>JBBPCY010000039.1:4405538-4415757 GCA_037974405.1 Brachyalestes nurse | reverse complement strand
TTTTAGTGGTGCTAATGTTATGGCTGGTTGGTGTATATGGGACGTATGTATGCCCCTGCATCCTCACTTCATACAGTTTGAGAGATTGTGTTGTATTCGTAGTGAATGACTGTTGCTCCACTTCAGAGAGCTCTATTGTACTGAGTCTTTCTCCCGCATGCTGCGTGAAATAGATTTCAGCACACAATAGAGATAAGCGTTCAATACCTGCCCCTTCTAAAGCCTGCCCCACATTCCCTCTCACTGCGAGAACAAACATCCCATCTTAGTCTCAAAATAGCTTGAACAGAGCAAATGACCAAATGATTCAGGTCCAGCAGCCACAGTTACTTCATTAACCTGAGACACCGAATGCAATAAAAGTGTTTGAATTGGGATTGGGCCCATTTTTTTGGTCTGCAAAGCCATTGTTTCAGTATTAAGGTTTATCTAGCGCCTGATATACCTCCACGCTGACGTCACGTTTCCCTCAGGGAGGAAATAAAGCCCATGCCGGAGCTAAACTGTGCGTCTGCTTGTGCAGTAGGTTGGTTCGGGTCAAGTTGTGTTGGAGTTTACCGAGTCTATTTATACTGGATGAATCCCACTGCGTTGGAAGCGCAAATCAAAGAATTATCGACGTTCTGAAAGTTCACTCACCCAAGTGTGTGCGCGCAAAGAGACACACACTCACGCTCTTTGTCTCTTCAAGGAGTTATGCAGAACTGTGCTTCTGACTGTAGGCTGTGTGTGATAAAAGCAACTCCTTAACACACCCTCTCTTCCTAACCTTACACCTCGCACTCCACCAAAGCTGTGTGTGTGTATGTGTGGATTAAATACAGAAATGTGTGTATGACAGGTTTGAGCTCTACTTTCAAATCCTGTCTTGATGGCGATGCTCAGTTAGATTATAGTTGAATCCCAGCCGTTTTTTCAGGTCTCTCCCTCAGGAATGGAACCACAATCCAGTTTTATTCCCTAGCTGCAGACGGCACAGCTGTGAATGAAACTCAGCTCGCGGGGTGTAGTGATGACCTGTGTCCTCCTTGAAAAGCCTCGGGGATAGCTGTAATAGTTTAGGGAAAAAAATATTAAGATATTAGCATGGAATTGAACATACATACATACATACATACACCTGTACATCTATCCATCTATCTATCTATCATCTCTCTATATTTGCATTGTAGAAGCAGCATAACCAATAGAATAAAGACTACAAATAAAAAAAACTTCACACAGTAATATTGCATTCATCAGTTTTTAGTGTGTGGTGTGTGTTTGCTTGTGTGTGTGATCAACTGCGATGCTTGCTGTAGAGTCTGCCAGCAGCTAGACCTGCGGTATCTCTCCTTCACACACCATGAGTGCAGCAGCCTGTCAATTACAATGAAAATATCATAATACTGCAGTTTATTACAGAAGTCTTCCCCCTAAAATGTGCCTTGAATTGCCAGATGACAATGCTAATTCTCTTTAGTGCCCATGTCCAATCTTCAGTGTTGCGTTAGCATCAAGCTAACACTGAGCTTAGTATATTCCACCAAAACACTGACGTTTTACTTTTTTATATTGCGGTTTGGCAGTAAATCACGTAGCTCAGCCAATCAGAGCCCAAAATATCCTTTGCAAAAGTATTAAAACCCAAGTCAAAGCCTTTGCTTCATCCAGTAATCCCAAGCATCTGCCAGCAGCTGCAGTGCATGACATATTTAGCAAACATTAAACTGCGTTTCCGCTGCTCTTGTCTGGTCGTATTCATCGCGCGGCGACGTAGTTAAGCCGATGACTGTGGCTTCAGATGAAAACTTCATGGACAGTGACAGGCTGGAGCCTGAGCGCCTCGGTCTGCGCTGATGCAGCGCCAGTCACGGCACGGAAGGACGGACAGACGAGCGGACGGCTGGTCAGTCAGCAGGACAGTCCAGCGCATCCCGTTAACGCACTGCTGCATCAGTGGGCGCTCCACCTTGCCTGCCCGCCTGCCTGCTGCAGCTGCCGCACCACAACTGGAGCAGAAAATCATTCCTGGCCAGCGTATACAAGTCCGCAAAGACCCACACCGCAAACTTCTTCACACTGTGGCGTGCATTCTGCTCAGCGCTGCAGAGTAACATATATCTAGTTGTAAAAATCAAGTCATTACAAATTGGATACCTTTAAAAATGCCAATCGCATTTTTGTTCAGTTTTTATGGATTAAAAAATTACACACTATTACACATTGCAGCTGGGGTGGACTGGGACTAAAAAACGGCCCAGGACTTTCTCCCAAATAGGCCCACCAGCTGGACATGTGGAAACAGCCACTAGCAGGGTCCTCCTGATCTCACACCAAGTAACATCAAAAAACCAGTGGTGATGATCAGGGCTGTGTTTATGAAAGTGTTTATGAAAGTATTTTCTGTTGGCTTTTCGTTACAGATTTTATGCCTGATAAACGATTGTAGTAGCGCCCTCTGCTGGTGTTAGCTGATTTCTCAGTTAAGGAGAAACGGCCGGTCTGGACTTTTCCAGAACGCACAGATTGCCAGTCCGCCCCTGCATTGTAGTCACTGTTGGGTAGTGTTGAACTACATTCAGATAACGTAATCCAATTATAAATTCAAGTACTCAATATAGAATATACTTGATATTAAGTTTTATCATAAAACTGCTTTTTTAAAAAGATAACATTTACAGCCATGTCAGGCAACCACATGATACGACATGCCTCATGGTCAGTTTTGTGTTTCTTGTGAAAGTCCAGTATTACAAAAACCTGGTTTGACTTGATCAGTCCTTCTTTAAATAAAATCAGGAGCTGCTGATGGAGTCAGCAATCCAAACAACGGCAGGAGGAATCTGGAACCCAACCTGTGTTCTACTACTTTTCACAAACCGAACAAATCTTGAAACTTTTTACTGTTTTTTTTTGCATTTTAATGTAAGATTTATATGAATATAAATAGTTACTATTTATATATAAAGATAAAGTTTCTATATAAAGTTTCTTTCATCAGAATGGCTGGTTTGATATGTTGAGTTGGTAACATTTTCTGATTCTTATTCTGATTCAGTTAACCTGGTAATGCTTTACTGAATGAAGTTCATAAGGCCTTCACGACCCCTACATAAGCTTTTCATGACAACTGACTTATAGCTTATTCCAACCAGTGTCAGATGTCACAATATTGGTCAAGACATGAAACATGACCAGCGTTTTTCAGATGACTCTGAAGGTTTATACAGGCTTATGTCAGGTGTCATGTGGCCTTATGAATGCTGGCCTATGAGCTGTGTAGGAAATCAAAAGACAGCAGAATTTTTGCAAATTTTTCATGGCCACAATCACCAGGTGAGTGAGTGAGTGAGTAAGTGCAAGCACTCCAGGCTCTCTCACAGTGCATAGCATAAATAAGCTATTTGATGAATCAATTAATGAGTAATTGTCCCGCAGGGTAATTAAAAGGCACACAATGTTGTGCAGGGTTCGCTTCTGTGAGGGGAATTTACTCAGGCCATGGTACGTTCTCGTTTTCTCTCTCTCTCTCTACGTCTAAATATATGAATATTTATGTCTAGAAAAAATATTAGTTATTTCCCATAAGGTTTATAAAGAAACAACCTAAAATATATGTAAGATGCAAAGAAGTGAAACCGGTAGCAGGAGCTTAATGACAAATTTGCATTAAGCTCATATGTGTATTGGATTGTTTGGCTGCTTTTTTTTATTAACAATTCAACAGTCCAAAAAAGCCATTACAGTCTAAATTATACAAAAATCATGTGGCCACAATTTCTATTTGACTTGGTCCATCTTACAGTGATCCAAAATGCACAGGAAGGTGAGCCATAAAGACAGCTGGTGACTTTGGCATAAAAATATAAAAACAAAAACTGAAATCTTGGGATGACAATTTGTGGCCTCTTCTTGCCTAACCTCAGTTCTAGGACGAGTGTGGAGAGGAGGTCTATGTTTTCTTTCTCTTTCTATGTGGGGTTTCAAAGACAACCCAGCAATGCAGTCTTACATAAAAGTTTTACATAAGCAACTTATGTAAACAGACACCAAACCCCCAAAAAACAGCGTTTGGAAAATAAGTTCATTAGAGTGTGTGTAATGCACCACAATACACACTTCAGGAACCGCAGGGTCTACACCCACATCTTCACGCCCAGGAACTCGGGAAGAAACTTCCAGATGTACCAGGCAGACACCTGCAGGAAGAAACACTCCCCACGCAAGACTTCACATCTCTTACATCCCTTCATCCTCAGCACACACATACACACACACACACACACACTCAAAAACACACTGCGGGCCTCTGGAGGACAAGCTCTTCTCCCCATCTGGGTGCTTCTAAGAACATAGACAGTCAGCTGAGTAGGCAAGAACCTGCTGCTACACACAGACACGAAAACACACTCACACACTCAGTCTTTCCCTCTCATGAAAATAATAACAGTACGTTAATAATTTTAATAATAATAACACCACCACCACCAATAATAATAATTATAATAATAATATTAATAATAATATAAAAATGATTTTTTATTTATACAATTACTTCTACGCCAGTGTTGGGGAAGTTAAAAATGTAATTAAACTACTGATTACTGATTACTCCCTTGAAAAGTAATCAAATTACTAATGAGATTATTTCAAAAGTAATTAGTTACATTACTAGTTAGATTACTTCCCCACCCTATACACTTTATTATTAAGTGTTACAAACCTATGACAACTCACATAATGTTCTTGCCTTTAACCGAGATGAATTTAAAGTAAAGGCTATATTTCCAGCTACTGAACGCGAACTTCTGACTCTCCATGCTCTGTTTGTTTTTGTCTGAGCTGGTGTCGCACGCAGGTCTCCCGTAGATGACGTCACGCGTCGCCTGTCAGACAGACATCTGCCTGCCACTGACAGTTTACTGTGAACTTGATTTTATTAGTAATGCAACATTACTTGAATTGTAATTGTAATTTAATTACCAGTTTTAAAATTATAACGCGTTAGATTACTGCGTTACTAAAAAAAATATCAAATTACAGTAACGCGTTACTTAGTAATGCGTTACTGCCCAACACTGGTCACCACCACATTACAGCAGGCGCCCAGAGATGCTGTCCAGCCTGGATGCTTTTCTTATTTTGATTTGCTGCAGCGCCTTGCCCACATCGCACTCTGCAATGATGATGAAATCATCATAGTCCAAGATGTCGAACACTTTGGCACACAAGTGTGTTTTTCACTCAACTCTACACCAAACCTTTGCTAACATGCGCATCTGAACAGCTGGTAAGCATGTCTACGAATGCCAGACCCTACTCCAGATAAGAAATGAGCAAGTAACTCACTATCGTCAGTACCACACGATCAGTGGGGGCAGTATTACGCTATGCCAGCGACCAGCATACCAGAAGAAGAAGCCCGAGCACGAGCCCAAAGCTCTCTTCCACCCAGAATCGTAGAAACTCACACGTTAAACCTCACCAAGCTGTCCCATTACTTTCGACCCACAGAAGTTCCGAGCGGCATAGCTCCGCGGCACAAGCATCAATCAGCATCAAACCTAACAGTTAGACAGGCCTCCAGAAGACCTTTATAATGAGTCCTCGTTTGCCATTCTAGCCCCCGGGGATCCGGAGTTATTAGCCGTATATCGCTAGAGCCGGAGAGCATTTAAAGGCGCTCCGAGTCTAACGGTGCATTTCTCCCTCGGCCGCGGAAAAATCCTAGCGATGCAAAATTTTACAGGGACCCTTAGCTCCTCAAGACCAATCGAACGTGACCAGCAAAGCTCTCCTCTGCGGAGAATCGGTGCTACCGGTGCATGGACATTCCGAGCGGTGTAGATCCGTGGGGCAAGCACCAACCACCCTCAAACTTCACAGTCAGATTTACTCAGTTCATCACTGCTCCCATTTGTTTAGTTTGTTTATATGTGGTTATGTTGAGTCTTGTGTAGTTAATAAATGTTGTCTGATTGTGACCAGCAATTCTTTTCTTGTTTATAAGGTGAAGTCACTTCATGGCTGGTCCTAAACTCTTAAAAGTAGTTAATATTAATCCTAATTCCCCTTTTCTCAAATCAAAACTCCTTTTAACCGCACATTTAAGAAGAGTTTTTAAGTTTAATTACTGTATTCCCATTTTTGAACTGGACAAGTGGATCATGCTGGAATACTGAACAACCCTGCTTGAAAGAAGACCCCTAATTAATAAATAATTAATCAATTAATAATTGTGAATATAGTGGTGAATCAGCCCTAAGCTAATTCCTACGAATATTCTGGTGGAGAATCAATCAACTAAGCTAAAATTTCTTAAACATGTACACAATGACTATTGTGAATATATATTAGGGCTGTAACGACACACCAAACCCACGATTCGGTTCGTTTCGCAAAAAATATATGTTTCTGGGCGGGAACTGTATACGGGAAGGAGTTATACGGGAAGGGGTGTGTCGCGATTCACCCTCCTCACACCGTGACACGGGTTCGTGGAACTGAGTGTCGCGAATTCGGTTTTGTATCATATATCGTTACAGCCTTAAGTAATACACACTTGTTTTTCAGAGTTTAGACTTGTCCCTTATTTCCAGAGAAAGGTGATCTTATTGCTTCAGTATACCAAGACATTCTGAACAACGCCATTGTTCCCATTCTGTGGACACACTTTTCTGTTCCAGCAGGACTGTGTCCCAGTGCACAAAGCAGCTCCATAAACACATGGCTGGAGGAGTTCAGTGTGGAAAAACTTGACTGGCCGCACAGAGCCCTCACCTCAACCCCATCCAGCACCTTTGGGATGAACTGGAACAGAGATTGAGAGCCAGGCCTTCTCATCCAATAAATGAAGGGGCACAAATTTCCAGAGAAACTCCAAAATCTTGTGGAAAGCCTTCCAAAAAGAGTGGAAGCCGTTATAGCTGCAAAGGAGGGACCAACTCCATATGTCTATGTATTTGAATGCAATGTCATTAAAAACTCTGTTGGGCATCCCAATATTTTTATCCATATAGTATATTTTCCCAAAGCACCAATAAATAACTTGTTCCCATATAAAATGGGCCACTGTTATCCCACTAGTCACTTAATAATACATAGGATATCTACTTATATGAATGAATCACATCCAAAAAGAATGTTTTATCTCTAACCTTAGCCAGAAAGCAGAGGTCTCTCCTACAAAGGCTGGCGAGTCAAGTAGGTCACGTAGGTTTATTGTCATTTCAGCCATATACACAGCACACAGTGAAATAGCTGGTCTGTGTAAACTAGGTTGGCCTGTTTTTGCTCAAGAGAGACATGCTGTTGGGTAAAATTTGGTTAACTCAAGTTCAAATGTCTCACAGTGGAGCATAATTGCTTCTGTTGACGCAAATCCAGAACCAAGGAGGAAATCTTCTCTCCTGAAGAGCCCCTTGGTATGCATTTTCGTCTCCTTGTTCAGAAGTTAGCTCATCAGACGCAGAACACAAGACCATTAGCTCGAGTCTCGGATCATTGTCCATTGATTGCATTGGAGCATTCTGGTTTGGGCTTCAGTGCTTCTGTTCAACTGCTTGCATCGTGGTGCAATAACACACTCAGCATGGAAGTGGAGGTCTCTTAGCGACAGATCTCTTAGCGGGCAGGCTCACAAACACAAACACAAAGCCTCCGTCCCGCACAGCCTGTGCTCTGGCACCCCAGCTGCCGGGCCAGCAGTAATTAGGCCTTGCATAACTTCGCCTTGATTGAGTTGAGGCATCAATAGCTAATGAAGTAGCCTAAAAACAATTAGCTCGGAAGGCTAAAGCAAACCATATGGTTCGGGAGCGATGGACAAAGCGGCACTTAAGATGGAACGAACCGGCCAAATGGTGCAAAGGACTTCTGGTGGGTTCTCCTTGCTTTTGTTTCAAACAGAGAATGGTGGTGGTGGGGGGGGGGGTTAATTAGATTTCATTGCCTTTCCACGAATGGCTAAATCAGATGCTGGGAGACGCTAGATAATGTCTCCTTGAGAGTCGCCAGCAATGTGAGGCCTCCAGAAAGGCTGCTTACGATCGTGTAGAGCACCGGGCAGGCCATGCAGCGTCAGCAGAGATTTTACAACTGTACTTCTAATGCACCATGAGAGGCTTTCAGAGAGGACGGATTCTAAAGCGCACACTGCATAGCCTAATGTGGATATGTAATGCAAAATATATGGTCACAAAGCCTCCTTATTTTTCTCCTTATAATGACTGCTAACACGTCAGCCTTCAGAGATGCTTTTTATGCTTTTATTTATGCATCCCGTAAATTTGCAGCGACGTTAAAAGGAAGCGTCCACTACAGAGTGCTTCGTTTCGAAACCTGCACTGAACACCATAAATCTCCCTAATGACCATCAATCACAGCCCTATTATGGGGAAAACATCGCGAAAACATACGAAGACATTCAAACATACTAAAGCAAACAAGCTTCCCCCTCTGTTCTCTTTCTCAAATCATTAAACTCACATTCGTTGCAATACAAAAATTATTTTGTGACTCCTGCTTTAGGCATGATGTTTTGCTTGAATATATATATTTCTGCAAATATAGGAAATATAGGAATATAGGAAACATATGTAATATTTGTCATTATAATCATGTTAATGGTATGTTACAGGGTTTTTTAAGCATTTTTATACAATTTTACATATGTATCTTGCAAACCAAGCTAATAATTTCACTTATCTTGAGACATAAGACTTAATACCTGGGCCACATTAGAGTTTAGTTTAGTTCAGGCCAGTTTGGGCAGTTCCTCATATGAAGATGTGCTGTCATGCAAGAAATATCATTAAACAATGAGGGCTGAGCTGGGTGTAGGAATATCAGTCTTTTTTCATAAAATAATAAATGAATAAAATGACCTTATTTGACTTTTACATTGCAAAATATGTATATAACCGGCCCAGCGCTCTTATGTAAAGCTATAAGAAGTGTTTCAGCCTAGATTACTTTTTGGATGAGGCACAATACAGCACAGCCAATCAGAACCATTTGCGATATCAGTGTTAAGAAAAACAGCCTGTTTAATTATGAGGTAACAAGAGATCATGAAAACGGTTGTTAATTATGAGTGATTTGTTTACATAGTGTGTAGTGTAGTGTGTGTGTGTGTGTGTGTGTGTGTTTTTATGTGTGTGTGGGTGTGTAAATGGGTTACGTTAAAGGGAGTCATGTGTCAAAGCTCAAATTATGGAGCACAGCTCTGAGTGACTGTTGGTTAATGCATTCATGAATAATGTATGCAGAACAATATAGACAGTTTCTAAAGTCACTTTTATGCATTTTTAATATTCCTCAACACGCCACAATTAGAAAAGCCTGACACAATGAAAATGCATTTCGGCTCCTTAGTTGAAAAAAAGGTAATTTCATGGCAAATTCTCTTTAGAACTTCTATGGCCATATAACCTAGATTCAAAATTTCATGGAGGATCGTTCTGCAGCTAAAAGGATGTCCTTAATCACGACAGTAAATTCCCCTCATACTTTCATCTTTGTTTGAGCCAAATAAAAGAGGCTCAGCGTGTGACTTCTGTGAATGAAAGAGAGCTCCGAATGCAAAGGTTAATTCCGCAGAAGGAGATATAGTGGGGAGAAAACTGAAATGACAAGCACAGAGCTCCATTCTGAAGCAGCTTTGGCCTCTCAATACTGTCTCAGCACTCTGACGCTTCAGCCAAGATAGCTTTAAAGAAATCATAAGAGGTTTTTGTTTTCTGCTTTTTTTTGAGCTTGAAAAAAAAAGCCCAGCCTTTTATATTCTAGCCCTGAACCCTAGAAGCGGCCCACCCTCTGTGAGTCTGGGGTGTGCCCCCTTCTGACGCCCCTAAAACCAAGCCATGGAGAGGAAACAAAAAGAAGCTTTAATGAAGAAAAGAAGAAAGGATCCTCCCCCTCTTAAAAAATGACAGTGATAAGGAATCCGCTTGGAGCAATCGTGGCAGGATAGTGAGAATGCAAGATTGGAAGAAGAAAAAAAAACAGACTTTGTGGAAAAAAGGAGGGAAAACCAAGGGTAAAGTTAAGCAGAAAGATGGAAAGAAAGCTTAAAAATAGCAGAAAAAGTTTGAGGGTCTCTATTTGAGGCTGTGTATTTTTTGCTGGGAGGGTTTGTGTGCTCTGGAGGGAGAAAGAAAGAGAGAGATCGTGTTTGAGAGAGAGAGAGAGAGAGAGAGAGAGAGAGAGAGAGACACACAAGAAACGCTCCCACACA
>JBBPCY010000039.1:4360194-4388621 GCA_037974405.1 Brachyalestes nurse | reverse complement strand
GTCGTCATCCATGAAATTTCAATTCCCAAAAAATATTCAAGGACTTTCAAGGACAGTGTCTTTTTATGCCTGTTTTCCAAAAACTTTCCAGGGCCTTGAACTTATTTGTTCAGATTCACAAACTTTCAAGGATTTCAAGTGCCCGTGGGAACCCTGCAGGTATTAAATGTATGTAATGTTAGATGGTCTGCTTGGTTACCTGGTTGTGCTTTGAATAAGTTGTGTCTTCAATAGGGCTGTTCAACAAACCCACGATTTGGTTCGTATCGCGATTCCTTGGGCGGTGAGGGGGTTTGCTGCTGCAGAACCAATTTTTCAGCTAGCGGTTCACCATTGTCCAAAACTAAAAACACGCTCCGCCCAGCAGGCCTTTTGCTTACAATTGAAGAAATTCAGCTCGGACACGCGCCCCTAAAAGGTTTTATTAGGAGGTGTACCGCCCACGGGCCGGGCCCCTAGCAGTGAAAGAAAGACGGGAAGGATTACTCTGGGAGTTGGAAGCGATTCTGCCTTCTCACACCGCGACACAGGTTCATGTCACGATTTCGGTTTAATATTGCATATCATTACAGCCCTAGTCTTCAATGCACCAAAATTCAATACACCACTCCACTACTGTGAACCTTTCACTGGCTTCCTCTGGTTCTCGCATTAGATTTAAAACTCTAATGCTCACCTACAAAGCCAAAATTGGTCCAGCTCTGGTCAGACCACAAGTTACATCTCAAGCTCACAGAGCTTCAAGCACAGCCTGACTTGACCCACCTCTTCTCAAAGACCTGCAAGACTTTTCTTTGGCACTGAAGTGGTGAAACAAACTTTCCCTGACTGTCAGAACTGCTGAGACCCACGCTGTCTTCAAATGAAGACCGAAGACCCTCTACTTAGGGAAATATCTACATGTTCATGGCACAAACACAAAAATCTGTCTTCTGTATGTGTGATTTGAGGACCCTGGTGGACTAACTCCATCTCTGGTAGAAACTCAGTCTTCTAGCAGTTTTTAATTTAAAATCTAGGTTTATTAGTTTGAGGGACATGTTTTCTTGTGGACTATAAGGCACAGATGTACAGCGCTCAGGATAAGAGTGTCTGCCAAATGTAAGTGTGTTCAGGTTTCTGGGTCAAGTGCATGCTTCATGGCTATGGTAACTGGTAACTGGATTTTTTATTAATGAATAAATCCATTATTTGAAATACTTAACAAGGGTTGCAAGCAGTACTGAGATTTATAGATGTGGTCACATGGCGAATGGCAAATAAACACTCTGGACAAGTCACTACTCCATCACCATGGCAGTAACACACACACACACACACAGGGGCAATTTAGCATCTCCAGTTCACCTGCCATGCATGTCATCTGAACTGCACATAGAAAACACCCTCAGTTCCTTGGCTGGGATTCAAACCCAGGACAGTTCAGGATGTGAAGCGACAGCACCATGCATTGCATCACTGTACCACCCAAATTTTGATTAATTTGTCTTACATTGTGACGTTGCCACTCCATTTGAATTTGTAGTTTCGGTGTAATTATTAGTAAGATTTGAATATCGGTGACAATCACATATTTGGCCCAATCACATCTCAGTGACTGTTTCACAAAGTACAGGAAAACTGTTGACTGTGGTAATCAAACAAACGCTTTAATGTGAAGTTCATCAATTTCAGCAAAGGCCAAATCTGTGAATATGCACACATACAGCAGTCTTAGGAATCGAACCCACGACTTCCTGACCGCAGGGCGAACACCCTAACCACTATGCTGCTATGCTGTCAGCTGCCCATTACTTTTTTTAAAATTTGAATTTAACATAAAATATTGTCTTTACAAATGTTATGGCGCATTTGTATATTTTATATATTTTATGCAATATTTCTCTTTATTCCCTGCAGAGGATTTCTATTGCTCTGTTTTATGAAATGGTCACACTGGGTAAAAGGACGCAGGCATTTTCAATTTTTAAAATCAAGTTTTATATGACAGTGACCATACGTATGTTAACTGTGTGTGTGTGTGTGTGTGTGTGTGTGTCTCTTTATAACAGTGTGTTAGGATTACTGAACCCCGGGAGAAACAGAATTGAGTTACTACAAAGCAGAAGAGTCTGGTTTTAAGGTTGATAGTGGAAGTGTGTGTGTGTGTGTGTGTGACATCACAGTCACTGAGCTCCTTTTCTGGTGAGTAGTAGTATTCATAGAAGAGGATTAAACTACACAGTGTGAGATGGTAGAGTGTGTATCGGGGTACGCTGTGTGTTCTCAGCGGGGGTCTGCGTGTGTGTGAGTGTGTGGGGGATTGGCACAGGATGGGGAAAAGTAGCTTTGTGTATCACTGGGTCTGTGGTTCTCTGATAAAGCCAAAAATATATAATGGAACACACACACACACACACACACACACACAGACACACACACCCCTTATATATTGAGCCTATGTCACAGCAAACCAAAGCTTTTTTTTTACAATAATATAGATTTCACCTTGTATGTAAACAAGTTTCCAGGCATACGATTAGTTCCACAGATCATACAGCTCATACATGGGAATCAAGCTCTGGTCTATTTTTGAATTAATTGTTTTGTGATGTTACAAAAACAACCCATTGGCACATATTCGCCTTTTTAGGCTACTGCAGATCAGCGCCAGCCCATCACAATGGAGGTATAACGAGTGTTGCAGCCTGGACTAGTTTTTGAATGAGACAGAGGTCGACCAATCAGAACAGAGGTGATATGCATACACACGTCATAAGAGCATAGTAACAAAAACAGTAACACATGAGGAGCTTTTTAAGTATATAAACAAAATGAACATCAAGAGCAGCCACAGACTAAAAAAATCAAAAGGGTGGTACAGAAATAGACCCAAAATGACTCTAAAACAACACAATGGTGTTTGAAAGATTTTACCTTCTACGCCTCATTAAGGCCAATATGGAGAACACATGCCCCAGCGACGATCTCAGCTTTGTGAGACTCTTTTTAAACTTATTGGCAAAAAAAACCCTTTCCCTCTGTCTGCAGGGCGAGAAAAGCTTTATTTGTCACGATCCTGTCAAGGTTCATTTACCAAAGGTGCTGAGTCCGCTTCCATCTGTGAACCATCAAACACATTCAGCATAATTAAGACTTTAATACAAGAACGGAGTCAGCAGTGTGTGTGTGTGTGTGTTTGTGAATGTGTGTGTGTGTGTTGGTTTACGCCACACTGGAGAGTGAAGCCGAGGATTATTTCAAATGAGACAAAGACGGCAGTTCTTAAGTGAAGAAAATGTACAGACGGTGGAAATGAAGACGCATTAGGAGGCATCATGTGGCTGCGGAAGACAAAATAGACAAATCGCAGTGTGTGTTTGTGTGTGTGTGTGTGTGTAGGAAAGAAAGGAGAGGAGGATACGCTGTCATAGCAAAAGTCACAAGGGAGTCACGCGGCCCCACTCAACACAAGACATCTGTTTTCGTATGCACGCACTCATACTAAACACACACATACACACCCACAAACATGCCAAACTTATCAGGTTGATGCAACATTTTGGACCGGAAGGTGTAAGAAAACAATACAACATGGTCTATTAAGCTCCGTTAAGCAGTGGGGAAGTCACAAAACAGCAGTGATCAAGGCCCACCTGAACCTCCTGCCTAGGCTTACACTGATTGACAAGATTCTAGATTCTTTATTGGTCACATAAACAGTTGTACAATTATAAGTTAAGTGAAATGTGCCCTTAAGATGTCAATGATGCAGTACAGTTACAATAAGACAAAAAAATCAAATAAACATTACAAGTGTAAACAAGTGTAAACAAACATTTAGAAAGATGTAAATGTAACAGATTAGTGAAGTACAATGTGCTGGTTTCTGTTTGTATATAGACTTCAATAACAGACGGGAGGTTAGATACAGTAAGGTACAGTGGGGTAGAGGGTAGAGAGGCAGGTTAGAAACAGTGAGGTAGAAAGTTCTGTTACTGAAATAAGGAATGGTGTAAAGTTGTGGCTGGTTGAGGAGTTATATGGTCCGAGTGTAGAGATTCCTCCTGAGCCTCTCTGTTCCGGCCATGAAACTCCTGAAGCGTCCGTCTGACTTTAGCAGCAGTAGGGGGAATCACTGACAGTTTCCAGCACGTCTGTCAATGAAGTCGGACTATTGAAATGTCAAAAAAACGCCGTCAGCGGTTTTAAAATCTGTTTTTTGTTACTGCATGCTGCTGAACTGACAAAACTATGCTGCAGCCTTCAATTCACAAGCTTCTCTCGCAAAATATGAACTGTTAGTTAAAAATGTACATAAAATGGATAAAAAACAAACAAGACAAAGCCTGTGGGTTACAACAAACCTGGACTCCCCAATCAAAAAAACGGACACCTTGCTTAGACAAATGTGGGTGTCATTCAGACACAGAACTACACCTGAGGATGTAGAAGCTTTTTGTCAAGTCAAGTGGGTTTATTGTGATTTCAGCCATATACACAGTACACAGTGAAATGAAACAGTGTTCCTCCAGGACCATGGAGCAACACAAGAACAAGAACAGAAACACCACCAGACTACACAAGTGCAGGAAAGTAATACACAGAGTGAAAAGTGAGAGTGCAAGAAAAACACAAGGGCATCAAAACAACAGGACAAGACATTTAGTGCAGCTGACTGCAACAGTACCAGTTTAAATGAATACAGTATTATAAAACACACTGTATTCCAGCAGCGGAGGCGTAAAGTGCGCAAAAATGCAGAATAGAGGTAGACCAGTAATAAATAATAATATAGCAGCAGCAGCAGGACAGAGAATGTGCAGTATATAATAAATAAAAGGTGTTTACATTGGCAGTTGGGGTGTGAGTTGTTTGCTTTAGGCAGAACAGTTTAGTTCATATATGAATTGTGATAGGTGAAGGACGAAGATCAGGTCAGGAGTGTGTTAGTGTGTGTGGGTACAGTTTTTGTTTCAGTTCTGATTGAAAAGTCTAAGTTTAACAAAGTAAAACTTCATTTTTTTATCCAGTTTTTAAAATTTTACTCCAGGGCAAAGTTACAACCTGCAGAAGGTAACAAGATGGCCGTGTTTCACTTTATAACCCCAGTCTGCGTAGCTTACCTCACCTTTAAACATTCATGATGGCACAAAAATCAATTAAAGACTAAATGTGCTGACCGAATATGAACTGCATCTTTCATACTCTTTCATACTTCCCTGTTTAAGCCACAGTTGTTTGAAACAATTTGACATACACTATATGGACAAAAGTATTGGGACCCCTGACCCCTGACTGTTTTTGCAATTAAATACATAGACTTTCGTATAGAGTTGGTCCCTCTAGGCTTTCCACAAGATTTTGGAGCTTCTGTGCCCATTAATTCTGTTGAGCAAGTTCTTCCACACTGAACTCATCCAACCTTGTCCTACTTTGTGGGACACAGTCCTGCTGGAATAGAAAAGGTTCTTCCCCAAACTGTGTCCACAAAGTTGGAAGCATGCCGTTGTCCAAGATGTGTTGGTATCCAGTGAAGGGCTCAATCTTGGTAAGATTGTCCTTCACTGGAAGTATAAGGGCTAGCCCAAACCCTGAAAAACAGGTGTGTGCCAACACCTTTGTCCATATAGTGTATGCTTGGTTAAATTCAGCAATCAAAAGTGATCAAAAATGAACAGTTAAAAAGCCTCCAAACATTCACCGGGACACGCCCCCTCCGCCCCCACCAAATCTAGGCCAACGTTGAAGGCTAAAGGGGAAGATTTTCAGTCAGTGCGTTACTAAAGGCTGCCTCGTCTTGCAGATCCTTTGAAAGGGCAGAGAAATGCACTCTTCGTTTGTGAGACAGTTTAACACAATTCATCAAAACCATTTGAAAAACAGCTGCAGGTGGGTTAGATGAAGTGGCACCAGAGTTTGTAATAAATGTTTTAATGTTTTTACATGTGAGTTTTACATGTGCCACATTTCTTACTTCAGTAAGCTGGTGTATGTTGATGCAGGTTGTCTCAAATGTGCAACTCTCCTCCTTCAGCTACAGCCTTGATTTACAGTATTGTGCAAAGGTTTTAGGTTCCTGTGAAAACTGTTTAAAGATAAATTTATCTTAGCAGTGAGGGACAAGAAAGCATTAAATAACATAGAGATTTGTTAGTACTAGCAAATCTTTAATAGTACTCAAGTTTTGTGAGCTGGTTAGAAGGACACAGGTTCAGTTCCAGATTTCACCTCCAGCATTAACATGGATTTGTTAAACCCCATCAGCAGCTCCTGATTTAATCTAATGCAGTATTGATTCAGCCGAAACAGGTATTGGAGGTATTTGATGAAAACTACAATGTAAAAATGGGCTTCCATGAGAAGAGATCTGGGAATGATTAAGCAAACACATTGACATATGTAAAATAACTATTTACTGTATTAATATGATGTGTATATATTCTAAAATGAGCTTTTATAAGCATATACTGCTCGGCTACACCATTTTCTTAGAAAAGACCTTTACAATCTACTGTATATGGGCGATAAAGGGCATTGTGTTAGGTTTTATAAGTTACTGTGGTTGATATTATGGTGACTTACTAGGTCATTGTCACCTGAAAGATTAAGCCATCCTTTTTTTCACTTTCCTTCCAAAAATCCATTTTAATGAGCCTATTTCCACTGGCTCCTTTAAAAGAATTCCTCTGGAGAGCATCAGCTGAAACAGGAATAAACAAGAGTATATTAAAATACCCCCCTGGTGTCACATTATACTGCAATCCACCCAATTTACTGATGCGCAGAAGTTCAAAGTGGCACAAAACAGCCGTGGAAAAACGAGCCCAGGACACAAGCCGACATTTGTCACGTCTGAAATCTCTGTCCCGGCCGCGCAGGCCATAAACTGATTGCCTGGGATACTTCAGGTTAACAGCTGTCTGACTGGGGAATAAAGTGAGGGCCATTACTGCGGACAACTCGGCCTGTAATGACAGAAGTTGATGATGCTTGTAGTGGTAATGATGATGATAAGCTTTGCGCGCCATAGCGCATGCGTGGAGGGGCTTCACAGCGACTCCCAGCGGTGCAATTAGCCAGCATGTGGAGGAACAGCTTGTTTACACCGCCTCTCTGCTCGAGACCGGAGAAGGAGCAAATTAATAACCCCCGACCCAACGGGGAGGCAACCAGAGGTGGTTAAAGTAGCCTAAAGCCACGCTGAGGTAAAAGTCTTGTTACTCCACTGAAATAATGACCAAAGCAGAAGTAAAAGTAGCCATGATACAATACAACTCGTTTCCTACAGGCCTGCGGTGGAACTACGATCTGCTGAACCAACAGATCGTAATGAAACTGGACCCAAGAACAAAATCTGATCTGAGCATCTGAGAAAATAAATTCCTCACAAATAAAATAAAGTGGCTCTTTGTAGTCACGTGTGAACACACCACAGCACGGCGCACAGTATGAACAGTAAAATTCTTCTCTGTATTTAACCCATTTACCAAGTAAAGTGGAGGGCAGGAACACAGCACCCGGGGAGCAGTGGGTGGGGATGGTACCTTACTCAAGGGTACCTCAGTGGTGCTACTAGGAGTCCTGGGATTTGAACCCACAACCTTCTGAGCAGAAGGGAAGCTCCCTAACCACGAGGCCATTAACTTTCTCTGCAGCCTAAATTCTGTACTCTGGTAACATTGTGAGCAATTTGGACTTTTGGAGTATTTTCAAATAATATCTTTAATTTTGCTCACATTTATTACATTGGTGGCCTGGTGGTTAGGGAGTCCCCACTGTGATCGGAAGGCTGTGGGTTCAAATCCCAAGACTACCACTAAGGTACCATGCTAAATTTGAAAATACTCTGAAAAGTCCAAATTCATCACAAAGTATAGAACTTAGCATTGTTTTCCACCAAGCCTGTTATGGTTCAGTAGCGATGAGTGCACTTCTATTATTCACCACTAGAAAGCGACAGACAACAACAAAAAAAAAAAGGTGGGGAGGGATCCTCTGCCTCCTGGGACTTCTGCAAGTGCAAGTGTTTCTTTCAGCATGAATGTTTAATGTGCTTCCTCTGGCAGCACTGTAATAACAATGTTAATTAAATCACACAAAGAGAATATTATTCCTACTGTGTAGAGTTACACAGACCTCTTCTCACTTTATTAATGCATCACCAAGGGGAGTTTGGTTACGGGGAATCCTTTGTTGACTGAAACTCATTCGTTTTTTTTCCTTTCCTTGGCTCTACAGACCATTAAAAAACCGGGGAAAAAAAATCCCTTTAATGATTCCAATCAACTCTAGAACGGATTCAGCTTCAAAAAACCCTCTTATATTCCAGTGTCAGCTGATGTTTACCATTGCAGTCTTTCTAAATGAGCAGAAAGAACCACTGTAAGCTAATTAAAATTTTAAAACATTGTTGTTTTAGTAAATTTGGCTTTTAGCAGGGGGAAAGTTTGGCTGATGACAGCTGTGCTCTCCAGCATTAGATGGTTTTAGCATCACCCGGGCTTAAACTTGTGATTTCTTAATGATATCAAAGCTTAGAATGTTGCACTACTCTGGAGCCCTTTTATGAGATGAGATGATATATGTGTATGCATGTGCACATATTTAATTTATTTATTTAATTAATTTACTTAATTCATGTATTATTTATTGATAAATATTATGATAAATGTTAGACCTTTTATAATAAATGTAATAAAATGAATCATTCAGGGCCCTATGACATTCAGTCATATTTTATCACTATCTTAATAAAACCTTGCATCTCATCAAGTTCTTCAATGCAATTTCATTGGTCCAGTCGTTATGAAATGTTCATGCAATGTAAAAGGCAGCTGCTGGTTTTAAATAATGTATGTCACAAAAATCAGACTGTGACACTGTCCCATAATACTTAATGTCTCATTTCTTTCATATTTTCCTCATATTTTTTTTTCTCCCTCGAGGTCATTCTTACACAACCTGATATATTTAAATGAGCTCTCTTCAGATTGGCTGATTTGCATTGCGCTTCATTCAAAAAGCACTTTGAGCTAAGACACTCCATAACTTTAATGTGAAGCCAAACTGATACAGACTGAACATGAGATTTTTGTATATAAAAATGTGTTTTTTTTTTCACAAAAACAGTCAATTAAAACAGTTTTTTGGCTTAATTTCCATATAAGCACTGTGGAGTGAGTGGCACATTTTGAAAGGTTTAAAGGGGCTCTTTTACTAAAAGAATATTAAAAACTGAATCCACAGCAGTAAAAAATCTTCCTGTTGACTTTTCTCCGCAGATCTCTAAAGCAGAGAGCTGAAGTGACAGCTGTTGCGTACCAGCGTGTCCGCGCCCACCAGCTGAGTGTGTGGTCCTTCCCCGCTGAGCGTTTCTAAGACTGTGTCTCTGTGCTACCCTTGACCAGACTGAGGTTTCGCCATGTTCTGGACTCTCCTTTTGGCACTGATCCTGTTGCTGGTGCTCCAGGCCCAGCTGTGTGTGTGTCTGCGAGAGCTCAGATCTGTGACCTCTGTGACTTCTCTGATCTCCGCGACCCCGGCTCAGGGCCAGAACGCCACAGCCTCGCGCCGCATGCCAGGGGCCATCATCATCGGGGTCCGGAAAGGTGGCACCAGGGCCTTGTTGGAGATGCTCAACCTTCACCCAGACATCAAGGTGGCCAAAGCTGAGGTCCACTACTTCAACCTGGACGAAAACTTCAGAAAGGGCTTGGACTGGTACCGTGCCCAGATGCCCCTGACCTTGCCTGGGCAAGTGACCGTGGAGAAGACGCCTGGCTACTTCACAGTTCCTTTGGCTCCAGCCAGGGTGTGGTCAGCAAACCCCGCGGTGAAGCTTCTTCTGATCGTCCGAGATCCAGCTGAAAGACTCGTGTCGGACTATACACAAGTTCTACACAACCGGCTCCAGCAGAACAAGCCCTACCAGCCTCTGGAGGAGCTGCTCCTGCGCCGAGGGCAAATTAACCCCAACTACAAGGCCCTCCAGAGGAGCCTGTACCACCAACACCTGGCCAGATGGCTGGAGCTGTTCCCCAGGCAGCAGATCCACATCGTGGACGGAGAAGCCCTGATCCGGGACCCCTTCCCGGAGCTTCAGAAAGCCGAGAAGTTCTTAGAACTTCCAGCCCGGATAACTCAGGACAACTTCTACTTCAACACCACCAAAGGGTTTTACTGCCTGCTTTCTGAAGGCCACGACAAGTGTCTCGACGAATCCAAAGGGAGGCCGCACGCGCCCCTCAGTAACGAAGTGTTCCAAAAGCTCTGTCGATACCTCTGGTTACCCAATCAGATCTTCTTCAGGATGGTGGGGAGGACCTTCAGGTGGTGCTGATGACCTGAGATAACCTGAAGATTTTTTTTTTATTGCAGATTCCATCTGCTCAAAGCCACATAGACTAGTCGCTGTCTGGCTGAATACTAGTCCAAGAGCTGAAAAAATAAGTGCGAGAGCACAACTGAGGACATCAGGCTGCACCTCTGGACCAAATGTTCTGCTGTTCTGGTGTTGGTTCTGCAGAACTGCAGCAGTCTGTCGGGTAAATGTACGTGTGGTAGGATACAGGCCATAAACTATACATTTAAAAAGGTAAAGACGGAAAAACCTTCATGTTGCAAAGCATGTAAAATGAGTACAAGCCTTCACTTTGCAAAATATGTACAATAATATAAATCTCTTCAGTAATTATTGAAGTCAATGCTGTTAACATGGGGGTGCTCTAATTACCATCAGCACAAAGCTAGCCTGGTCTTTACGTGTATTATGTGTATGTCATGAGGTTCCTTAAAACTCTGTAAAAGGTACAACTGAAGCATAATTGCAATTTAGTTCAATAGATGATTTTTTTCATTGTTTCTAATCATAATGCTAATAATTAATACTTGAATATTTCTTTGGAATGTTTTGAATAGAAATGTCTATTTTTTAACGGTCTCTTTAAAATAGGTTATTTTATTATTTCTGTACACACAAACAAAAATGTGTTTTTTTAATGTATGTACATTAACTCTCAATGTTAGCAAATAAAAAAACTGAAGAATGCAGAAATTACTGTTTACCATGTGCCACTACTTCAGTGATGGATTACCAATGCAGTCTGTAATTCAGGACCCGGTGTAAGCAAATGTGTACTGATTTTGTAATTAAATGCTTTTTTTTTATTGGACCATCTCACTCTCACTCTCTCTCTCTCACACACACAACATGTACTGAAAAAAGGTAAGAATTAAGAAAAAGACAATTAAAAGGCTGCAAACACTCACACCACACTAATTCTCACTGACATTCATTTATGTTTCCATATAATTTTTTGTGTAGCTTCAGCATGTTTGCATTGTAAAGTTCTTTGTGGACTACAAAGCACCCATTATGTCTCTCTGAATAAGAATGTCTGCTAAATGCCGTAAACATAAATGTAAAATGTTTGAGGACAGTAGATCAGGGGTTCCCAGACTTTTGCAACTTGCAGCTCAAACATCCGACCACAAAAGCTTCTGTGATCCACAAGAGGACAAAACTAACCCAGTTATTTAAAATACAAACTAGTAGAACCCCAAAAATATATATTCAACAAACTCAACCTTTTTTTTTTACAAATAATTATCAAGAGTCATTTTTGTCAAAGTTTTGAAATAACAAAACAACTGACACCCAGGGCCCATGACCATCTCAGGGTAAATGTCTTGTACTGGTATCTGAACATTTTGAACAATTTCCAGTTTTAGTGATTTAGTTACATGTAAGCACACCAGTTTCTTCAGAATTTTACAGCATGAGATAAGATAAGAGAACCCTTTATTAATCCAACAGGTGGGAAATTGTGTTATTATAGCAGCAAAGTGAACAGTACAAAAGAGAAAGTAGAAGCAGCATAACCAATAGAACTTACAATATAGCAGAATAATAAAAACTATACACTACACTATTACATAAATATATAAATGTGTGTGTATAGAGAGAGAGAGAGACAGATAGCCAGAAAGATAAATATATATAGACAGACAAACTGATATGTGTGTGTGTGTGTGTGTGTTTGTGTGTTTGTGTGTGTGGGAATCTTCAAATGTTTGGTAGAAGCAAACACTGAATGAAACACATGTTTCCTAGAGGCACTGCACATGTTCCATGAGAATGTCAACTATAGGCAATGTCACAGTCTCCAGTGGTCTTAGTTGGGTTTGGGAACTGAAACTGACAAACAGATAATGGTTCCTTTTTGTTTACACTGGTATGTAAAAGCAGGCAATTGGCTGATTTAATGAAGAAAACAACTTTACCTTTAAATTCAAGCAGAGAGGAGGAGCAGAAGGGCCATGTTGAAAAACGAACCTGCTGCATTACATCTCTCCGCTTACAGCTTGGTGGACTTCATGAACATGCTTTCCCGATCATGCTGTGGGGAAACAGAAACTTGCCTTTATATATATATAGACAGACAGATAGATTGATAGATAGATAGACATATAGATAGATAGCTACTTTATTCATCCCAGAGGGAAATACACAGTTTCCAGCAGTATACACAAAAGCAAGCTTAGATTAAAAGGCATATAATTAAGTAAGATTAACTAAGTAAACGATATCTTAAAAGCAGACATAGTACACACAGAGACAAAGCGGACATAGTACACATAGTAGGACTATTTGGCTCCACCTAGAGGTTCTTTTTTTTAAGTTGTCTTTTTACTACAGAATTGTTAAAGAATTTTAAAGAGTAGCACATAGTTAAAACACTGCCTCTAAAGCACACCCAAAAAACCCTTCAGTGGTTAAAACAGAGCTTCTTGCTGGGGATCTGGGGAAGAAATTAAGTTTTCTTCTGTACTTGGCTAAGGGGTGGGTTATAGCAGAGGTAAAAATATTTGATTGACTATCAGAGTCTGAAAAATCTTTTATTTTGGAAAAAAAAACGCCAGTCTCGGTTACGTGATACGGTACATCAAAAAATTAGCCCACAAGCTAGCAAAAGTTATTTAAAAAAAAAATAACAGAAGCCCTTTGTTTTTAGTTGTATCTATACCGGTCCGTGAAAATACTATTTTGCATTAAACTGGTCCGTGGAGCATAAAAGGTTGCGAGCCGCTGGGTTAAAAACAGTTTAACCAACGAGTTCCTCCCGAGATTTCTTTCTCCAGCTTTGGGGATTTTTTACCTCGCCTCTATCCCCCTTGGCTCCCTAGAGGCTCAGACCTGGATTCGGTAAAGCTGCATTGTGACAATACTGGTTGTAAAACAATACAACACACACTACATGGCTTTTAGAATAAAACTCTTCCACTTCCACACTTATATAAGTCCTCTGTCTCTCCCAAACAACATAAAGCATTCTGCCCCCCGTCTCACCTTTAAAGATAGAATGCAAGTAAGAGTGGTTCCTATTGCAGCTGATGAAACTGTATCTTCTCCTTTAATTTAGTTCCCTCGCAGAATTGGAGCTGTTTGACGACTGTCTACTAGGTGGCGCTAAAATGTCTCGCTGACTACTGTTTTTCTGAATCAACGTAGCTCTCATTTTTGTGTCCAAGACTGCAATCGCCGGTCTCTGACATCCCCCTTGCCCAATATATAATTTCATGTTGTGACATATGCAGTTGTTGTGCAATCTATAATTCATGGTTTTACTTTTAAGCCTTAGAAAACTCCTGACTTTTCACTGATATCCACGGTTGGACAATATAAACATCTGGTACAATAATGGGATAGTGAATTTATTTCTCACCACTTGTTAAATTAATATTAGAGCTGAACACATTCCCAGCTACCAACATAATGTCACAAATCAGTAATTCCCAGTTTAATCCCTTTTTGCACATCTCCTAGTGGCTTTTTCACTGGTAACATGGAATTTAATTTCATATCAGATATTTTAATACATACTGGAATTATTAAAAATCTTGAAACGCATGGTTGTACTGAGGGACCGACTGAACAGCATGAGTTTGTATTTTATGTTGAATGTGAAAGGGGTTAAACTATGTTCTACAAGTTTTCAAATCAATTTGTAATTTCAATAATCAGTATTTCAACATGTAAAACCTTCTTGCTTGTGGTATGCAATGCAATATTTCAACTCCATGTGCAATATGGACCACAGTGGAATTTCCTTACGTCACAACTGTAGTGATGTATATTTTCACATTTATTTTCTGTTCTAAATTTCACATCTTATTTTTTACTTTTCACTGAAGGGGGCTGCATCTAATTTTGTTGTACTTGTACAACAATAAATATTCTGATAAAATATTTTGTTTGTCCAAACAGAAAGACATGACAGATCCCTATTGGATAAAACTCAGAATTACTGTTCAGTGCTGCATTATTAAAAGTCCCCCAGGTTCAGAAGTTGTACTTGAGCAGGCAAATAACCAAACATGCCCTGAACTCACTACTGATTAGCCTATTTTATTGACACCTGTGCAGGCACATCTGTGAGGATAAAACTCTCCTACCATGATTATACGGTGCAGAACTGGAACGAGAACACAAAGTGACCCCACACAAAGATCAGCAGCATCGTAGTACAACAGGAATTAAATGAAAACACAACACCAAACAGTTTTGTAAAAAAAAAATTTATCGGTTCCATTTTTCAGTATAAAACACTTCCATAACTCTGGCCAATCAAACAAACAAATTCACTTTCACGACAGGACAATCACAACTCCTGCATGTCTCTCTAAAATAGCTTTGAGGGGAGGGATCCCTTTTTTAAACTAACTTTGTGGAGGACAATAACACAACCTAACAAATCACTTGTGGTTAGCTAGAACAACATTAACATTAATTTAAAAAAAGGAAGAAAAACAAAAACAGATGAATAAATGAACACAAGCTGATCTGGTCACAGTCCAAACGCAAGTCCTTGAGTCCAGGTCACCACAGCAACAGTGGTGATTACGCAGTCTTCTGCTGGCCCTTCTTGCCGATCAGGGACTTGTGGATGTGAGGGATCACACCTGCAGAAACGAAACAATTAACGTCATTCTGTTTCCAAAAAACTACATTTCTTTGTTTCTTACACTATGGACAAAACAAGGAACATAGCCTCTGAGATTCAGGTTTCAGACAAATGACCAACACAACACTGAATCAAGACCTGATGTTTCTCACTGCATGTGAAAAAACGTACAAGGGACATTCAAAAAGTTTCCGCACTTTAATACTGGAAATAAAGACTGGAAGAGCAGTAATTGAGCGTGACAGAGCTTAGTGCCATTTAGCTCCATCTGAATTTCACCTCTTTGGAGCTCAAAGACACTTTAAAGGGAAGAAGATTTTCATGCAATGATGTGAAAGCAGCTCTGCACCAGTGGCTACTCGCTCAACCCCAAATTTTTTTTTGCTGATGCCATTAAAAAGTTGATACGACACTGGAAAATTGCATCGCAAAAGTGACTATGTAGAAAAGTGATGTAATTTGTTTTTGAAGTTCTTAAGAGTTTAAACAGTGCGGAAACCTTTTGAATTTTCCTTGTACACAGTTATAATACGTACAGTAAACCCATGCTCATCACGGGGGTGACGTTCCAAGGGAACCCACGTATGGTTAAAAACTGCTTATATGTGATGTGGTTGAAAAAAAAGGCCTATTTCTGTAGTGTAGACCCTAAATATGTCCCAAAACATTTTATTTTCATTTTGAACTCTTAAAGAAAATAAAGGTAAACCTGTATCTGTACTATACAGTTTACACTGAACTCCCGCAGTGATAAAATGTAAAATACCAATGTTTTCTTTGGTATAAGCAGGTAAATACAGTGATCAATTAATTTTAATTACAGTAATAAAAAAACAGGGCTTTAAGAAAAAAAAACAAACACAAGAACACTCGAGACACTCGGGGGAAATTCTGGACTGCATCTGCCAGTGATGCATCACAGGGCAGCAGCCAATCAGCAACAAGGATAAAATAAATAACGTTCTCGCATTGGCTACTCTCAAACCTCCCCGCTCTGAGTAAAGGTAACTGACGTCCGGGCCTCGTCCACCACGTCCCTTGTCCTCATGCTGGTTGCTTATGTTTGGGACGGTGCTGAGCAGCGGAGGCTCATTCCATTCAGGTGTCTGATTGCCTTGTTAACTGCCATGCCCAAACACAAACAACCAGCATGAGGACGAGGTGGCGTGGTAGACGAGGCCTAGACGTTACCAAAAAAAAAAACCACCAAGGAGGATATCTGCAGTTTCCGCGTAGTTGCAGGAATTTCCACGAACAATTATTAGCTCTGTTTTCAGACTAAATCCACAACTGGTGAATCGCGATTAAGCGGGGGTTTATTGTAATCCATAATACTACTATAAGCATTGTAAGCTTCCCAACTCACCACCACCAGCGATGGTAGCCTTGATGAGGGAGTCCAACTCTTCGTCTCCACGGATGGCCAGCTGTAAATGGCGAGGAGTGATACGCTTCACCTTGAGATCCTTGGAGGCATTTCCTGCCAACTCCAGCACCTAGAGAGAGATAACAACTGACAGTCAGCTATGGAGAGCGTTCAGATCATTGACAATAACAAATCACCCATTTTAAGCAGCAGAATTTACCTCAGCTGTCAGATATTCAAGGATGGCAGCGCTGTAGACCGCCGCTGTGGCCCCCACACGCCCATGGCTGGTAGTACGGGTCTTCAAGTGCCTATGGATACGACCCACAGGGAACTACAAACAGGCAGAAAGTGACAAACTACTTACTTGTATGCAAAAGTCATTAAATCAACTTCCACACCTGCTAGAGATTTACTTTACTAAGATAAGAGAACCCTTTATTAGTTCCACACATTACAAAATTTGCATTATTATGGCAGCAAAGTAAACAGTGTAATATAAAAGGTAGACTATACAAGAAATACAAAAAATACAATATATATACATGCACAAAATATATACATGCATATTAAAATTTTTTCTATATACAGGTACACATTGGAATGTCCTCAATATATGCAACAAGTCAATACAATCAAACTATGACCTTGACAAACCTGCTTTTCAACCTGTGATTCAATATTCTTTTTTGACGGTGTGGCCAAATAGTGCACGACCAAGAAGTACAGTTGTCTGACACTTCACTATCATATCACTTGCACTCAAAAAGGAGTATAAAGGCTTACCTGAAGTCCAGCCCTCTGTGAGCGAGACACTGCTTTTGCCTTGGCTTTGCCACTGTCTTTTCCTGCCTTGCCACCAGCCTGGAACACAGAACGTCAAATGAATGATGGACAATTAATTTAAACAAGTCTAAATCCATGTAATGTTAAACTGCTTCATAAACACTAATTGTGCATAATGTACCTGTCACTGTATAGCTAAACTGTACAACTATTTGTAAATTTATATTAGAAAGGTAATACCAAACACTTGTTGCGTGTTTAAGTTTCAGATGAACATAAGTGTAACATAAAATAAATGCAAGGATCTCTATTATGTCTTGAGGGAAAAAAGCAGAATAGCTGAATGTATTATGTCCCACAATTACATTGTAATTAAAACTGCAACTAAAAACACCTTACTGGTCTAAAGCTATATACTGGTTTGTTAAAAATAGCCTCATAAGAACCAAAACTAAACTGAACATATGATAAAGAGCAATTTAAATATGGCTCTAAAAACTGATCTTGTAAATCAAGATTAAAAGAAAACAAGATTTCTACTTAAGAGAAAGCACAGGCAATTTTTGGAGCAGAGTAAAATTTAAGATTTCAGAAATAAATATCAAAATGTTAGACATTACAATGTTTATACTTGTTATATTTTAGCTCAAACAAACTTGCATTTTTTATTGGTTTGTTAAAAATCAGCACTCATAAGACTCAACGACTGAACTGCACTAAACCCTTATTTTTTTAAACCAGGATGAAAAGAAAACAATACTTAGGGAAAGCTCAGACAACTACATATCTGTCTATGTATATACACCTATCTGTCGATATATGTATCTTAAGCCATAAGACCTGTTTATCATTGACGCTGCACTGTTTCCCGCCAAGTACTGATCGATTATTTATTACTTCTTACTTTTTTGATAACTTACGAACTGAAAAAAAGCAGTAAAACACATTTGGACATTTTTTTTAAAAAGTACTAAAAGCTGATTAAAATCGCTCCACAGCCTCCTAGCACCCAATGAATGGAAGAAGTACGTTAATTATGAAGCTGCTGATCAACTCCTGAACACACACACATCAAAAAAAGGGGAAAAACATGTTTAAAATACCTGAGAGAATAAACCAAACTGAGTTTATTTTGAATGAAAAACAGCTTGTTGCATAAAGCGGCCTCAGTTGTTTTTTTTAAGAAAAAACAAACTTTGTATGATCTCTGCATGCCAGAATGACATCCCCTTTGTGGCTAAACATCTAGCTGGAGGCACGTTAGCTTTTAACTTCGTCTTAACGCACTTTACAATTTAGATTTAAACTGGCCTTCGATTACAGATAAGCATCAAATATCATAAAAGGGCACACATCCCTGAAAAAAGCTTACGACTTTTTTAAACCGTGCATTTTTCTCGCAGCTCGAAAAAAACAAAGCTAAAATTCGCATGCTAGCTAGCCGAAATGTTTGATTTTCTGTAAATATTTGGCAACCCAAATAACAAAAACGCGTGTAAATGCAGTTAAACGTGTATATTTACAGAAAGAGAACACAAAAAGCATACCATTGTAACGGTTTTGCTGTTTTTTGGAGGTGTACACCGGAGCTAAAGCAATTTCGCCTCCAAACACAGAGGAACAATAAAAAAGCCAGAATGCTCAGGGCATACCGAGCAGAGACGACAGTCAATAGCAAGCGACGTTACTAATTCGAATTTTCCCTCTGACCAATAGGAGTAGAGTTTTTTGAACTATAAGCCTTCTACCATCCCCCCACAGATGAATGGCATTTTGCACAGGCAGGCAAGTAGGCGGGGCTTTTTATAAAATAAATATATAAACACATACTTATATAGACGAAACAAAATTAATGTTTGATTTTTATATACATATGCACAATAAACAGAAGGAGAAAAGTTACAACTATAGCAAATGTAGACAATATTAAAAAACAAATAAATACTAATTTTATTTTTTGGTATGACGTTATAGAATTTTTCATTTGTGAATGAAGAAGGAAAGCTGCTGTAAATCTATTTTTAAAAATCTGTTTAACTGTTAAATGAAATGAGCATAATATTTTGTCCAGAACATTTTATCAAACGGCCGATCAAAATTGACACGGCCATGAGGGCGGGATTAAACATTGATTGACATAATGTGCAACCGATAAGAAGTCTCCACTGGAGTAATAGACAGCAGCTTCATCTAATGGGGTGAAGGAAATTTGCTGCAGCTCGCAGGGCAGTGAGGGCGGAAATTTTAGGATTGGCATTGCAGATTGACCAATGAGACCCGTGTGCTGGAATGACAGACATCTGCTTCATGCAATGATACGAAGGTATTATGTGAGAGCGCGACTTCTATGATTGGCACTAAGGATTTACCAATGAGAGCTATGTGCTGGAATGACAAACAACCGTTCTAGTTAGGTGAAACGGGACAGTGAGGGCGGGACTTCTATGAAACTCACTATGGACTAACCAATGACAGCTGTGTGCTGGAATGACAGACAGCTGCTGATCTCAACTTGATGAAAGGAATACGCAGTTGCTCGGGTTGCGTATAACGGGACAGTGAGGGCGGGACAGCCATGGCTGACACTACGGATTGACCAATGAGAGCTGGGTGCTGTAATGATAGCCATCTGTTTTACCCAATTGGGAGGAGGGGAATATAGGGCTGCTCTCTGGACAGTGAAGGCAGGTCTTCTGTGACTGACACTACGGAGTAACCAATGACAGCTCAGTGCTGTAATGACAGACAACTGCTTCATCCAATAAGCTGCGGGGAATGTGTCCCGGGCTGTGCTGGATCAGGCGGGGGAGCAGTGAAGCGGGCCGGGACGCAGGAGCAGCTCCTGGTGATGGTGAAGATGGCGGATGGGGACAGTGGGAGTGAGCGCGGCGGGAGCAGTGGTGGAGGTGGCGGCGGAGGGGGTGGAAGTGGAGGTGGAGGAGGTTTCCAGCACTTCCAGAGGGATCAGGAGACCCAGGAGCTGGCCTCCAAGCGGCTGGACATCCAGAACAAGCGCTTCTACCTGGACGTGAAGCAAAATTCGAAGGGGCGCTTCATCAAGATCGCGGAGGTCGGGGCCGGGGGCTCCAAGAGCCGGCTGACCCTGTCCATGTCGGTGGCGGCCGAGTTCCGAGACTACCTGGGGGACTTCATCGAGCACTACGCACAGCTGGGGCCAAGCACGCCGGAACAGATTGCGCAGTCCTCGGCCGGGGAGGACGGAGCGCCGCGCCGGGCCCTGAAGAGCGAGTTCTTGGTGCGGGAGAACCGAAAATACTACCTCGACCTGAAGGAGAACCAGAGAGGGAGGTTCCTCCGGATCCGCCAGACCGTCAACCGCGGGCCGGGCTTCGGGATGGGCGGGGGAGGAGGCGGCGTGCCGGGCGGCATGCAGTCCGGACAGACCATCGCTCTCCCGGCTCAGGGGCTAATAGAGTTCCGCGACGCCCTGGCCAAGCTCATCGACGACTACGGCGGGGATGACGAAGAGTTTCTCGGGTTAGGAGGTGGAGGGGGCAGCGGTAGCTGCGGAGGGGGCTACGGCGAGCTCCCCGAAGGCACCTCCATCACGGTGGACTCCAAACGCTTCTTCTTCGACGTGGGCTCCAACAAGTACGGCGTGTTCCTCCGGGTGTCCGAGGTGAAGCCTAGCTACAGGAACTCCATCACCATTCCCTTCAAAGCCTGGAGCAAGTTCGGGGGGGCCTTCTGCCGCTACGCCGAGGAGATGAAGGAGATCCAGGAGAGGCAGAGGGATAAAATGTACGAGAGGAGAAGTGGAGGAGGAGGTGGAGGAATAGGAGGAATAGGAGGTGGAGAAGAATCGGAGGGAGACGATGTCGACGATGACTGATCAGCTGGTGCTGCTGTTTTTGTTTTGTTTTTATTTTTGTTAGTTTTTTGACTCCGCGACACAACAACAACAAAAAAATGTGCATGACGAATCGAACTTTAGTGCGAATAAAGTTGTACGAGTGAGAAACACTGAATAATAATAAAAAAGAGAAACATGAGTTTTAAGAACCTAGCTAGCTAGTTAGCATAGCCAGATAAAATGAAGTAGAAAGCTGCAGTATGACTAGTTGTCTTGGAAGATGAATCTTATTTTGGTGTAAAAAAACAAAAAAAATCAAATTTGAGACAAATTTCCGAAATATTGTTTCAAAACGCAGTATAGATGAGCTATGCTAATTAGCTAGCTATGCTAAAATGCGCTAGCTAGCTGCAGTAGGAACTAGTTTTCTTGGAAGAAGATCCTTATTTTGGTGCAAAAACCATATGTTAAAATGTTATGGAGACGACAAAAATCCCAAAATATTGTTTTTGAAGCCTTATAGTTGAGCTATGCTAGTTAGCATAGCCAAATAAAATGAGCTAACTGCAGTAGGGCCTAGTTGTCTTGGAAGATGAATCTTCTTTTGGTGCACAAAAGCAAAAAAATACAGTTTTGAAACAGAAAAATTTACAAAATATTGTTTTTTAAAGCAGCATAGGTGAGCTATGCTAGCTAGCTAGCTTCAGTAGGGCCTAGTTGTCTTGGAAGATGATCCTTATATTGGTGCAAAACCATATTTTTAAATGTTATGGAGAACAATCCCCAAATGTTGTTTTTAAAAGCAGTTTAGACGAGCTCTTTCAGCTAGCTAGCTAAAATAAGGTAGCTAGCTGCAGTAGGGCCTAGTTGTCTTGGAAGATGATCCTCATTTTGGTGCAAAAACCCTGGTTTTAAATGTTATGGAGACAAAAATCCCTTACCCATTAACCCTTTCCCTTTCAAAAACTGTCCTTAGTGTGCTTATGAACTCAAAATGGGCGTACAGTATTACTTTTTAAATACATAAAGAGATTATTTAGTGTGCTTGTGGGTGTGTTAACAGTGAAAACGGAAAGAAGACCAGCAAACCACACGGATTCCATAGGAGAAAAAAGAAAAGAGGTTATTCAGGAGGCTTGTTCAGCTTAAAAAATGTATATTTATCAGCTTTCGGATCAAAACAACTGAATTTAAGAAAAGGACTCGAGTTAGGTGTGGTTCGAGCCACAGGGCTCGGACATTTTTTGCATTATATATATATATATAAAAAATAAAGACCCACATCAAGTGGAGTAATTCAACTAGAATAAAAAAGGTGCTATGAAAATCTCTCACCACCTCCCTTAAGCATCAGCAGAGGTTCATGTTCTCTCCTTTATTCTATTGTTTTTTCCTCTCGTCAGGTAAGAACATGTAGGATTTTCCAAGCTTGTCGTAGGGATGAATGTACATACTAAATTATTATCGGAGAATGTGCTCAAAAAGAGAGAGAGAGAAAGGTGGGCAATTTGACAAAGCACACACACACAGAGGGGCCTACAAGTTGGCCGTAACTGATCCTGGTTCAGAAGATACTGATGCCACTTTGCTCTTAAGTTGCAATGGTCTAGCACGTTTTAAAGGGAATGACATTGGCCTGTTTTGGACCGGTGCCTTTTCGGAGACCCTCTGTCGAAGCACCGGCGGTTCAACATCGGTCTCGGGTTTCAATTGTCCAATTTAGAAGTTTTTAAATTGAATATTCAGAATATTCATGAATTTAACTGGAAAGGAGATGAGATTAAAACTTAAAAACACCCACCACATGGGTTTAAAGACTTATTTTTAAGAAAAATGATATACAGAAATATATATATATAGAAATATATTTATATATAGAAATATAGAATCAGTTATAAATGCTTCCTGAACAGGCTTATTTAAAACAAAAAAAAATCTCGGATGCAATTATCCGGTGGGATATTTCTTACTGTTTTTTTTTTCCTTTTAATATGTTCTTTACGGGCCGGAGAGTCCGTAAGAATAACAGCGAACCGACCATAGAATACGAAAATAGGGGGAAAAAATGCTTTAACTTCAGTTAAGTTTATATCTTGTCTCTCTGCCAGATTAATTTAACATACGTTAAACCCCTCACCACCAACATCCCAAAGAAAACGTTCTTTTTTGACATTTTTATCGCTCGTATCTCAATAATCATGAGATGTTTGACCTCCCAGAACAGCCTATTTACCATCAGTCCACTGCTCTTTTCCATGATCTATTAAAATGCATGCCTGTTACAGTTTACAACCGCCCTCTGTCCATGTATTTTATTATTTTTTTAACCTGTCCTGATTACTGTATGCTCTATTATCGAAAGTTTTATTTTAAGGAGCAAGGTGTTACCTACTTTAACAAAATGTGACCTTTTTTTTTTTTTTAGGTTTTTTGCACATTTGTCACAACTCGATGTGTGAAAACCTTCTTTGGTCCGTTTTCTTTTTTTGTTTTGGTTTTAAAGCCCTTGAAACAGCAAAGAGTTTGTCATATCCACCATACCACACACCACCGGGGAGCAATAGCAATTTTCTACTACTTTTAAGAAAAAAAAAAATCTGTTTGGACCTCCGTCTTTTCTGTACCGTGTCCTGTGACAAAGGCAGCTGTTCAGTCCAGATCGTTCTGCTGTACCTAATTCTCCACAGACTTCCTTTCAACAATAAATAAAAATTCTTTGCTGAGGAAATGACTCTCATTTGAGGCGGGGGATGAATAAATAAATGATGGAGAAATATGTTGCTGAACCACACCTTCTGCATGGCCATTTATGTGAAATATTCTTGCGTTTTTGTAAAAGAGCTGCAGGGTTGAGCGTCCAGTGTTGGTAAACGATGACGCTCCTGCCATCTGTGGGTCGTCGGGGTCAGAGGACTGATGTGTCCTGAATTGAGTAATACATTTTCGAACGCATAGGATGACATTTAAATGAGTTGAACTTTCCATCCCGACTAGAGCAGCAACTTTAGCTGAACCTTTGACCTTATTTTATCAAAAAAACATGCATCACAACTAAACTCTGAACTTTTGACCTTATTTTATTTAAAAATAAAAAGCATCACAGCTAAACTCTGAACTTGTCACCTTATATTATCCAATAAATATGTTTTATTATAATAAATACCCACCTTAGAACCTCTGTGATTGTGAATTATAGGACCAAATAGTGATCAGGCAATTTTTACTATTAGTACTATTTAATGTGGATGGATGCTCTGAATGGCGAATGTGTCGTAGCCATAAGTAAAGGCCACAAAATAAAAATAAAAATGTTGAAATGTGATAATTACTTAATGTAAATAAACATTTTTATTATAAAGTGGCCCCTTATAGACACACGTGAACACAACACACAGTGTGAACAGTGAAATTCTTTCTCTGTATTTAACCCATTCGCCAAGTGAAGCAGTGGGGAGCAGTGTGTGGGACGGTACCTTGCTCAAGGGAACCTCAGTGGTGCCACTAGCAGCCCAGGGACTCGAACCCATGAACTTCTGATCTTAAATTGACCTCCCTAACAACTAGACCCACCAGTTGCCCCTAGTGCCCACTTCGGGACCTCTTTAATTGTAAATTATGGGATCAGGTAGTGTTCAGTGGTCACAGATTTTGATTTTTAACCAGATATATGACAATACTTTCAGTCTTTTGAAAACTATTTTGGCCTGCTATTTACTGTGGCTGGATGATCTAAATGACAAATGTGGCATAGCCATAAGACTGAAAAAATGTCAAATTTAAGTTAAAATAATGCAAATAAACACATTAACTGTAATAAGTGCCCACCTCGGGACCTCTGTAATAGTGAATTATGGGATCGAATAGTGGTCAGTGTTCACCAATTTAGATTTTTAACCAGATGTACGACAATACTTTTAATCATTTGAGCAGTATTTTGCTATTTAATGTGCATGTATATAATATTTTTAAAACAAGATTTTTATCGTTCTATAAAATTCTCTCTTTCGGCAGGATAACGTTCCCTACCTTGATGCCAAAATTGTTCAGGAATCTTTTGAGGAACACGACGAAGAGCTCAAGGTCTTGAGTTGGCCTCCAAATTTTTGGAATAGCCTAAACAAAGTAGTCCGATCCATGGAGGCCCACCTCACAATTTAAAGGATCTACTGATAACGTCTTGGTTCTGGATATCACAGCACCTTCAGAGGTCATGTGGAGTCCAAGACTTGATGGATCAGGGTGGTTTTGGTATCACGGGGGGGGGCGTATACATTTTTAAACAAGCCATTTTACTGTTATGGCTGATTGGTGTGCATCATCGTATATAATAGTTAGTAATGCTGAACAAACAGATCTGACCAGGCACACGTTCAACAGGTTGTCAACATAAGAGCGGCTCGTTGCGCTCGATCAATACCGATCGATCTGCCGTAGTTATGATTTCACAACAGCTGCATATGCTTTATTACAGTGTGGCTGGCAGGAAATGGAGAACAGCAGCCTCAGCAATGCACGAGTGTCATCATCATCAGACGCCCCGGAGCTGATGATGAAAGGTTTGATTTACTGCATTCGTGAGTCATCAAGAGCTGAAGCAGTGTAAGCAGTTTTAGTGTGTGATAAACGTGTTGAGAAAGCAGGACCAGCATTTTCACTAGACTTGTCAAGCCTATGTGCGGACAGTGCACTGCATTGTGCAACTGACCATCAGTAAGCCTCTATATTTGGTGATGTAATGATTCATGTACTCCCCGGGAAAGTGTGACCGAAACAAGACATGCAATTTCTCATTTCAGGACCGGGAGACTTGGAAAACATTGTGCAAACAAATCACACAATTAAAGGAGCACAGATAGTCAGCAGTAACTAAGAGTGAGCTGTATCAGCGGTGCCAAGTGTTTCCGTTCTAAATACACAAAGGATTCAACTGGTTTACTCAAATAACAAACTACTGTCTGTGGAAACTGTGACATATCTGAAAACTTTCCAACATGGAAGCCACAATTAAGCACAAGTGTGGCTTTTAAAGTCAAATTTAAATCACAATGAAATCAAATATAATATATACATTTATAAGATAATCATCTCCTTGAAGTCATCTGGGACCAATTGAGGAGAAACTAGGTTGGTCATGGACTGGCCAGAGGTCACACAAAAGTCAAAATCGTAGCTCTGACACGTGTCATTGCGTGTGGAGGGACCATACACTGCCCCGAGTTCCAGAGAAATACATCACATCTACCGTCTGATTCTGGATCAAAGCTTCAGCCACAGACACGTTCTTCTGAAGCAACTGCTGAAGATGACCAAAAACATGTTCTGCAACACCTGTTTAAATCTGTTATATTTTACTCCACCTTACTCCAGCACTCCGAACTAAACGTATCAGGCCGAATGTGATTTTTCCTTGAAGTTTGTCCAACTATGACAAGCTGTTTTAGTGTTTTATCCAGTATGTTAAAAATGTGAAATTCTGACGTGTCAGAAATCAGCTTTATGTTAGCCTGATAGAATAGTCATAAGGCTAGTAGGAACGTTTGGGTTTTCCCCAGTTGACAAAGTTTAAAATTTGGTCCTTCAGATTTCACAAGGAAATTCTAATTGTAACTTGTTACTTTGTTACTTTGCAAATTCAGTTCTTTCATATGAGGAAATGTGTTGAGATGTGTTGGAAGCAGAAAAAAAGTAACTTTGACTGAATTGGTGAGGGTTAGTTGACTGGGCCAAAGCATTCCGAAAGTGCCAGATCTGGTGGGGTGTTGCCAGTATACTGTGGTCAATGATGAACTGATAAACCAATGACAGGGTCATGGATGCCCATGGTGCATTACTGTGAGTGGGAAGCTAGGATAGAAATATGTCAGGACAGAATGCATTCCATATACTGTATAGGGCTGAGTAGTTGGAGACTATTCAGAGTGCCCATGCTTACCTCTGTCCACAGCCGAAAGCATTTACAGTGGACACGCAAGCATCAGAACTGGAGCATGGAGCAATGGAAGGAAGAGGCCAGGCCTGATGGATCACATTTTCTTTTACAGCACATGGGTGTCCGAGTGTGTGATAATGTGTCCATCCACACTGTAAAAATGTTAAGGAATGGTTAAGGAACCTTGTCTCTAAATTCCTCGGATCTTAATCTAATCAAGCATCCGTGGGATGTGCTAGACAGGCTAGTGCTGATCCATGGAGGTCCCAAGTTCCAGTGTTTAGCTAAATATGACTGACTTTCAAATGCAAGAGACCACAGTTTATTCTCCACACAGAAACTCAATGGCCTGTGCAATCTCCCTTTCTGGAATGCTTCTATGTGCAAAGGAAAATACACAAACACACACGCGCACACACTCAGAAAGCATCCCATCTCCGCTAACAGAGAGCCTACAGGGGAAAGGACAGTTCAAGGGTATGTAATACCGTGCCGGGCAGTGTGCCAGTGGCAGAGCAGATTATTTCACATGCTGTGGCCTCCTGCCGAGATAAGGATAAGATATGAACTGACCAGCACAGCTGTCACTTATTCGTTCATTTAGATACAGACCCAGAGGTTCATACTGTACAGCGGCTCAGAGACAGCCACACTGCTGTCGTGCTGGTCCTGATCCAGGATCAGCTTTCGTCAACCCAGAGAATATATCAAGCCTTCGGAGCATTTTGCTACTCAGCCTGTGGCTCATATTAGTGCTAATATCCAAACGCATAACAGTAAATTCAGTGGTGCTGAATCAGGTTAGGGTTAAAATGCAAAGGCTATCCTTAAGTAAAGCATTCATCTTACTATTCTGAATTAGAGCAGATAATAAAGGGGGTAATTTATGCTATCTGGTGTTAGATTGCTCTTTAATTTATATGAATGCACAACTTGAATGTACTGATGCAAATACTGGAAATATACTTTCCCCTCATGCATACATTGTTACTATCTGGTGAAAGCTGTATTTACACAAAAGGGTTAGCATGAACGTGTCAGTGTGAACACATTAATTAACGCGTGTTCACTGTAACGGATCCATACGCATGCATGGATGAATTTAAGAGGACCGCAAGTGAAAATGGTCCATTGTCAGCCGCTGAGTGATCCTTGCAAACATGCTTGGCTAGTAAAGCCTGCTCCTGACTCCTGATTGCCTGGGTGTAAAATGTTAGAATCTCAGCGTCAGCAAAAAAGAAAGAAAGAAAGGCTGTTCAGTTGGCGGACGGGAGTGAAAGCGCAGAGAGGTTTCCCTGCTGAGTCCCTTCTGTGAATCCCTCCAATTACAGCACATATAAATCTAAAGTCACCCATGGCAACAAGGTCACCAATCCACAGAGAGAGAAAGAGAGAGAGAAAGAGGGAGGGATAGAGGAGATAAAGAGAGAGACAGACAAGAGAGGGAGAGAGCAAGAGAGAGAGAGAGAGACAGAGAGAGACACACACAGAAAGAGAGTAGTGAGTAGCGATGAGAAGCAGGGGGCGCCAGAGTGGGATTTTTGCATGGCAGAGAGAGAGAGAAAGAAAGAGAGAGAGAGAGAGAGA
>JBBPCY010000039.1:4281971-4292500 GCA_037974405.1 Brachyalestes nurse | reverse complement strand
TTGTCATCTATACATGAAAATATAAGCAAGAGTGTGTGTTTACTGGTTAATACACTGCTGTTTATTTAAAATAAACGGAAACAAACCAAGCCTCATGCTTTAGAATTTTTTGTTACTTAACTTTGCTGTACCGAACCGTAGCGTACCGTGATGTCAGAACTATAGTGTGAACCGAACCATGACCTTTCTGTACCGTTACACCTCTAATATATCCACTTAATAGACAAAAGTATTGGGACACACCACTTAATTATCAGGTGGCCCCTTACTTCCAGTGAAGGGCAATCTTAATGCTTTATCATACCAAGACGTTTTGAACAACGCCATGCTTCCAACTTTGTGGGCATGGTTTTCTATTCCAGCATGACTGTGCCCCAGTGCCCAAAGCAAGTGCGTAACATTGCTGGATGAGTTTAGTGTGGAAGAACTTTACTGACCTACACAGAGCCCTGACCTCAACCCTATCCAGCACCTTTGGGATGAACTGGAACGGAGATTCCGAGCCAGGCCTTCTCGTCCAACATCATTGTCTAACCTCATACATGCTCTACAGAATGAATGGGCATGAATTCCCTCAGAAATGCTCCAGCGCCTTCCAGAAAGAGTGGAAGCTTTAATCACTATAAAGGGGGGACCAACTCATATTAAAGTTTATATTGTTAGCCTCATAGCATAATTGCCTAAGTCATGTTTTGGCCAAATTGACTTTGGCAGTAATGCTACGAGACTGAAGTCAATGTCATGAAAGTGCCTGTTGGTGTAATGGTCCGATGTCCCAATACTGTGTGTATATGTATTTATGTGTATTTATATCCACCTCTCTTACTCAACACAGTATTTTGTGTATGTAGCATAGTGTATTTATTTTCTACAGAGTTTTACTTTTTGACTTTATACTTTTATTTTATTTTGTTCTTGTCTTTGTGTCTCTGTGTATCAGTGCAGTCGTCGGATGAGCGATCAATAAAATTTTTGCATTCTGAGTTACTGCTGTGTATAACAGTCATTCTGGTGAAAGGGACACTGCACAAGCTTCCTCTGTGGCCTCTGAGGTCGTCTGCTGCTGATGTTTCTCAGAGCTTTAGCCCACAGCTCTGCAGGCCTAATCACTGGGGACAGGCACGAGTGCTCACAAGTGACAGCAGTGATCGATCAAGACGACACAATAAATGAACCTTTAATGAATGTGTATACAATATAGCTGTGCGATTAATCTATTCGCAATCGCGATGTCAGTCTGTGCAATTACACAACACACAAAGCTGCGATTTAACCCTTTAAGCATCAAAGGCTCAGAATTACAAGAAAACGTCATCATTAATAAAATAGACTGTAGTTACAAATATCATGTAATATAGCATTTGTGTTCCCTCCCACTAGTTGGCAGACATGTAGTACTTCGATTCAAGACCAAAAATATGCCATCTTCCTGTTCAAAGTTTCGAGTTAACAGCAGTGGAACAGAGTCTTGAGTCATTTGTGCGGGAGCAGCCACAGTTCAGTTCATATCGTGTGAGTAAGCGGGTGAGATTTGTGAGGGAAAATAAGTTGTCCTGTGCGGTCTTGCGAATGTTATTTACCAATTTTGACTCTGAAGGGGAATATTTGCCTTTTGGAAATGGCGGTCGGTCGTCTAACACTCGCGCGTCTCTCGGTACAGTTTTGCAGCGCAGTGCTGCCACAATGCAAGCCGAGAGTGTTCAAGAAGCACTTCACATTAAACATTTCACTATTAGTAATTTGTATGTGACTCTTCATTGATATACAAGCAAGTGCCCTTTATAATATCGTTATCGCAATATTGATCTCAATAATTGCAATGTCTTTTTTTTCCCCAAATCATGCAGCCCTTGTATACAGTAATCCCTCGCTTTTCACGGGTGTTACATTCCAAGAGCACCCATGTAAAGTGGAAAAATCGCATTTTTGTTGTGTTTTGGTAAAAAAAAAAATTAAAACCTAAAAATGCCTATTTTTATAGTATAAACCACAAACATGCTCCCAGAACACTTTAATTTTATCTTAAACATTTTAATGCATTACCCTTAAAGTGTAAAGGTAAACCCATATTCGTCTCTTTTAATTTAATTTACAGTAATAAAAATGCAGAGCTTTGAACAAGAGAAACACTGAGATGATCCACAGGGGATATTCTGGTCTGGAGCACCACAGACGCTTCAAATGGCAGCAGCAAGGAGAAATAAATAATCAGAATCAGAAAACTATTGAAACCCAGAGGAAAATGCTTACAACGGTTAGCATTAGCAGCATGCGATGAGCCAAAACAAAGACTCGTACACAAACGTTGAAATAACTCTCTATACCCACTACTATACTGTTTTAAGTTGTTTTAAATCTTGCAACATATGTTGTCATCGAAGTTGCAAAGGTGCTTAGAAATTATGGTCCACTGAACAGATGATGACCTCTTCCACTTCAGAGAGTGTGGAGCAGGATCCTCTTCTATACCAAAGCTATATTAGCCAACAAAGCTGTATAGTTTATAGCTAACAGGCTTCAAAATGTGCAGTGATGTGTGAAAATCACTGGGTTATGCAGTGCAAAGTTGTCACATAACACTTAGCCATTTAAAAACAAAATGTAACTTTTGGCCAGTACATTTAAAAAAACAAAACACACACACTAAAAAACAGATGTAGCCAGATAAGGTCTTTTAATTTAATACGTTTTGCAATGTCCATATTTCCAATAGTATGTACACAATAGTATGCCAAAAGAAATGCTTACTTGTCTATATTCTCATCACATCTGTGTGAGGGTTTTTTGGTTTTTTGTTAGTTTAAAGTTGCTATGAAATAGGGAGGATTTCATGATCCACTCAGGCACTCCCTAAATAACAAAAATAGTAGAATCATGGCAAAATCAGGTTTACAGTGTGACTAATTTTGTTTTCCCCTCTTTTTGTACTTCCAGTTCAGCATTTGACCGGGATAACAAAGTGCGTGTGGCCATAAAGAAGATCAGTCCGTTTGAGCACCAGACGTACTGCCAGCGCACACTCCGTGAGATCAAGATCCTGCTCCGCTTCAAACATGAGAACATCATCGGTATCAATGACATCATCCGCGCACCCTCCATCGACCAGATGAAAGATGTGTATCCTTCAGTATACCTTCCTTTAATTGGTTACTGCCCAATCATTACCACACCTAATGAATTGTTCATGTATGCAGAGATCTTAGTGGAGTTTCCCTTTAATTTGGGACATCCTAATTAGTCCCCCCACCCCCCATTCAGATCTGACATCTTTAATAATCTGCTTGAACAAAGACCACAGTTTTTCACAGATAGGGTAAAATACACTGGAAATTAATGCTACCGTAAATTTACTTGCTTTTTAGTATGTGCGTATGGTTGTCTTCTGAATGTATTCATTTGATTGGTCGACCTTGGAAAACCTTATTTTCCTCACTTTTTAAATAAATAAATACATGAGTGTAGTATGAGTGTAGTATGTAAACAATGTTAAAGTTTCAAAACCATGCAGTCCATGTATAGTAACTAAGCTGCTTGTTTATTTAATGTAAACAGCTAATGCGTTTACGTATGTCTTTTCAGTCTATAGCTGTTTAGATACAAATGTATAATGTGTTTCTGTCTGTGTACAATGTGTTTCTGTCTGAACTGCCTATTTAATGAGGTCTGTTTAGTTATAATGGACAAAGAGAGGTTGTAAAATATAAAGATTAGCTATAATTTTTGTTACACACAGCCGCACAAACATAATTAGGCCTAAAGGTAAATGGTAAAAGAAAAGAACAGAACATGGACCTTTTAAAACAAAAGGGTTTTTTTTGTTTTTTTTATATTGGTCAAGATTTGCATACACCCGGTTTGTTTTGATTCTCTGTTTCGTTTTCAAGAGTTTCAGTATAATATGAGGTGAGGAACCTACACTATATTTGCTGCAGTTCCACCTGTATCAAAATGTAGCATAATTATGTATGACACATCATGCTAAACAGCCAAAACACTAAAACATGTGGAGCAGAGGGCTTCTGAAATCACTGCGCTAGTTTCCTTTCAGATGGTGTGAGCTTCAGGATAAAAAAAAAACTGGTAATAAAAATCTGTTTGGGTTTAAAAGGGGAATCGGACATAATAAATAATGAATGTTGCATCCCTAGTGCATAGTGGTTTGTTCTCTCAATGGAGTCTTTATTTGTTCTGGATGAATCATTTTATAATTTTCAGAATTAGTCGGTGCTCAAGGTTGATTTAGTCATATCAGTCTTTTCTAACGTCCGTACACATGGCATCGAAAAGAGTGACCTGTTTCTACTATGGGCTGATTAAAATCTGCCTAATTTCACTATTTCGAGCAGCCTGGGCTGTTTCAGTCCATGTCTGAACCTTTGGGTTGAAAGAAAAGTCTGACTTTTGGCTCCGAAACCCAGTGATCTCTCTTTTACACAGCATAGTAGATGAGTAGGCAGCGGACACCATAGTAAAGAGTTAATTTTAGCGCAGAAATCAATAGTCAGTAGGCGTTGAGCGAGGTCACTGGCAGCCTCTTCAGTTCTGTATCATCAGTGCCTCTCGAGCTTCATACTCGGGCAGAAGCTGCTTCGAACAGCACCGAGTTCCTCCCCCTCCTCAACGGCTCAGAGATTGGGGGGGGGGTGTTGGCTGGATGCTCGCATCCAGAGTGTGGGATGGCAGCTGAAATGGCATGGATTGTGTGTAGCTCTGCCATGAATGCAGTCCCAATTTGTTACATGAGATTGGTGGGCAGATTCCTTCTCCAGTTATGAGGTTATGGGAGTTCATGGTGTTTTTGTTTGAGTGAATCTGGTTACGTCTTCAGTCTTACATGTTAAGAATGTTAGTAGACATTTTTCTATATTAAGTTTGTTAACCCCTTTTGTTGCAGTAGAAGCCTCGACTCTTCTATAAAGCCTAAATATTGGAACATTGCTCTGAGGATTTGATTGCGGTCGGACACCAGCATCAGTGAGATCACGCGTAGGCTTGGACAGTATCTCCTTTTTCTGTACTTGCGTACTGTCCTGATTCTTCATTGTGAAATGGTGGTATTTGATTGTATTATGAGTTTATACACTTTGTGTTTTTTAGTATGTGTGGTTGCTCCAGACCATCTTATTCTATTGCCAGTGCTTTTAAATTGAGATGCTACGAGCTGTGTGCGCGACTTACTGTACCTGAAATTCACTAATTAAAGGGGTGTATGAACACTTCTGGGCGTATATAGGGGTGGGTGATATGATAAGACATGATTTTACTGAATTAAGGGAGATTTAACGTGAGGCTACCGTGGGGCTTTTATGATTCTGCCCTGTTGTCAGGAGAATCAAATCGTGAGGCCAAGATGGCATAGCTGGTGTTTAATTGTAGTTGTGATGCACATTATGTAATATTATGTATTAACTTTTTGTTAATATGGCATTTTTGTGTTTTCCAACTGATATTAATCCAGAAATATGAACTTTTATATCATGAAAATGTAAAGTATTACATTAATTTGCTAAATAGGTGTAGATAGTAAGATTCTCACAGGTTTGTACGTTCAGAAGACAATTATATAAGACTAACGAAAATAACGATGCAGCCTTGACGCGCGCTCTAGCTACATCGTACAGGACCTGATGGAGACTGACCTGTACAAGCTGCTGAAGACACAGCACCTAAGCAACGACCACATCTGCTACTTCCTGTACCAGATCCTGCGCGGGCTGAAGTACATCCACTCTGCCAACGTCCTCCACAGAGACCTGAAGCCCTCCAACCTGCTGCTCAACACCACCTGCGACCTCAAGGTGCGCATGCTCATACGTACCTGTTACAACAACAACATCAGCAGCAGCAGCAGTCATAATCACTTTTCATGCAACAGATAATTCCAACCACACAACCTGTTTGGCTGTAGAGTGTCCTAGATACAATGCAAGTACTATGATAAGCATCATCGTTTGACCACTAGTTGTTAAGTAGCAATAGTTGCTTTGCTTCAAGCCATGAACTAACTTATTTGGCGGAAGAGCAAGTATCTAAAGCAAATCTGTTGAAATATAGTACATAACCCACTACCCATTGTTTTGTACTAATATTAGGTCCCTGCATTAATGTTTGTTTCCTCAACCTGTGTTTGCTTTCAGATCTGTGATTTTGGGCTCGCCCGTGTAGCCGACCCAGACCACGACCACACTGGGTTCCTCACAGAGTATGTAGCCACGCGCTGGTACCGCGCACCAGAGATCATGCTCAACTCCAAGGCAAGATGCTTTAATTACAAGGAAATAAAATAAGTCCTTTGAGTTCTTTAAAAAAGGCAATGGTTCTATATAGAACTGTACACATTCGGTGAATCATTTGAGTGAATGAATGCCTCACTGATGGGTTAAATGGTTAATCTGTTCTTGTTCTTCATTTTTGTTTTAAATCTAAATCTAGCCAAAAAAAATTGTCAAAGAATCCAGTCATAGTACTATATAGAACTGTGTTTGCCATTTGTGAAATCACTGCTTTGTCTTGAAGACTGGCAATATTTGTGTTTAAGGTTTATCTCAAATTCTGTTATTCCATTATAACACCAGTATTATATGGACATTCTTTGAATATTATAGAGCAGTGGTTCTCAACCTTTTCAACATCAAGGCCCATCTATCTATCACAGCATGTTGCCACAGCATGTTGCCAAACCAGGTTATAGAGTATTAAATAACATGTTTTATGTAAATGAGAATTACATGATATTAAATAACCAACTGTGGACCAATGGCCTGTCTCGATTTTAGATTCGCGGCCCAATCAAAATCCTTTGCGGCCCAGTTGTTGAGAAACCAGGTTATAGAGTATTAAATAACATGTTTTATGTAAATGAGAAAATGAATTTTATCCATGATTAGTATTATCAATGACTCTTGTTGGACAATTGTTGCAACCCTGTAACTCCCCAAGTACGCAAATGACATTGGCCTGCCCTCGTATTGCAAATGCCTGACACTGCTCTACAAATTATTCTTGCGTGACTTGTATCACTTAGGACTCAAAGGGGACAAATTAGAGGATCTGTAAACAAGATCTGCTGTTAACGTCAAAAGCCACAACAGAATTGTATTTTATATAAAAGGTTTAACCAAGATACTGTATGCCAATTCAAGTTAGAGGAGCAAAAACGGTTTCGGTCTCTGTTATCCATTTCATCCTTCTCTTGTCTCTCAGAGTAACAACAGCACACTGTGCCCAGTCCCAGGCAGAAACAAAAGTGTTTTTCTTAAAGTCAGTATATCCGTATTTTTTATGCTCGACAAATTGGCCACAAAATTGATCACATTTCTTGTAATCATGAAAACATGAAAAATAATCACAAATTTAGTGAAATGGGTAGAGTCTCTCACTGGGTATTTGGCTTGGCTAGGGAGAAAAGGAGTGCCTTTCTCAACTCTCTCTACCACATTCGTGAAATTAACAGCGTAATTGGAGCAGACTATCGGGGGGAAAAATAAAAAAGCAGTTGTAACCAGCCAACTTTGAACATCTTGGTGATCTGTTGTCAGCTTTTTAAATCTATAGCTTTCGTTTAACTCCTAGAACTGAAGCCCACATTCGTAACACAGAAACACTTCTTTTAACTTAATCAGATGATGCACATATCTGAATCGGCACAACCTCCCCTCTCTTGCTACATCAGTTTTATCAAGGTGATGCAAGACTTCGCTGAGCAATCTGGCCCTTTATAAACACATACTGTTTGTGAACTTGGTGTCGTTCCTCTGAATGAGTGTGCCGAACGATCGCTACTAGCTCTGTGATTCATCAAGGGTTTAGAAAAGGAGACTCTTAACGTCTATATTATCTGGTCAGTGCTATAATTTATTACGCTTGTTATAAAACATGTGTTTGAGTCTGTAATGAGTTTAACTGTTGGTAATCCTGAGTCCCAAGCAAAAATCAATGAGTCACACAGACAGGCTTCAGCCTGTATTTAGTTCAGGGAAGCGGTAAATTTAGGCCCCAGTGAGGAAAATGGTTTCCCTTCCAATTCAATTCCTTTAGCTCAAAGTTAAGTTTTGAGCTAAACCGAGTGAACGTATAAACAGAAACTTAACTTGCAAAAACTTCGTTTTTTCCATTTCTGTTGGATTTAAATTTTGAAACGGAGGATAGAAAATAAAACACCATCAAAGTTCTTGTTCTTTCTGCTCATGGACACTCTGATCACTTCTGGAAAGATATCTGAACTAAAAACATATTTAATACAGAAAAACAAACGTAAGATATGCTATGTACAGTTTTGATCAACAAATGAGTGCAAGGCAAGCTCTGCTCTTGGCGTTTATATCCTAAAGGATGAGAGATCTGAGCAGCCAAGGGTCTCTTGAAAATAAGAATGTATGACGTATGTTACTGTCATGTAAATACTTTAATTGTGAGTGACGGTTATATGAAATCGTTACAGAAGTTGTTTAAACCGTTAAATCCTAAAATGTGACATATGAAGAGAGAGTAAGGCAGACTTGGGTAAAGCTGTGAATTGAGGGTCAACAGGCATAGTGTCAAAATATAATTATATATTATCTTATCACAAAAATGTGAGTCATAGCCATTCTCTGACATAGTTTTAAGAATTTGAAATGTACTGGAAGCCATGGGGTTTTTGAATTCTCATCAAAACATGTTTACAAATGTTAGATCAGACTCTTGAGTAGTTACGATGGCAAGTTTTGAAATTCTTCCTGTTTCTTTCACAGGGTTATACTAAGTCCATTGATATCTGGTCTGTGGGATGCATTCTGGCAGAGATGCTCTCAAACAGGCCCATTTTCCCTGGAAAGCACTACCTGGACCAGCTAAACCACATTTTAGGTAGGTACTTTTTATTTTTTATTTATTTATTATTATTTTTTTATATTAAAGAAAGAAATAGAAGGACCTTTATGAAACTGGTTCATAAAAGGTTTCCTAAAATTGTTATATGCCTGAAATTGAGTGCCACTTGTTCTTTAGTTGGAATGACGCATTGCCCCTCACATATTAAATACATCCTGAATTCAGTTATGGATACCATTTGTACTTCTAAAGCATGGAACAACTACATGTACTATAAAAGAGAGGACATTTTTGGACCTATTATAGAGATCCTGTAGACAAGAACCAGAGAGTAGTAACTGAATACTGACTGGACGTCAGTGCATTATGCTGTTCATAGTTTGATTTTGATATTTTTATCCTGTTCCTTCTTAAATAACCTTTGAACACTGAATAAAAAACCTTGCGCTCATAGCCTTTTTAAATGTTGCAGGGTTGTTTTGCAGGTGCGTATTGTCCGTTCTATTTTTATCCAAATAATCTGACGCACATTGTGCATCATAAAATGTATTAAAGTATCTTGCTTGTGTGTTTTTGCCAAAAAAGCCAGCCTTAATACTAACGTTAGCTTTCTTTGTGTTAAATAATTCATGTTAGAAGAAGAGGAAAGTGAGAATTCTGCAGTCATGCAGTGCTCTGGGGCTGAAATGACATGCCTTGTGGTCAGATATGCACCAGATCAGCATTTGATGGTTATCGTCAGAAAAGGCTGAGTAGTCATTTCCTGTAAAGATAGTAGAAGCATATCTGGTAGCTGTCGTTTCTCTTTCACCCCTACAGTCTCCTGTTCTCCTGGTTCATCAGAAGGCTGTGTGTGGCTTTCTGTCTGAGAACCTAGTGGTCATTTTTACACTGTCCTTTAAGGAAAAGGTCTGAGCTTCTGTAGGTGTCATGTTGAGTAGGTCTACTTTATGGATTTGATCCACGATTGTCACGATTACTCTGTTCTTCTACAAAATCAACCTTATTGGTAAATTAGTTGGCATGTTTTATTTGTCAGTTTCTATGATCCATATTTTAAACTCCCCTGGTCCTCCTTAAAATAAAAAGCATAGTTTTAAGCACACAGTTATGTATATGCATTTTGCCACATAGTACAAGGGACATATAGAAACCTTTTAAACTCTATTTATTACGAATTTCAAAAACAAACATGACTTTTCTACATAGTCGCCTTCCTTTCCAGCCTCGTACCAACTTTAATGCCATCAGCCAAAATGTTTTTGGTTGAGCGAGTATCCACTAATGCAGCGCTGCTTTCACGTCATCAAATGAAAATCTTCTTCCCCTTGAGCTTCAAAAAAGTGGAAATCAGAGCTAAACTCTCAGACACACCCAATTACTGCTCCTCCAGCCTTCACCATCTCCAAACGAAATATAAAAGTGCAGAAACTTTAACGTCCCTCATATGTATGGACTGGAATATTGGATACATGCCATGTTCTTGCTCAGTTAAGTCCAGTTTTGTTGCTTGAACTTCTTTAAAATGTCAAAATGATCAGTCGATGCTCGGTTAAGCTGATATAATTGATGGTGACAAAAGCCCTAATTCAGTTAAACCCTCTGTGTAATACCATTTACTTTATCTACTGACTTTCACAGATACACACACACACACACACACACACACACACACACACACACACACACACACACACACACACACCCACACACACACA
>JBBPCY010000039.1:4270880-4281871 GCA_037974405.1 Brachyalestes nurse | reverse complement strand
GTAGGTGGCACTATTGCACCACACTACGACCCAGGTTTATGATTTACTGGCGCTTTTTGGTCCCTCTGTGATTCCATATTACTTCAATCACGTCTTCTCTGTAGTACCTTGTATTCTCCGTACCACATCATGTACCGAACCGTGACCCATGTACCGTGATGGTTCAGTACCAATACATGTACCATTACAGCCCTACTGTCTACTTATATGTTTGCATTATTCCATGCTCTGCTACTAGAAAACAGTATCTGTCATAATACTGTTTTCATCCGGACTAGTACTGTAACCGTCCACTGCACTGAATGTTGTCTTGACCCGCTGTTTTGTTATGGTTTTTCTTGCAGGGTCTGTCTTGTTGTCTGTGCACTCTGTGTATTCCTGTCCTGCACTCATGTAGTCTTGTAGTGTTTGTTTTTGTTCTTGTGTTGTTGGTCCTGGAGAAACATTGTTTCATTTCAGTGTGTTCTCTGTGTGTGGCTGGAATGACAATAAACCTACTTGACATTTAAAAAGTTTACAGATACATTTTAACTGACTTTTTTTTGTTTGTTTGGATTGTAGCGTTGGACCTGTTGGATAAGATGTTGACCTTTAATCCCCATAAGAGGATTGAGGTGGAGGAGGCCCTGGCCCACCCTTACCTGGAGCAGTACTATGATCCCACTGATGAGGTGAGCTCAACTTTTGAAGGGAGCAGATGTCTAGACTTGAATCTGAATTCTAAAGGCTTGCTTGCTCTGTACACAAACTGCTCTTTTCTTGATTCAGCACAACAGAGACGGCATCAGTCACTAATGAACTGAATCATTGTTTAGTCTGTTAGTTACACCACTGGAGATACAAAATTAATTGTTTAATCTGAACTTTGCGTCTGTTGACCAGCCGGTTGCTGAAGCTCCATTTAAATTTGACATGGAGCTCGACGACTTGCCCAAAGAAACTCTGAAGGAGCTGATCTTTGAAGAAACGGCACGCTTCCAACCAGGCTACAGAGCATAACTTACTACAGGTACAGTAAACCTGACAAATTTACAGCCCAGACACATTTACATGAAATAAGACCCAGAATTCACACTTCCAAGCAGTCTCTCTAGTCAAGTCAGGTCATGTTTATTTATATAGCACGTACACAAAGGCCATTCAGTGTGCTTTACAGAAATAGAATAAATACAATTGAATGAAATTGAGTAAAATAACGGATGACATAAAGGAGAAAAAAAATACAGTACATAGAAGTACATGGAAAATCAACAAAAGAACATTTAACCTTAAAATGTAAGGGCTTATGTTTTGCTCTACGCCTTCTCACTCTCATACAATCTCATGACAAACGTACATATAAACTACATAGTAATAACTGAATAACAAGTTTAATGATTTTAACGGAATAAGAAAATCTAGCTTAGTCGGTCACGTTTTATTTGAGATTTAAGTGATTACATTACATGATGGTACCACAAAGTGCATATTAATGTGAGTTGTGAACATAATTTTCATGCTTTTATTCACAAATTGATTTCCTGTTTTTAAAAATCATTAGTCCCGTGTGACTAAAATTTTATTTGTCATTAAAATTCACACATGGCTTCATTGATTTGCTCAGGCAAGCTCAGAAAATATAGACCAAAGAAAATTAGTTGGGAAAATCCTGGAGGGACATTTGAGTTAATAGTTCATTACAGTAATAAATTGATTTCTCTGTTTCCTGCCTTTTTATTTTAGATTTGGCTCTGGATTTGTTCGTGCTGGCGCTTCTGTTTGTTCTCCTTCTTCATCATTCTCATCATCCTCTTCTTGCTGAACTCCAAAACTACAGTCAGTTATCAGAATCACTGCATCTTTTCAACCCTAAAACTCACCGTCTGGAGGTGGAATTTATACCCCCGCAATCCCTCTCCTCTCTCACACATTATGCTTTTCCCTTGTCTTGTGAGATTTAAGTTTAAAAAGAAAGGTGTGTGTGTGTGTGTGTGTGTTGGGGGGGTGGGGGAGTAGGAGGAGGATGGAGTACTGACCAGAGGAAAGTGGAGGGTTTCTGCTTCAGAAGAACCCTCAGGCCCTGATCGCGTTTTTGTCTTACGCTTCAGTAAAAATCTGTGATTGTGTAACTGCTGTGCTTTTCTTCTATTTTGAGCTTCGTGTCAGTCTTACTCCTACGAAACTGCTTTTCTGTAAAGCAACTGTAAAGCCATTTCCTAAGTCCCTTCGAGGCCAAACTTGAAGCAGGGAGAGACCGAGGGCTCTGACCTCCGTTACAGTTGCATATATGCAGTGGACACACATTTATCCACCGGGTGCGACTCGAATTTCCTCAAAGCGCACATGTCTCAATTTGCCAAGGTGCTATTTGTGGGCTTGTAATGAACTTCTTTACCAGTGCAAACCTCCACTCGTACAAGTCAGCAAGTCGATGCCACGTGCTCCTTGAACAAATTTTCGTTTCTAGTCTCATATATTCCTGTTTCTTAGCGTATTGTAGAACCCTCCCGCGTGATGGATGATTCTAGCCGTTTCTGGACTTATTGAAAGACCAGCATTGACTTGTCTAAAGGATTAGATTACCACGGCCTCGTAAATCCCTCAGTCGTGTTGTTTCAGATTCGGTTGCAGTAGAAAAACAAATCTCATGCACTCGAGCACCAAAGAAATGACTGCTTTGAGGTTATTTTGGCACCTTGGAAAAATGTGTACCATTTGTGTCCATATAGTTAAAAGGGATAGACTAATATGGCAGATTTGAACCAGGGCATTGCCTCAGCTGCCTGAAGAGTGCTGGCCTGGGGAAAGATCCGAGGTGGAGCGTCGCTCTGAATCAAGCGCTTCTGATTGAAAAGAAGCACACAGGGCTATTGGGGAGAGTAAAGGGGTGGGTGTAGGATTTTTCAAAGCTAATTTGTGGCTGCATCTGGCCATGTAAGGGTATTATTGCCGAAATGCTTACGACCTAAAAAGTACAGTGCCTCCTTTTGTGTTCTCTCTCTCTTTATTGTTATAAAATTATTGTTTTGGGTCTATCTTTGTCGCCCTCTCGCTTTCTCTTCTTCCAGTGTGTCTCTCCCCCTCTTTTCTCTGTCTCTCTTGCCTTCTATCAATAAGACTGTGTCCTTGCATGACTGTTAAAAAAAAGGAAAAAAAAAAGAGCTTTCTATACAAAGAAAATGGAAGTGCCACTCTGCTGGGGATTCCGTATTGGGACTCTCAGGTTTTTTGTTATATTCGACCTTTAGTGTTCCCTCATTTACTAAATACTACTTTTCTCCTTTTTAGTAGTGCTTTTTGTTTTCTTTCTTTCTTCTTTTCTCAGTTCGCTTGTACATTTTTTTTCGTATGCGCATTTTTTTTTTCCAAGCCAGGTTCCTTTTAGCATACAGTGAACTATTTCGGAGATTTTTAAGAGAAAATAAAAAAAAACAAAAACAAAAAAAAAAAGAAACACACTCAGCTGGAAGACTCATGATGTCAGGTTCAAATTGTAAAAGGACAGCCTGAAGTTGACTGCCTCTAGCCATGTAAGTGTTCACTACAGGAAAACACGAAAACCTCCTCCCGTTGTGCTTAAAACGCCAATCAGCGCTGTGCTGTCTTGCTTACGGTGAGCGAATTTAAACGGTTGCATCAGTATACGACGACAAACGACGAGGCTTTGGCGGCAACGCCACCTAACAGAGCAAAAATAGCACTTATTGGTAGTTCTATTGGAAAACAGAATCTGTCAGATAGCATTGGGAGATTACATGATTGGGAAAATAGTGATTTTAAAGGCTTGAGCACCACGTTCCTCTCTTTCTGGACTTGCTCTTTGGTGGGTTGACCCCCCCTTCTGCTGCTTCGGCCTAAATATACACCCAGAGAAGTGCCATCTCGTGGCGGCGCGGTGGCCGCCGAACAGGATGTTGGTTTAGGCGAGCAGAGGCTGTTTTCCTGAAAAACACTGCAAAACCCTGTAAGATAGCTTCAGCCAAGTCCGTGTGCAGCCTGTCTGTTCTGTGTGCCTTTACTCATCAAGAATAACAGTTTATTGTGCAGCTTCGTTTTGTCGGGGATCAGTTGTGATTTTTTGCGATATGTTCTTCTTAAAATACATATATATAAAGATATATTTAAAAAAGACAGTAAAACCAACAAAAAAAATAAAATATATATATATATCTTAACTCTGTTGATTTAATGTAATTTTAAGTCCTATTTGCCACCGCTTTTGTGATGAATTTTTTTTTTTTTATTATTCAATTTTTGGGAAGGTGACAAAGACTTTTGTTTTTAGCCTCTTGATTTGAACCTCCCACTGACCCCCCCCCCACCCCACCCCTCCTCAAATCCGTTTTGCCTTCTTGAGGTTTTTTTTTTTTATGTTTTGTGCAACCTTTTTTTTTTTTTATTGTAAAATGAATGTCATGTTATTAGTGGTTATTAATCTTGTTACAGAATTGTTTCCATGTATTAAAAGTTCTCTGTAAGGAACGTTCCAATCAACGGATAACTTTTGTTGTGAATTTTACTTACGAGTTGAACGTCTGCCCCGGCCCCGGGGTTGCCTTCCTTGGAGTGGGTGTAATCAGTTGGGGTGGGGGTGGGGGGGCATTATTATAATTAAACATTAAAACATTTCAAATCTATTAAAATATGTTGCACCTTGAAAAAAAAAGTGATTACAGAGTTTTGTCTTTGCTGCTGATATGCAGCCTTTTTTTTTTTTTTACCATAATTTGATTTCATTTTGCATCTGCCATGTCATGTAACCTAGACGCACCAGAATAAACACTGTATCCTACTTTGCTTCGGCGTCTGTTTATTGAGCACAAGTTCATGAGTAATTCAGCACGAAGCTTAACTAAATGTTTAGATTTAGCTGGACTGAACTACTTTTAAAGGGGCCGTGACTTATTTTTTCCTTGCATTTAAAAAAGAAAATATTGCAAAAATGGTCCTCATTCATTTTTACATGACTATTTATTCAACCCCTCTTCGTTCCTTAGATTTGAAATCTGCCTGCTTTTCATACAGCCATGGAAAATAAGAGACTGCATCATTTTTTTTCAGATTATTGCTTTTGTAGTTTGTGGGAATGTGTGTAAAATGTGCATGTAACTATTGTTTTATACACGATTGACCACACTTCATTCAAAATTCCAAACAAATTTTTTTTGAGAATTTCAAAATAATACAAAGTATTTTATATGTAAAATTATTTATATGCATTACATTATTTTACAATTGCAACAATTAAAATAGTGATGTTAAGAGCAGAGTGTGTGTGTGTGTGTGTGAGAGAGAGACTGTTTCATCCATCAGAAACTGAATCAGGAGTGAAGCTGCTGGAATACAGCACATAGAAAAACTGCTCTACACACACTACTGTACTCACAACACACATGGAGGTGTTACTTATTCTTACACAGCTCATAAAAGAATAGCAACCTGTGTATTTTACACACACACACACACTACCGCAAATTGTACAATCAGTGAACAGAAAAAAGGGAAAGTTGGTCTCTTATTTTTTCCATTGCTGTATGTTTATTGCATGGTTATGTCAATGTTATTGTAATGGTGGAAAAGAGGAGGCGGGATGCAGCTGTGAGTTGGGTTCTTTACTTAAGTCCAAAATTTAAAAATACACTAGCAGATACATTTACAGCTTGTTGATCCGTTACGACATACGAAAAGAACAATTTAAAACTTTGAAACAGGGTAAAATAAACAAAGAGCAACACCACAAAATCCAAATAGACATGAATGCACAGCAGAGCTAAAGCACAAACACTATACACACGTACAGGTATAGCTACATACTGAAGGGACACCTGGGGTTAATGATGAGAGGATGGAGCTACAGAAAACAGCTGGGGAGGTGCAGGACCAAGTTAGGAGACACAAACCAAACTAGAACACGAGCACATGGGACAAGGATGATAGATTACTGTGGGACAGGAACAGAAATGGGCAGAGAAGGTCTGGGTAGACTGTGACAGTTACGTAGCAGGATCCAAGTACAGTGTTACCTAATCAACATGCATATAATCATGATGATAAATTTTTTGCAGGCTAAAAGTAGACTCAGAGATGGACATTTATAGTTATACCATTTATATGGGGTCATTATAGCTCACATAAGGAAGTATGGAGGAGTTTCTACTGAATCTTTCAACACAACCATTTCCTCTCTCTGTCCCTCTCTCTCTCTCGCTCTCTCTCTCTCTCTCTCTCTCTCTCTCTCTTCATCTCTCAGTAAAGACCCCAGCCAGCAGAGGGTTAGGAAATGGGGGTTTTCGCTGGATGAGGCTCTGAAGGACCCAGTGGGTCGTGACCAGTTCCTTAAGTTTCTGGAGTCTGAGTTCAGCTCAGAAAACCTGCGGTGAGGCTGAGAGCTTATCTCTTCTTTTTTCCACCTTTTTTCTCATCCGCTCATCCACTGAGGGGGTTATTTGCATTTAGGTGGTGGAGGAAGCATTCTCTTTCATGGGAATCATATGGAAGAACAATATTATTCAGTTTGTGTGCTTTTATATGAAGTTTTGATGGTTGATCTTGTGGAAATGTGATCAAAACTAAAATTGATATTGATCCATTAATTGCTTAATTAATCATCAAAGTAACAACTACATTACTTGGTTACTAATTTAATTTATATGTACAGACCTCACTCGAGTCAGACTGAGTTGTTGCTACTGTTGTTTGTGTTTAGCAGTAGGGTTTTAACAGTAGGATTTCTTATTTAACTCTTCTTCATTCTGTTTGTTGGAAGACTTTTGGATGTTGCGTTGTCTACATCACATTTCTCTTTTGCGTTTATTAAAAAAATTGGTGTGAAAAGAATAAAAGAATACCCTTAATTTGATAAAACTGAGAAAGTTTTCATTCAGAGGAATAACTTGGAATCAAAAGTAATAAAGTGATGTATGTCCTATTACAATGTTTAGCTTGTCACAAACCCTTAAAATGCAAGACAGAATATTCTCACGGCTTAAATATCACATGTGGCACTGTATTATTAGTAGAATGTGTGTAGTATATTATTATTACTAGTTAATATTAATATTTAGTCTCTAGTGATTCCCAGTCCTAATACTTATATACTGTAAACCCTCGCTAATCCGCGGTTCAGAGGTCGTGGATTTTCTCCGCATTTTTTTTCTTTTTAGTGCCAATATATAATTTTTCATGCACTTTAGTGCTAAATTATTAAGAAAAATATAATGTACTGATTTTGTAACATAAGTATTAACGCAAATTCAGCTACATTTCCATATAAAATATAACTATACATTTTTTGTTACTGTCGAGAGTACAAAGTAGGCGTGTCTTAGGATGGTGAAAAAAGGCTGTACTCAGAGGCGGGAGGCTTGAAGAGGCCAATCTGAGAACGTTATTCATTTCTCCTTGCTGCTGATTGGCTGCCCTGTAACGCATCTTTGGCAGCTGCAGTTCAGAATTCCCGCATCAGAACAGTTTCCCGAGTGTTTCTCTGAGTGTTCTCCTGTTTTTGTTTTGTTCTTCTTAAAGCCCTGTATTTTTATTATTATAAATTAAATTAATGTATTACTGTATTTATCTGCTTATACCAAAGAAAATGACAGCACATACCAAAGAAAACGCACTTGCATGAATTACAGTACAGTCTATACAGGGGTAACATCGGTATTTTCAGTGTAAACTGTCCAGTAGAAATACGGGTTTACCTTTACATTTTTTTCAGGGTAAAGTATTAAGCTGAGTTTTTTATTACCACATCACAAATTCGCCGTTTTTCACTATTTGCAGGTACTCTTGGAACGTAACCCCTGCGGATGCTGGGGGTTTACTGTATATTCATATGCAAAAGTTTGGGCACCCCATTCAAACTATGTTCCTATATGTTTTGTGGATTTTCTAGGAGACAATAAGTACACATCATCTTCAGAGAAATGCTTCTGATGCATAATTACTGTTTATTTTTTTGGAATGTTTACATACTGGGAAAAAAATAAAACCTGGCCTCTGCAAACATTATGGCACATTTCTGTTGTAGAATAATTTCTGCGGAAAAATTAAGTTTGTTTTGTGAAGATAAGCTGTACTTATTTTTAACTTATGAAATCATTTTGCCAGGGGTGTTCAGGGTTTTGCACATGACTGTGAATTGACATTAAAAGAAAACATTTACATTATAATTCACCCCCGTTGAATGAAAAATTTGATTTAGCTGCCCCAGTGCGGAGAGTTCTGTCTGACTGTGTAGACTAGACTAGCTACAAGAGTGACTGAATGCCTTGGCATAACTTGGAATTAGGTCAAAACAAATGATCTTAAAAGGAAAGAAGAGGATGTGACAGTGTGTCTGTGTAGGGACTATCTATTCTTACCATTGAATAGTTAAATGTGTTTCACAGAAATGGTTATAAAACAGATACACTACCAGTCAAATGTTTTTGGACAAACTGGGATTTTCTACATTTGGATGTTACTCACTATTTTTAAAAATACACTCCATATTCTTTGCTTACAAATAAATGTACAATATGTTCACCATTTGAGTACTTTTATTAGTCAGCAAATGTCATATTTTTTATAATTATTTATCCTTACAGACCTATAAAGCCACCTAATTTAATTATCAATATAAATAGAATGTGGATCACCAGACAACTGTTAGATATTTAACAAGCTTTTAAGTGGTAGTCAGTGGCATGAAACAGTGAATGAGTGCAGTTAAAGTTAAGGGACAGTCTAGAATTTAACTCCACACAACCAGTTAATAGGAGTCAGACCTGCACTATTACAGATTCTTTCATATTATAAAGAAAACATAGTTTCCAATGTATAACAAGAATAAAAATCTGCAGTTTGATGAAATAAATGGTACATAAGTGGTAAAAATAAATGGATAGGTGGTAAAAACCTGTAGTGGGCAAAAACCTCAGGTCTTCTTAATATTCATACAAACCCATGCCAGTTTATGAACTCGGGTGTGACAAACGCAGCAGCTCCATCATTCACCAGGCCACAGTGGCTGCTGTGTGTGATAGAGGTTCATTAGCAGGTCACAGGGGATCAGCGAGTCTCTGTGAGTGGGGCCTGCCTGGGACAGGAAGGTCCTAAAGTGAGCTGTAGAGATAATGCTGAGATAGGTGGAGCCTCAGAGCATCTGCAGCAGAGATAAAGCGTTGCCTGTCCATGGCCACCCCTCTGGCTCCACTCTCCCCTATCTCCCCTATCTCCCCTAACTCCTAGCTTCAATCTAATAGCTTCTAGGGGAGCTGTCTTATGCAGGCCTATGCCACTTATGAAACTGTGAGGTGAGTGGATATGATATGTACTCTAGACTGCCTGACTCTCCCTGGGGCTCCTCAATAGCCTAAAATGCTTCAATATTGCAGCCTGGGCTGAGATCAATAGAGATACAGGCAGAGTGTTATGTGAGGACAGAGGGAGAAAGTGAACACTCTCTCTTTCTCTCTCTCTCTCTCTCTCTCTCTCTCTCCACTCGTTGTGAGTATAGGATGTTCTCTACACAACTTAGCCTTGTGGTTTGAGTGCACTAATGGAAAAAAGTACCACTCCAGCAATGTCAAGTAGTGTTCCAGGCCACCATTATTCTCTGCAACTCCATCATGGATAAAATATTCAGTTCATATTTAATTGTTTGTTTGTGTAGGTAGCTCTTAATTTTCTAGGAAAACCCCATCGAAATAGCAAAACATGTTATTTTGTTAGATTGCAGTGTATTTTTGCATATTTAATGACTTCCATACTGGTTTCTTGAACAAGACAAAAATCACAAACAAATTTTGGTAGCATACATTGTTTTGCTTGTTTCCCCTTACTCTTAAGATCCATAAATAATCGCTGGGTGGACACTGAACTGTATGTTCCATGTACCATGGGCTTCTTGCTTTTAGTAATTATAGTTTTTTAAATAGTTCAGTTTAGTTTGATTTTCACCAAGAGGAAATAAAAAAACATAAAAGACGTAAAATAAAAAATAAACTCTAAGAGCATGATGACGAAGCACTGAGAGAAATCAAGAACTTGAAGGGAAAACTTCTAAGAGCAGGAGGAGGCAGTACTAAAAGGGGCAAGAAGTTCAAAACAAAAGCTCCATAAGAGATGGATTTCTGACAGGAATCAGTACACTGCAAAAGCATGATGAAGATCCACTGAGATGAACCAGTACTCAAAAGGCAATACTCTTTAAGAGCACCAGGAAGAAATGCTGAGAGAAACCAATATTGAGAGAGAAAAAAAACCTCTCTCAAGAGCAAGAGAAACAAACACTCAGAGGAATCAAGATTCAAAAAGAAAAACTAAGAACATGAGGGAGAAAAACTGTGGGTTCCATCCTCTCCTGGGAAACACTGATTGTGCAGTTGGGATACAAGTTTACAAGTTTAATGGGAGGATAATAAGATTGTAGCCTTCTTGCTGACAACTAAACTAGTGATATATTGAGAACATTTGTCAGGGTTAGGTGATCTAACTTGAGTGTTTTTGGCTGCCCTCTCAGGTTTTGGTTGGCGGTGCAGGATCTGAAGCGGCGCCCCCTGCAGGATGTGCCAGCCCGCGCTCAGGAGATCTGGCAGGAGTTCCTGGCTGAAGGCGCTCCCAGCTCCATCAACCTGGACTCGCACAGTTACGAGCGCACCAGCCAGAACCTCAAAGACCCGGGGCGCTACAGCTTTGAGGATGCCCAGGCAAGGCCTCGAACGCTCATTTAACTGACCACATTAACACAGAGCAAAATGAGTAAATCCCCCCCCCCCACAAATCAAAAGTCAGTGCTCTATTGTCCAGGATTAAAAATTGGCAAACAGACTCGTGGTCTCTTACTCTTAATCAGTGTTGGGAGTAAGACGTTACAAAAATAACGAATGACTGTAATGCATTGCTTTTTGCTGTAACGCAGTGATGTAAGGTAATATTTTACTCGGTACAAATGTCAGAAACGCACGTTACAATGCATTTTTAACCCGGAATGAAGTGATGTTTTTTCCTTCATACAAATTCGCCAAAAT
>JBBPCY010000039.1:4252344-4270780 GCA_037974405.1 Brachyalestes nurse | reverse complement strand
AACATCAGTGTCTGACCTCATAAATGCTACAGAATGAATGGACACAAATTCCCACAGAAACTCCAAAATCTTGTGGACAGCCTTCCAAGAAGAGTGGAAGCTGTTACAGCTGCCAATGAGGAAGCAAGTCTATATTAAAGTCTATGTATTTGAATGGAACGTCATGAAAGTCCCTGTTGGTGGAATGGTCAGGCCCCCCAATACTTTTGTCCATAGAGTGTATTAGGACTTCACATACTTACGAAGGTCTAAACAGTGAGAGTTTGCTTCGCCATGTCTGCCTAGACACCAGCAGAGTTGTGTTTGTTTCCAACCAACTGAAAACAGAGGAGTAGAACTGCAGTACTGTACATATAGAATAAAAAAAAACAAACATAACTCTGAATAAAGATGAAGAAAAAAAATGCAGAGACATTTTTTTAGTTCTCAGTAATCATTAGACCTTCTCTGAAGGTCTAGAAGGCCCTGAGGGTTCCCCTCTGGTCAGAATGAAGCAAAACCATTACCACAGAGTATGAAGAAAACAAAAATAATCCCATTCCCATGTGAGCAATGGGGAAAAACTATCCTTCTTTTCAAGGAAGAAACAACAAACATGTCAGCTTTTTGGGGTTTGCAATGAAGACACAAGGCTAATGTAGATAACTCCAATTAGCAGTGTGCAAACTGCATAAATCACCATGCCCTGTTGTTAAATCATCTCTAATAGACTTGTGTTCCTAACTAGGGATTCACCGATGTGGGATTAGTAGGCTGATGCTGATATCGGATATATTTCACGAAGTAATAGACGATACTGATACTGATACAAAAAACGTTTAAAAATGCAGAACTTGCGACAACATCTACCTGGATCAGAAAAGTATACATATATCAATATTTTTTTCTGTAAACTTAAATATGAATACATTTAAGGCATTTTAGCGCAGTATTCCAGCTTCTTTTAAATGTTCAGCAATTACAGGTATTTTTGTGTGTGTGTCTCTCTAATCTCTTATTATTGTTTGTATGTATTTGCATGTCTGTGAGCACAGGAGCCCACAAGTGTCTTGCAAATCTGCGAGAAGTTATTTTGAAAACACCTTCAGTCCTCCATTCCAGAGCATGTGTGTGTATGTGTGTATAAATATGTCTATATATATATATATATATATCTATAGAGAGAGAGAGAGAGAAAAAAAGATAAAATGATGTCTTTCAAGCCATTAACAAATGAATATAATTAATTGCACACTCTGTGAGTAATCCAAATTAATTGCACACATCAAATTTGTGTGTGAAAGTGTCTAAAAATATTTCAGTTCAAATTAATGTTGGCAGATGAGTGAGTCAGTGAATAATCAACAATATAGACTTTAAAGTTTGACGTCTCTTTTCTCTTCTCTGGACTCTTTTATGGTCGAGTGTATAGCTTGACGAGACATTGTTTTGCTGCTAATGCATCAGGGGCTGAGCCAGCTCGGACCTCCGGGCTCTCTCTTAAGTGCTTTGCATTGAGGTGATATTTCCGACTTGAGGTCCTCTGAGACAAAAACTCCTTATTGCAGAAATGGCAGAGAACGAAGCTGCTAATAACAGCCCATTTTGATTTTTTTGTGATGTCTGTGATTAATCGAATTTAACAGGATGTTTTGACAGTGATCTATAATGTGTGTGTGTGTGTGTGTGTGTGTGTGTGTGTGTGTCTGCTCATTGAAATATCTGCTTTTTTTCCAAGCAAAACGGATCATTCCAACCATGGTCCATCCCCGTTTCGGATACTCTTCTCTAAAAGGAAAGCATAGCTAAACGCAGCCTTGAAACTGAATTTTATCCTCATATTTGTCCTTTTTATATACACAGTCATGGAAAAAATAAGAGACTATATCATTTTGTTTCTGGTTATAGTTTTTGTAAAGTGTGGAAGTGTGTCTATGTAAAATGTGCATGTCAATGTTGTTTTATACACTACTGACCTCACTTGTCTGGAGAAAATGTAAAATAACACATATAAATAATTCATTATACCTTGTAAATGTTCAACTACACAACACTCGCAATATTTTACAACAGTGATGTTAAGAGTAGAGTGTGTGTGTGACTCTGTTGCATCCATCAGAAACTGAATCAGGAGTGAAGCTGCTGGAATACAGCACATAGAAAAACTGCTCTACACACACTACTGCACTCACAACACACACACACACACCCTACTGCACTCACCACATATGGAGGCATTTCTTATTTTTACACATCTCACTGTAATAGTTCAGAAAAGAACAGCAACCTGTGCATTTTACACACACACACACACACACACACTGCCACAAATTGTACAAACAGTGAACAGAAAAAAGGGTAAAGGACTTTTTTCATAGCTGTATATGGTACTGTATAAATGTCTTGGACACCTGAGAACATTATATATAAAACATGTTTACCTGAGCAGTGTATGTATTTAAAAGTGGATATTAGAATGTATGCAAATAGCATTAATACAGTAAATGGTAATTATATGTATGTGCTGTATATGAACAAAAGTATTGGGACACTGCATTCAAATACATAGAATATGGAGTCTGTCCTCCTTTGCAGCTTTAACAGCTTCCACTCTTCCACTCTGCTGGCAGAAAGTCCCTCACTGCTCAGATAAATGAATTTTAAACGGTTTCCAGTGACCTAGTGGTGAGGGAGTTGCTCTGTGATCAGAGGGTTTTGGGTTTGAATCCCAGGACTGTTAGTGGCACCACTGAGGAACCCTTGAGCAACTGTCCCCACACACACTGCTCCCCGGGCGCTGTGTTTCTGCTGACCACTGCTTCGCTTAGTGAATGGGTTAAATACAGAGGAAGAATTCCACACTGGGCTGTGTTGTGTTCATATATGACAAATGGACACCTCTCTTATTTTTCGGGAGTGAACATTATGCTTTTAAACGTTAACACACACTTTACGTGCTACGCCAAGCACTTACAAGGAAAAACTTTCACACAGGCCCTTTAAAGCTCTGTGAAGCTGTTCTGGGGAGAAAAGGAGGGAGAGAGGAGGAAGGAAGGACGCTGCGAAGAGGGATGATGTCATAACGGCTCTAAACTAATTTGCTCATTAAGAGGCCGCTGCTCCTGAAGGCCCGTTGCCATGGGAGCCTGTTGTCCTTGACGACTGATGGCAACAACATGGGCAGCAGAGGGACGAGGAGATTAAAGCACTCGGAGGTGTGCATGATCTACCCTGTGTTTATAATAAGACCTCGGCCGCTGACCCAGAGGCCCAGAATAGAAGGCACACAATAATCATCTGAAATGAAAGATCAAACAAATCAATACAACCCTGCTCGCTGGAAGACTATATTCATAAGATGCATATAACATTCACTACGAAACACAATGTACTTAATTAAAATGTGCTTAATCCTACCTTAATTTGCTCCTGAAAATACACCAATCTGAATTAAGTGGCCATTCATTTATGAACCGATCCCTTAATTTTACCTTAAAATCAGATTGAAGGCGTGTGAAACCCCTTTATCTTAAATTTAAGGCATTCATTCAGGAGGTTCTAAGGGGCAATTTTTTAAAAGGGGAACATTCAGTAGTTTTACCCCTTAATCAGCCTTAATCTGTGCACTTTCCCCCTTCATTTTTCTTAATTTCCTGGAAATTAAAGTCACAATTAAGGTCATTTTAAGGGCTAAAGTTAAGGGGTTTGGTTTCGTAGTGATTATAATAAACAGAATAAACATTATTATTATTAATCCTAATTTTACTGTAGATGTCAGCAAAAAAAAAATGGAATAAACACTTTCGTAGTAAATAATTGTGTTATATACAGAATAAAGGCTCTCACAGGCCTCTTAAGCAGAAAACTTCTCCTGCACTGATTCTAAGGCCCAGTGTTAGACAAAACACAATACTGATGCATAATAATTGCTGAGGCATGGCAAAGCTACACTAAATGGACAAATGTACTGGGACGCTGAAGCAGAAAGATTGCCCAAACCCGGAAAATCAGTTGTATCCCAGTACTTTTGGATGATATAGTGTACTTTTAAGCAAAGGTCATGTTATAAAAAAAAACACCCTGTCAACTATTTAGGCTAATACAAGAAAAACTGGAGCCAATAATTGTCTCTTTTTTATATTTTAATTAAACCAGAGCCACTCTTTAACACATTTAACTCATTTTATTTCGCAGAAATTCTTAGAGTGATTGGTTCACCTAAAATTTATATCACGATGCAACACCACATGTATGTAGTCTTAAAATGATGTAGAGCATTTACATTTACATGTATATATAATATAATAGGGCTAGAAGATGACGTATTTAACTAATCTCTGTAAATAAAAAGTAAATAAAAGATATTACAACAAACTACTGCCGCTCTATTTTCTAGAATGTTTCCCTGCCATTCCCCCAAAAAATCACAATTTCTTTTATTTTGAGGTTGTTGCTTCATTGTGTCACCAGAGGGCGACAGAGTGACGCATTAGCTCTTTCAGCAGAGAAGACCCTATTTTATTTACATTATATGGACAAAAGTATTGGGCCACATCTATTTTTCAGGATCTGTGTTAGGTATCTTACTTCCAGTGAAGAACAGCCTTAATGCTTCAGCAGACCAAGGCGTTTTGGACAACACCATGCTTTGTGTACACAGTTTGGGGAAGAACCTTTTCTATTCCAGCAGGACTGTGTCCCAGTACACAAAGCCGCTCCATAAAGACGTGGCTGGAGGAGTTCAGTGTGGAAGAACTTGACTGGTCCACACAGAGTCCTGACCTCAACCCCATCCAGCACTTTTGGGATGAACTGGAACAGAAATTGTGATCCAGACCTTCTCATCCAACACCAGTGTCTGACCTCATAAATGCTACAGAATGAATGGGCACAAATTCCCACAGAAACTCGAAAATCTTGTGGAAAGCCTTCCAAGAAGAGTGGAAGCTATTATAGCTGCAAAGGAGGACCAACTCCATATTAAAGTCTATGGATTTGAATGCAATGTCATTAAAGTCCCTGTTGTGTAATGGTCAGGCATGCCAATACTTATTTGTTGGCTTAATCTCAAGTGGTTCCCTCATCCCCCACACAGCGCGTTCTGTGGATACAGTACACTTATATATGTTCAGTGGGGGAGGCCAGCTTTATTATTTTCACTTTTTCAGAATCAGAGAACTTCTTTTGATCCCAGAGGAAACAATGCAAACAAACAAGCAAGCATTCAATAATATCAAGGTTTATTTTGTTTGTTAAAAGCAAGTTTTGTTAGCTGATTAGAAGAACACAGATTCAATTAAAATCACTATTTAATGTATACATTCTAATGTATATATTGGTTAAATTGGTATATATTGGTAATGGTAATACATTATTGGTAATATATTGGTATATATTGGAATTTGGCTAATATTTTTTATGTTTATGCCCCTCTCCCACCCCACCACCCCGCAGATGAAGTAAAAAAGAGTTTTTGTCCAATATGGACTGAAATTTCGCGTTAAAATAAAACGGCAGCTGGCTTGTTTACCTCGACCACGTGGCTCTGATGACGTCAACGGTCCCGTCGCTGTCAAAAAGAAATAAAATTAAATAATACATAAATAAATACAATTATTAAAACAATTTAAAATTATATAATATGATCTAAAAATCAAAAAACGAAAAAAAACGGTTAATAATTTTCCCCGTTCGTCCGTTCGTGAGGTCGATCTCATTGGCTATGGACGGACTTTGCTGATTCTAATTGGCTGAGATGTCAGTGAGGGGGCGTGGCGTCAAGTTCTCCTGCGCTGATGAGGCTGGTTTTATCAAAACAAACGAGCTAAAAAACACGACCTGGATCAGATCGAGGAGCTCCTGCAGAGCCTGTGTCTGCTTTTCCACCGTGGGAATGAATTAAACTGCATCTTCTTGTTCGAGCTCGACTGCTTTACGTGCTCAAACATACTGAATGAGGTTTCTGGGCTGCTAAATATACACATTTCTGGCTTCCATTTTGGAGACTACGCAGCTCTCTCTAAAAGGCTTATTTATCAGGCTATGAGCTGTTTTTCTAAACCTGCTGGAAGTCCAGGCTGGACGGTTTTGACTTTGCATGCAGATATTGAATGAAAAAATAGGAAAAAAACTGAATGAAGAGGGATTGTTCTAATGCAAGTGAGAGGGGAGACCACATCACATCTCCTCCAGCAACATCCTCAGCATCAGCACCAGCCTACATCTGGACCTCATTGTAGCTGCATTATTATCATTTTACCATTGAAAAAACACATATATCAGTAGAGTGGGTGCTGGATGGGCAGGAGCATGAAAAGAAACTGAACACGTATATAGAGACAAAGTCGTGACCCATGCAGGGACCTGGGAGCTCCTGAATGAGAAGATCCCTGCTGTTGGAGGGGAAAACAGTTCCTCCACTCTCTCCAATAAAGGTAAGGGGCTCACTAATTCAGCCCAACTGTTAGGATTAGGTGGATGATTCATATGTCTTCACTTGTGTACGTGCATGACAAGCATCACGTCTCGTCTAGTCCACCCTATTACTTCTCTATTGACAACTTACTGTATGGTTTTTATATGGTAAATTGTACTGAAAGTGGTTCAAGGAAAGTGAAACATGACCCAGTTGCTGGTTTGCATGTTGTCTATATAAACACTGAGCGTGTGATAAGGTGGTGTAATGGGCAGAAAGTGTGTTATGAAAGGAGGCTGCAGAATGAAAACATATGACATCATCAGGACGGTGGTGGCGACGAGACGAGCTTCCTTATTAAGAAGAAGAAGAAAAACATCCTTATTTAGCCTTCAAATTATTCAGTCCATTCACAGTTTTGGAGCCAGTGTCACATGAGAATTGACGTGTGGGTAGCACTGATAAAAATAATAACAATCCTCACCATCATCATCATAACCATATTTTTTATTATTAATGTTATTATGCATCCATATCTCCATATCTTATATTCTGTATTATACACCAGTGCACCCAAAGATGACACACTGACATTGACAACAACAGTGCCCTGCATGGAAGTTGCACAGCCTTACCCAGCACAGGTTGTGATAACATGGCAAAAAGGGAAAATCTGTTGTTTTTTCTCAAGAATGTACCACAGGGTGGTTTTTTTGTGACCACAGTATATTTTAGACCGTCTTCCTCACTTATTATTTATTAGGTGAAGCAGATGCTGTCTGACGCATAGAGATGAGGGGCTGTTTTTTTGTTGTTGTTTGTTTTTTTGCACAGTTCTTTTGTTTATATGTCCTCTGGCACACAAAGAAGGGTTAATGACAACAATAATAATAATCATAATAATAATCATAATAAGGATAAAAGAGCACTGAGTTCTTCATTCTGTGTCCATATAGAGCATATTGACTTGACATGTGTTTTGTGTGTGTGTGTGTGTGTGTGTGTGTGTGTAAGTGTGTCTTTGTGGTGGAGGTATACTTTAGTGCCCTTTATTCACAAGAGAACAATATTGATCATTTTAGCATGAAGTTTATATATTTTAAGTGAAATGACATCATTTTATATAAGACTCATCGAGGTATTAACCATTGTTACGACAGGACAGGAGAAAAACATTATTATTATTATTATTATTATTATTATTATTATTATTATTGTTTTTGTTATTATTAGTAATATCATGATGAACTCAAATTTTAGCCACTTGTTTTGTTTGTACATAAGTCCTTAATTTTTAATCATTTTAGCATGAAGTGTATGTTTTTACATAAATTACATCTTTTTCTATTATACATAAGACTGATTGAGGTATTAACCGTTTTTATGACAGGACAGGAAAAACTTGTTGGTGTATAAAACCAACTTTTTCGTTTTTTCAACAGCAATAGAGACGTTCTGTCTTATTTATCATTATTATTTGTCTTATATTTATTTACACATCCGGGTTCTTTTTCATCGTTGGCCCCGCCTCTCTCACCTTTGATTGGAGCGTTTGCGTGTCAATCAAGCCCCCCCGGTCCGTCCCACCTGGTGACGTTTGTAGCGACAGAGAAGCCAGGCTGATCACAAAAACACAAAGAGAGCAACAAAGACGCACAGAAATGTACACGATATCTGACACAAAGAAGCTTCAGAGAGTGACAATCTGCTCAATTCCCACCATCTCGACTGAGAGGAGACACTAAAAACACCTGTCAAGGCTTATATTCGTGGGGAAACATCTATGTCAGAGCTTCACACTGAGGAGATCAGGTCCAGGTGGTGAGTTAAGAGGGTTTTTCTCCTTTATTGCACCACTTATGGCTTAAAATTAATTCTAAAGTTGTTTATTTATGTCCATCGTCTTGCCATCGAGCTCCTGGCCAGGCTTGTTGATCTGTGTGGAAAGAGGAAATGCAGCAAAAGTGGCTCCATGGCAAAGAAAAAACACGAAAAGTGCTTGTAAACCAGGTTATATTTTGCATAACAGCAAAGAATGACCAGTGCAAAAGAGCTGTCGAGCTGTCTGCATCAAGAAAAGCCCAGATCTGCTCTTTCTTTCTTCTCCTTTTTTTCTCCACGTTGCTGCTGGATCTCTTTGTTTTGCATCCATGTGGCTTTTTGTCCCCGCTCCACCACTTTGTGTGCACTTTTGTTGTTCATGAACCACTTTTTTCAGTATATATGGTCAAAAAAACAGTCAGCATAACAATGCATGCATATAATAAGGCAAATAAAGCTCTAGCAGGTTAGACGAGGAAGTTTTGAAAAAGCAGCACATGCAAAAGAGGAAAAGACAAAAAGAGGACTGATTGTTATTGTGCTGTCTTATTTAGGACCGATTTCCTTTCTTTTTTTAATACTTAACCCTAATCCTAGTGTATTAATCATTAGGCTTGCTGAGATTAGCCTCATCCTCGAGCTGTTCTGCATACTGCTTTTGTATGCTTTTGAACGACAACTCGACAAAGAAGTCTAATAATTGACGTTTTGACGTTTTGTTCAGAAATTGTAACATATCTTATCTAGAATGTATTATATTATAACAAAGTTGCCACTAAACTACTGTTAAACACTACAAACCAGAGAAAGAACCAGTTCTAGCTGATGCTAGGCTCTTCCATCAGGTTTCTTTCTCTGGGCTTAAGATCTTGTTTGAGCCCTCAGCCTGTAATATCGGTCATTATCAGTGGAGGAGGAAGTCATGTAGGTTTATGGTCATGTCAGCCATATGCACAGTAAAAAACAAAACGACACTCCTCCAAGACCACAGGACCAACACAAGAACAAAATCAGAAATACTGCGTAAGTGCAGGTAGGACAGGAATACACTGAGTGCAAAAAATGGTAAAGAAATTGAAACACGTTTTATCCAGAAATGGACAATTGGCAACCAAATGCTGCCAGAAAGCCATTAAACAACTGTGCAGCACCAGAGAGTTCAACACTATAAACCAGAGAAAGGACCCATCTCCACGTTTCCTCCAGTTACTTTATCTGGGCTTATGCTCTGGTCTGAGCGCTCCCCCTGCCGCACTGTAATACAGGTCCTTATCAGTGGAGGAGGCAGTCAAGTCATGTAAGTTTATTGACATTTCAGCCATATATATGGTGAAACCAAACAATGTTCCTCCAGGACAGAGGAGCAACACAAAAACAAAAAACAAAAATGCAATAAGACTACACAAGTGCAGGACAGGAATACACAGAGTGCAAAGAGAACAAGAGGGAGAAAATGCAAGAAAAGCTGAAGAGCAACAAAACATTTAATGCAGTCGCCAAAAGCTTGAGTTTAAATTAGTACAGTATAATGACATACTGTATTCTAGAGTCTGTATTCATAAGTATGCTGTAATTAATAGGTACTATATTCATAAATATGCAAATATGTACATATAGATGTAGACAGCAATAAATAATATTTGTGCACTTAATGGCAGGACAAAGAATGTGCAATAGATTATAAATAAAGAGGTATTTACAGTGGCAGTGCCACTAATATGTGAAAATGTCGTCAAATTCGGCTTGCCACAAGTAATTTTTTTAATAAAATCAACTGAACTGTGGCTAAAATGTGATGTTTCTTTTAGAACTTAGTCTCTTAGTCCTTGGTCTCAGATTTTTCTTATTTTTATTGTTTTAACAAATAGATTGAACATCTAAATTAGAATAAAGGTATGATCTTTACGTATAACTACAAAAATAGTTGACAAAAATGGGGTCCTGGTAAAATCTTCATTTTAGAGCGAGAAGGGCAAGTTGTCAAATATGCATGGGTTAATGTGTTTAAAAGCGAGTTCCATGCACACACTGTTCGTAATTTAGTGCGAATAATTTAATAAGTCAATAAGCAGTTCACCTTTTTTGGAGCCTTGAGAAGATTTTCCCTCACTCTGAGTGACGCATGCAGTCGCGCGTGGCCCAGCAGTAGCGCGCGCTTCTCCTCTTCTCAGCAGTCAGACTTCCTGTTCTGCTGCGGAAGTGGCTTTGTTTTTGTTTTGTTTCAGTCTTTCTGGGCCTTTCATTACTGCACTGCAGTCACTTTCCTGCTGTTTTTCGCCCCCCACACACCCCCTACCCCCCCTACCCCCCCTTTATCGTCCCTGCAACGAAGAAAGATGTGGGTTGAATAATTCCATTCACATCCGAGGGCACATCATCCCTAATATTTTGGGAATTTCGGCTCACTGGGTTGCCAGCAGTCAAAGCAGGAGTGTTTCTCCAATGCAAACAAGTTCAGAGGAAGCTGCCGCACTGCTATAAAAGGACACCTCCAATCGACTGAGGAAAGAAAACCATAGACAAAGCACTGCTGATTAGAAAGCAAGCCTACAGAGACCCGCATGCCACGACATCTCGTTATCCGCAAACATGAAAAAGGGTTAGCCTTAGCAGATTCTCTGCGTGTCTGCTCAGGCCAACCAGCGGCGTGGTTGCTTTGATCAAATTCAACCTACCCTGCATGTCCAAAAGTATCCAGACACAGCTTCTCAGCAGGGCCACCTATAGATGTTTCCATTGCTGATGAGTGTGGGTACAGCTTGTACAATCTCCATACAAAAACATTGCCCATAGGATGCAGTGTTCTTGAGCAAGGTCACCATGCTCAGTGGAAAACATCATCTAGAGGGCTATAAAGCACTCCAGCATGTGTTCTGGAGTGATGGAGCAGCAGCTGTAATCCAGGACTAACCATCCAATCTGACCTCACGAATGCCCTTGTGACTGAATGCAGTCAAATCCTCACAGCAATGTTCCAACATCTAGTGTAAAGCCCTCTCATGAGCGTAAAAGCAGTAAATGGAAGGTAAACTTCTTATTTATACACTTTATTTTAGAAGAAACGCTGGACAAGCAGATATTTCGTATGTATGTGTGTATGTATGTTTATGTGTATATATATATTTGTACTTGTACACTGCACAATGACAAAGTTGCATCTAATTTAATCTAATTTTGGACATGGTGTACTTCAATAGATCTTTATATTCATAGAGAATGGGCAGCCCAGTCCTGACCACATGTGTATAAAGTAGTGGTAGATGGTTCAGTCTGATGGTCCACTCAAATGACCCCGAGCAGTCAAGAGAAGAACTCGTCACGCTGTGCTCAGGCACTCTGAGAAGCTTGCTACCACTTTAGCGTGCCTAAACAAGGACTTGGAAAGAGAAGTTAAAATATGTGCTGCTTGCTAGAGGGAGGGGGAAAAACTTTATTATTCACACTTCATTTGATTTGCACAATGGCTTCATTGCCTCACGGGGCAATGTTGACCTGTGAGAGAAGGAAATGATTAGCTGTTTCTGTTCTTCTCAGATTTGGTTTGTTGGCGTCAGTTCACATTTTAAAATAATACCAACAATATAGAAATGGTTGAGTTCACACAATTTTTTTCCCAGATGTTGATCAACCAAGACATGTTTGGAGTTACATTTTGCTTATTTTTAGTTTAGAACTGGCGTTGTTAGGCGGAGGGGTCAATAGTAACTCACATCTGTGTCTGTACCATCTTAATGAAGCTTAATTAATATGTATGCATCTCTAATGAAGACTTTGACCTCATGCAATTCAAGGTTATGCATTTTGAGTGATGAGTCTTTTTTCTTCCTTCCCATTTCCCTTTCTCATTTTCCCCCTTTTTCTCTCTCCCCCCATACCCCCCCACTCTCCGAAGGTTGTTTTTTCTCCTGTGGTGTTTGTGTGGAGCGTGCCACACACCCACTCCACAACAACGACGGCTTTTGCTTGCATCTTCCAGTGTTTCTTCTGTCAGCAAGTTCAGCAGAGCTGTAACTCATCCAGCGCCAGCCCCGACGAGCCCAGTGAGGAGAACCACGACTGTGAGATGGTGAAGATGACCAAGTCGAAAACCTTCCAGGCCTACCTACCCAACTGTCACCGCACCTACAGCTGCATCCACTGCCGAGCACACCTGGCCAACCATGATGAGCTCATCTCAAAGGTGAGCAAACAGGTTCCATGGTTTCAGTCCCAGCACACAAACCAATAAATGCAGTTACAAACACACATACTGGTTTTTAACATTGGGAAGAAATCAGATGAGGAAAGAGAAATGTATTTCTCAAGTAGTAGTGAGGGTGAATTTCTGATTTTTCTTTTAACCAACAACAAAGGGCACACACTGGACACATCGTCTACAAAAAGACCAGACATGAACAGATAAGATAAGATAAGAGAAAGACAAAAATGGCTATAAGCAGTTGCCCTCTTGTACTAAAGTCCCAGCCTTTCAGTCGTAGTACACAAACCAATAAATGCACTTAGACACACACATACACAGTTTTTTTTAACAGTGGGTAGAAATCAGAAGTGGAAGGAGAAATTGATTTCTCGAGTAGTAGCGAGGATGAATTTCTGATTTTTCTTATAAGCATGCACTCTGCCGTGATCTTCTACAAAAAGACCAGACATGACCAGACTGTGATACACTAAGATAAAGGTAGAGACAAAAAAAGGCTATAAACAGTTGGTGTACTAAATTACTCACTGTCTTTTCCAGCCTTTCAGCTGATCCTCCAAAAAAAAATTTTTAACCTCTGCATGTTTGTAGTCAGCATTTTCTTTCCTGTATGACTTTTGTGCTCTGCAGTGAACATGATAAGTTGTTCTGCTGCCATTTGTTTGTACTGCGACCAAAAACTGAGCTCTGATTGGTCAGCCTCACTTGTAATGCATCATTACAACAAACTGACTCGGATGTAGAAGGTTTTATGCAGGATCTGTAAAACTGGAGTTGGTCTTGGTGTGAAAAGGCCTTTTCTTTAATACTATTTTGGTCAATAGTGACTGGCCAGTAATTGCAGAGTACATAGACGCGCATACAGTCAAACCTAATAGCAGCATGCCTCCATCCTCTATTCTCAATACACTGATAATTCCCATACATTCCCCTTTTTACAACCTCCTTAATAGGTTTTAGGATTGATCTGCCCCAGTGGGGTTTGTTGTTTGAGAAATACACACACACACACACCACCTGAGAACCCAGTCTAATGTTATCACTGATTAGGAGAGTCATTAGTGGTTGAGGCACGTGCTGCGCTTCCAGACGCCAAAGCGGATAACACCGCAGCCGGAGATGATCCAGGTCCCAACATGCATTGCACCTGTCAGGATCAATCATTCCTACCTATAGGCCAAATAGGATCTCTATGATTTGTTTTTGTTTACCTGTTTCCTAGTCTGCATCTAGGTTGACTTTGTTGTTGACGCGAGCCGCCTTTGTTTTAATGAAGGGAGCTTGACTTGTTTACACTGGTGAAGGTGAGGCGGCTCCTGTGCCTGTACCTTGTGCTATAGGTCGAGATTGCATTGATACAGAAAGTCGCCTGGATTGAACAGAGGCTTCCTGTTTGCGAGCTCGTTGAATCAGTGCCGCCGTTCTGTGGTAAAGCTCAGACGCACATCTTGATCTCCTGCTCTCAAGGAAACGAAACTTTCTAACAGCTGTACGGGTCGTGATTCTGAAACTGCTGAACACGCTCGGAGGTTTTCTTTCGTAGCTGCCAAATCTCGGGGAATATTTCTGGATCATTTGTGACTCCCAGAAGGAATGTCGCTCGACTCGTATTTCCAGTCCCATTATTTGAGAGCGCATGAAGTGAAGCGGCCGCTCTTTTCTCATTTCGTTTGGCTACTTATGACTCTTGCACTATTTTTAAGCTCATTCGCACGTCACTGATTTTCCCATAGAATGCCTCCGTCTGCATGACCCATACGAGCACAAACAAACCCACTCCACCCAAACAACAACCCTGCAATCAAATCAGCAAGTCACATCTCCTATCAGCTTATCAGAGAACTACACTGGACTGTCATAAAGCCAAACAAACAGTTCACGTTGGTTGGGTGGGGGGGGCATGCAGATAGGCTCGGTTTTAGCAGTGACCATGACAACCAAGGTGCAGTATGTTGATGTTTATCAGGTGGTTTTTAACAGTAATAGCCCCAACTTGACATTTAGGTCATGCAACACTGTCATTGGTTCTTTATCAGGCTGATCACATGGCTCCATTTGTAATGTCATAAAAATAGATGCAGAGAATTTGTTTGGCCTTTCCTGAGAACTTTGTGATGAGACATCACAGAAGATGTGGGTACTGTTTAAGGAATGAGAGTAGTCCTGAATAGTACCTGTGCCATTTTGTGATTAAGCCATTCAATATGTATTCACTGTGTCGTTCATATGCATGCATTTGACCACCCAGTCACATGCCAAAGTGTTGACAAAACAATCTTTGACTGTTATGTTGTTTGATAACCAATCTCTATAGCTTGGTGTATTCATTGGTCAGCAGTTAATAGCGTGTTTTTAAATAATTTATTGCGCAGTATTTTATCTTTCTTTCGTCATTGTATTTTGTTGTTGTTTGATAACCACCCCATACAGTACGTCACAGTGATTTTACTACCAACACCTTGTAACACTGATAAAATGACACTGACACATGCCCTCCCTTGCCTTATTGCTTTATTCCCCTCTGGGAAAGCTGATTGGCTGAAGATATCCAGGTCATTTGTGTCATTGATGATTTGTTTGGCGTATTGGATAAGAGGCCAGGCTAATGCCAATCAAATGAGGAGCAAGGTCATGATTTTAAAGTCAGCAGGCCACTAGAGGCAAGACAGCCCTGGTGTCAGAACACACACAGTAATGCTCTTAGCACTTGAAAAGCTCTGCATGTTCTTTGGTGGTGAATTAGAGTAGGTGGGAAGAGGAGTCGCCTTTTCTTTTCTTCGTTTCTTCTCTCTCTCTCTCTCTCTCTCTCTCTCTCTCCCTCTCTCTCCCTCTCCCCCTTTTCCTTCTCAACAGTAGCCAGGGCCTGGCATTACACATAAGCTGATTATGTCACTTTGGGAAGATCATATTCTTAGCCTTTCACTACCCATCCGCCGCATTCTAACAGCTCTGTGTTAGCCCATTCAGCAGCAGAGCCTCATTTCGTTCTGTATGAAAGAGTTAGAGGTGAAAATTATAGTATGAGTGGCTCGGGCGGTTACTTGACATTCAGTTAAAGATGGCACTGCCGATGGCCCAGTTTTCAAGAATGGAGGTTATTGTTAGCTCTGAAGGCATGAAAACAACAGCGATTGTTTCGCGTATTGACCGTTTTTGACTTTTCCTTTGTTCATGTAACAGTCTTGGAGAATTTTTCTAGTGTCACCATCCACTTATTAAAGGTAACTGATTAAATGATTAATGACAAATGCGCTCTCAGTATGTGCCCCGTTCAACGAGCAGCGTGTGTCCCTTCATTAAGGCTTTCCCATTTTATTGATGCCGACGTGAGCTATCACTTTTTGGGCTGTCAGAAGGCTGCCAAGAACTGGAGCAGCATTAAAAAGCAGATTAGCTAGCCTAGTGTTGGGCAAAGAAAAGCCTAACTCACATGCTGGACTCTTGGAAAGGCATCAAACGGGGCTGGGCGGTGGAATGTGTGTGCTCCATTGTGAAAGGGCTAAGCTAAAGGCTCCCTACAGTAAGTCTTCTGCGCCCCCCCCATGTACATGAACATACTGTCTCACATATAGCCCATCCATCTGCTTCTCCTGAGACGGTAGGGCAAGAGTCTCCTTGCTTACAGATAGTGGTCAGTCTGCTGTCCTTCCAGTTCTTTTTGAACAGCAGTAGCAGAGAGTTTTTGTTTATATTTGTTTATATTTAATTCTCGCCTTGATGCGATGCTGATGTCGTTTATTAACTGATGTAAATGCTGAAGTAAACCTTGCTTTGCGTTAATATCCTTTAAACAGTAAATCCATTTCAGTAGTTCCAATAGTTTCAAGAAGTAATTGTATCCTACTTTGCACTATGTGTGTATTTATATTATGGCAGTCAAGCAACTAATTGCAATAAATCACATTTTTGTAGTTATTCACAATGAATTACATATATCTATACCCCAGAAAAATTGTTGCAACTCAAAAAAGTGTGGAGTTTGTTATAGCTATATGAATGGACAAAACAAGATTCATCACAATGTTTTCATTAGTATTGGCAGTAACATTTAGGCTCATTGCAGGGTTCACTGGAACCTTATTGTGAAAATCATTAAGTTATCATGGTAAAAGTCACCCAAAAGCTGTATTTGATTGAGAGGGCTACAATTGCAGCAGGGTTTCACCCTGCACTGCTCTTAGATGGCACTCGTTTTAAGAACCATCAGAAGTTGTTCAACTGCTACTAATGACCTGCGCTCCCTAGTGGAGAATTTTTAGCCTGCTAATCATGAGTGAGCGAGTTACAAGACAGGTGCTTTGCTTCTAAAAATGACTACTGTTAATAACTGATCCTGTAAATGAATAAATACCATGGTAACCTTGACAACACTAATTTACTGTTACTAATATATTTAGATGTAGTATTATAAAGACACATTTTAAAACTAGCTTGTTTTCATTTCATCTGCTTATACGTTCCATGCGTACATTTGCCCACACACATCATGATGATGCTACAGTAAATCTTGCTTTGAAGGTTGAATTTTGACCTTATTCTGCAGCAGTTATTTGTTTAGGGCTGGCTTGATTTAATCCTTTTACTGGAAAACACCTCTCCTCTTTCTGCCTCAGCGCACCCAACAGATTACCTGGCCCTGTTTATCAGATAGAGACTTGCACCTCTTAACTGCACCTGCAATCAGGCACTGATTGAAAAGACTTGGAACAAACCCGCCATTGACAACAAGCTCTCTCAGGACCAGGTGCCTTTGATAGGAACAGTAAATGACCCACTTGTCCTGTTTTAACAACACGGATCTCACATTACTTTGGCGGGCCGGTGGGATCCAGGCAGAGGAGAGATGGGCCCGGTCAAGCCGACCGAGTCTGTACCCACCAGCGCCGACCTAAAGACATGCGGGCTAAGAATGGGCCGATTGTTCGGTTAGTTAGAATGCTTCGGCCGAGCGTACACAGAGAATCCTTATCGTTTTGTGGGATGGCCTGAAAACCCGCTGTCTTTTGATCTTCCGTGAGCGCTCAGTAAGAAAGATCTCTGGGAATCACTGATGATTAGATTTGGGAAATTATCCAGAGCTGTGTTTCTATGTAAAAACCATTGGAACTTCTTTTCGATTCCTTTTGTGTCTTAACACATCTCAGCGGTGGCGTGCTTAATCCAAATTACAGTCATTTCCAACCAGAGTCTTGCCCGTTTCTGGTATTGCCGTGAAAGTAGGTCTCTTTGTTAGTGGGTCAAAGGAAGGCGACGCTGAAGTAAGCTAATGATTCCCTTTTAAAACACACACTTTAATTAACCTAAACGGCAAAAGGTTATTCTTTCACTAACTCCTCGCCGCTCGTCCTCAGGCAAATTACCTTCACATGTACTTCACGCACCCCTGAATCGGGATGTGATGTCAAGCAGTCCACAGGAAGTGAGTTGCTTAAGTGTAATCAGAAAAAATAAACACTTTCGCTCCGTGTCCGAAAGTGCTTTTTTTATTTCTCCTCCTCGACCTCCTGCTGTTATAGCAACAGTTGGCAGGCATGCCCACTCGAAGCCTGGCAGCCAGGAAAGGCCCTGCGGCCCATGTCAAAAGGCTTAGAGGGCCAGCATGCATGGCTAAATGTAGATCTTTACAGGCCAAACACACAAACTCCTGGAATACGGAGCCGGTTCAGCAGCCCGAACTGAATGCTTTCCAGAGTCGTTCTGTCTGGCTGTACAGGATGGCACAGATTCCAACTGATAAGAGGGTTCCTTGTAAACCAAAAAAAATTGCATAGTTCATGAATGAGGAAAGTTGTTTGAAAGTTAATGCGAGATATTTGGTTGAGAAGGGTACATTGCATAATATTTGCCTTGAAGGATCAAATTACCTTCATGGAACATAAACTTATTTTCATTGGTGATATGCATAGAAACCCATTTTTCATTTCATTTAACGAAATTGGAGGACAAAATCTCTTTCTCTTTCTCTCTCTCCTCTCTTTTTCTCTCTCTCCTCTCTCTTTCTCTTTGTCTCTCTCGCTCTCTCT
>JBBPCY010000039.1:4241242-4252244 GCA_037974405.1 Brachyalestes nurse | reverse complement strand
TCTCTTTCTCTCTCTCTCTCTCTCTCTCTCTCTCTCTCTCTCTCTCTCTCCCTCTCTCTCTCTCCCCCTCCCTCCCTCCCTCCCTCCCCCCCCTCCAGGAACATGCGTTTGAGAGCAGTCAGAAATACAAAGAGGGCAAGTTCATCATTGAGCTGGCGCACATGATCAAGGACAACGGCTGGGAGTGACCCCCGCCCACTTCCTCTCTGCTCAGTGACCTTTTGGGCTGCTCTGTAGCGGACTTCACAGAGTGACACCACGAGTGCATATATACACACACACACACACACATACACACACCATACACACACACTCCCCCACCATTGCCTCCACCTCCCTTTTTCCTCACACATACAGACCCCCACCGGCTCATTCTGAATCTCGAACAGTCTGAAAGGAAAGAGGGATAGTGAGTGAGGAAACAAAGAAAAGAGAGGAGGAAAAAAACAGAGGGGATTCCACTCTTCCGTCTGTGGTCATTCGAAACACTCTGAGGATTTTCTCCGACTCTTGCCATTGGTTCTGGTGTGATTTGGCCTTCGTGTGTCACTACCACTTGTAACCTGTTTCAGGAAGATCATCTCACTCCTCCTCTTCTCCTCTTTTTTTCTCTCCATGAATGAGCAGGGAATGACAAGACAAGTGTGTGTGTATGTGTGTGTACGTGTGTGTCTGTGTTTGTTACGTTTTCTTTTATGCAGGAACTTTGAATCCTTCCTGGCCGACTGATGTTACTGGTTAGCATTTTTCTCCCTCTCAGAGACAGGTCTTTACTGAGCATGTTCTTTCCTTCTGCGTTGGGATGGCAACGGGAGGTGCTATGTGAATATGATTGATATTTTGGAGGGGAAAAAAAACAAGTTATCTGGGTTGGGGTGTTAGCAAAAGGGGCGGGGCTATGTAGCAGTAGATATTGTCGGACGGGGGTGGGGAGGTTGGGGGCAGGGGAATGGGTGGAGTTTCAGCATTGCAGTGGCATTTTTGTATTTATGATATATCCCTGTATCTTTATCTATCGTATTTGAGGTTTTACTTTCTTGATTTTTTTTTTTTTTATGGTCGTCTTCTCTTTTTTAATTTTTTTTTGTTTCCCTCTTCCTTCGATGACTTCACTGTGCAATTCGTGTGACCCTCCGGTACAGTAGAGTTTGAACCCCGTGCAGGAGCTGTCCTGTCTTTAGCTGTAATCTGGTGCTTTAGGCAAGAACATAAAAAAAAAAAGTGTAGCTTTTTGTGTTGAGGTGGCATTTGTGGCAGGTTCCATTTTTGCATCAGTACTAGAAGTTTTTTTTTTTTGTTTTGTTTTGTTTTTAAACGCTGTCTAAACGCACTGGACAGCAGGGGAAAACTTAAACTAGTGTCGGTGATCAACACACACCCCTCCCCAAACATGTACACACACTTTTGACCCTCCGTCAAAACGCATCATGTGGTTTCTGATGATTACAAGACTTTACGGTAATGTTCTTCTTATGATAATGTGATTTTATGTGTGCTTATGCATATGTTCGGACACACGCATGCATGTTAGCCGTATGTGTGTGTCGCTGCGCGTGTGTGTGTGTGTGTTTTACGCATTACGTTATGGCATACTTGAATGCAGTTACTTTGTTTGCACTTTGCAGAGGCCTTGTTCGTGGGTTTAGAGGCAAAGGTCTGTCTGTCTGTTTCTTCATGGCCTTTTCATTGATTGAATGATTGTACCAGATGCTTTTTGGAATGAACTTCAGGGTCGGGTGATTGCTGGCATAATCATCTCCCTTTAGAGTAGACATTCTGCTGCTTACCTTTGCTTCTGTACACAAGTCGGCAAACCAGAGCACAAATTGTTTGTGTTTTGTTTTTGTTGTTTTTTTTTTTTTTCTTGACAAACCCATGACGAAAACACTAGCGATCTGTCCAATTTGGATCAAAACTTTAGATTAGAAGCAGACATTTTAAGAAAAAAAAAAATCAAAATGTAATGAAAACGACGTATTGCAAAGAAAAAAAAATAAGTGCTGCTATTTAAACATTTAATGCAATCCGGAGCTTTCACTTTTACACCTCCTGCACTTTACCTGGGCTGTGTGAGCGCATGCGAGTGGATCTGTTCTTCACGTAGTCCTCCTCCACGTCTTTGCCTCTAAGCAGCATGAATCTTGTGCCTCTTCAAAAGGATAAAAAGAAAAAAGAATCTCTCCCTCTCCTCTGTTGTGCAGTGCATGACTCCATAAATACCCAGCACAGCTATGGTGGCCCAAATGGGTTAAAGGAAAAAAAGAAAAGTAAAAAAGAAAAAAAAAATAACTCCAAAACAACCTCACAGAACTTTTATCCATGGAAAACTATATTCAGAATATTCAGAAGCATAATATGATTTGATATTTTTCATAGGTCTAGTCATCAAAGTTAGAGAAGGTATAACGAACTTAGTGGTTGTATTATGCAGAGCATAAAGGGGCGGGGCCGTTCTAGTGGGTGGGTGGGGTTATGGGACATAATAATGAGGGGGCGGGGCTTTCAGTAGCAAAAAAGAGGGGCATTTAATGTAGATTTCTATGGAATATAAATCTAAGCAGATTATTGAAAGGTTTTTTGTGGGGGGCGGGTTAATGGGAGGGCGGGGGCGTCCATAGTTTTTGAATCAGTGGCAAACCCTCAGTTAGCGATTATCGCCAATAAGGTCAGTCAGGTCACATGACCTTTTAATCAGTCAAAGGCAATGCAAACAAAATAGTTGTAGAGATATCCTACTTGAAAGAAAACAGAAAAAAAATACAAGTTACAGACAAGATATTGTCCCTGTCTCACAGTTTTTTGTACATAAAGTTACATATTTAAGGTTTTATATACATATTTCTACTGGGTTAGTTCCTCTACTTCCCTGACTTGAAGCACTTTTGTTCACTGTACCTCTGGCTTAGTGTACGTGTGTGTGTGTGTGTGTGAGAGAGAGAAAGAACGAGTGTGAATGTGTGCGAGTGATTTTGTTTTCCCTCTATCATCCTTTATTCTGGAGTTTTAGCTGTTTGTGGACTAGCTTCTCCATGTCCGTTCTCTTACATTTCTTTCGTTTAGGCCTCTTTTGCTTTCTTGTAGCTTTGATGGGGAAAACAAGACTTTCTTGGTTTTGTTCTGTTTTGTTCGTCTTTTTTTATTATTATCTGAAGTCGCTTCTCCTCCCTACTGGTTCTCTTGGTAAGACTCGGTGGCAGAGCATATCTGCTGGTCCTGGTTTAGCATCGTGTGCTCAGCGGTGAGCTGGATTCACCCGCCGAAACTTTCACAATCAGAACATCGACCGAGACTCGAATTTTGATTTTTTTATTCTATTTTTTTTTTTCCATAAACAAGCTTTTCCCTAAGACTTACTGCTCAAACTGAAGACAAGTGAGGCCAGTGTCACTGTCCATGTGCACCAAATAATCGCGTATTTGCTTTGTTTTGACTGACCGTCAGCTCATAACTAAGCTGTCTCGATACGTAGAGTCACAATCATGAATGTCTCAACTGCTGGAAATTCAACCACTTGGAAAAAAACCAAAAAGCAAGCATTCAATTCTTCAGTACCAAGTGTGAAATTCTGAGATTTTCTGTCAGTTTCTTTTAATTACTCTGTGTTTTGATCACTGATTGTGTTTTGGAAGTGGCAGCATACCATACTTTTATCTTTTTTTTGTTATTTTAATGGGCTATTGGCTGTTGAAAGTGTCGATTTACTCCCCCCCACTTTTGCCATTTTGCTTTGGTGACACTGGTTTCAAAACCTTTTTAAGGCTGTCGATCTATAGGATACATCATGCAAAAGACTTTTAGGTTTAGGGCGTCTCTAGGTATGCAAAGGAAAAAATGATTGTAAGTTTGAAGAGTTATTTTTCTTAGGACTGTTAAAAAAATATAAGGTCTGAAGCATGTTGTATTTATAATGGCTATATTAAGTCGTGCCTGGGTTTCTTTCTTTTTTCTTTTTTTTTTGTTTCAAAGCAAAAAAGCATATGCTTTTTGTTTCTCTTTACTTGATTATATTGCTTTGCATTCTGTCCTAGTAAAGAAATGTCACATTTGTCTGTTTTTCACTGTATTGTAAACTATCAGATATCACAATAAAGCTTAAATGGCATTTAGTTGGTGTGGTTTAACATGTTTCTGTTACAACTCCAACCCATTTTGGACAACAGGGGACTCTGTTAAAGGGCTCATATTCTACTTTTTTCTTCTTTAGCTTTTTCTCTGAGGTGTTCTGATGAAATTTGTCAAGGTTTATGTAAGAAAAATCACAGAAAGGGTACTAAAAAAGTACCAAAAATTTGATGGCCTTTTTTTTTTTAAACGTTCAGAGTTAAACAGGCTATTTTTGTCACTGTCATGACACCAATTCCAGGACAGGGTACTTTTTCAAATAGCAGTGTGAAGCACTCTTTATAACTTCAGAGTGAGTGGGCGGAGCTACATTGGTGAGGTCTGTAAATAAGTTTGGTTTTGTGACTTGTCTCCTATATGAACTGTATATTTTGATACTTGAACAATGTTTAAATACTACGACAGACTCAAAGTATGAAAATATTATTACCCTCTGATATTGGCCCTTTAAATGTTAAATGGGGGGAAAAAAGTTGCAGAACTATTCTAAGAAGACATAAGGAGAAGTTTTCTCTGTAATTTTTGCAAAACGCTTAGAAATCCTTCAAGACTTCCGCTGAACTTTATCAGCAGGGTCGTGTTTATCACTTGATGGAGGCTGACGCGAGTGAATCCTGGCAGAAACATTTTCCCTGAAGTAAGTACTGTCTGACCTCCTTCAGTTACCTTAGAAACCCATCGGATGAGAGGAACCTGACTGACGTCACGTGGGTAATTCAGTAAAAACGCGTCCTCCGCGTCTGTCTTCAGGAGTTCAGCACAGAGCACTGCTTTCTAATGTAATAAACTGACGATGCATGTGGGTCATCGGGCCAAGAAATCTAGTTCAGTGCAGTCATGCAGAATGATTAGTGGAAGTACTTTTAAATGTTTTCCTTGAGGGAGAGCAGGTGTTCATCAGGAGTCATTTAGGAGTATTTTATCTCCATCCTTTTGTGCAGCACTAATTAGAGCCTGGATGAAGAGCTCTAAGATTATTTTGATCTAACCAGCCACACCCTGATGATTCCCGAAGCCCACTCTTGTCTTCAAGCCAATTGAAAGTACCTACAAATGCTTTTGGCAAATGATCTCGATAAATAATTCCAAGTCCTAGGCATGTTGTTGGTTTGAATATATCAGTACTTTAAAGGAATTCTCCACCTAATTTGCTAACAGTTAAATGGTGCAAACAAAATGATGAAGGAACACATGGAATTATGCAGTAACCAAAAAAAGAGAACCAGAATATGTTTTGTAATAAGGTAATGATGGACTGTACCGTAGTGGAATAGGATCACTAACTGTGTACTAACCCTACCATCACAACTGATGATCCCAAACACATTAAGAAGGCAAGAAATTCCTCTTGATGAAAAACTCCTGTTAATTAAACACCATTCCAGGTCCATTCCTCATGAATCTGATGCCAAGAGTGTGCAAAGCTGTCATCAGAGCAATAAGTGAAGTTTTCAATATTAATCTACAATGTAGCCAATAATAAAAACAAAGGAAATTGTTGAATGAGAAGGTGTCTGAACTTTTGACTGGTAGTGTATGTTGAAAGTATTGTCTGTGACACTGATGCAGCAGAGCGGTGAGGTTGAAAATTGGTTAAGGATTCCTTTAATGTGAGAGTGATATTGGTGAATGTGTCCGAGCACCAATTAAGCTTATCCTGGTCTGTCTCTTGGCAGCTTTTGGTAGCGGCCCAGGGTTCGGGGCTGTGGCGACTGGAGGCTCGTCGTTCGGTTTTTCCGCTAGCAAGCCATCTGGAGGGAGCTTGAGCGCAGGTGTGTTCCATAGCACCCTCCTCCACTTTCTCACACCACCGAATAACTGTTTATTACCAACATCTCCTCCTCCTCCCGTTCTCTCTCTCTTCCCCCTGATAATAGCTCTGGAATGAGCCGAAGCTGTTCAGGATATCATTCTGCATTCAGGATTACGCAACACTGCCTCTACTTCAGTTTTGTCCACTTATTTCCTGTCAGATGTTTTCTGGCTTTAGCAAGAGCTGCCCTGTTAAGTCTTGTCAAGAGAGACATGCTCAAAACCATAATAGTTTACAAGTATTGTTACCGCAATCAAATAATGACTGAACCAGGAGATATGGACTTTCCTAAAAAAGCAGCTTGGGCAGAAGTACAAAGTAGCAGGCCTGTAGAAATCTTTTTAGCATGTTCAGCATTAATGAGCATCTAAATTTGGAGTCTGTAGATGTTTGTTGGGATCCTTTGGGTCTAGAGGTATGAGCCCGAGCAAGTTCAGGTGCAAAAAAAGATGCATCTTAATGATTCACATATAACTGTGAAATAAATTAGAACGCTAATTTAATGTTGGGCAGAGGTTTTTAGAAAATACTAAGGAAAGTACAACTCTGTGACTCGGTGTAGTAGTTACTATTCAACTCTGGGTAAATCATGTAAGAACAGTCTTTCTTGCACAGTGTTTAAAAAAAAAAAAACCTAACCCAGCTCTCCTCTTCACACAGGGTTCGGAAGCTCCAGCACCTCAGGCTTTAACTTCAGTAACCCGGGAATCAACGCGTCCGCAGGTCTTACCTTTGGGGTGTCCAACACCCCGACAGCAGGCTTCGGCACAGGGGGGCCTCTGCTGCAGCTCAAAAAACCTCCGGCGGGAAACAAGAGGGGCAAAAGATAGAAAGGGGTAAAGGGAAAAGCGTTTAGGCCGCAAGAAGTCAACAATAGTCGCAGATCTCTATATTTTTGGTGGGTATGTATGTGAGGAATACTCTGTCATTTTTCAGCCTAATCACATTTGTATCGTACCATTGGCTATTTTGCAGCATTTCCCTTCACTTAGAAAAGCACCGGCTCGTAGCTCTCTCACTGTGAAACCAAATCTGGCTTCCAGAGTACATGGGCCTCGACTCAGTGTTTCTATTCTTATTCCAGGGAAACACGAGAGGATTGTCTTTGGTAATCATATGCTGCACACGTGGGGGAAGGTGTGAGGTTGAGAAATGCTGGAGTATCCCTTTAAGGGACACCTGTCCTTAGCACATTTGAAAATGTTTTGTGTTGTACCATTCGAACGGTCCTGTACTTTATGGTTATTTTCTATGTATTTCTTGCTCCTTCTATGACGCTACTCACGTCGCTGACACTCATGAGACTGGATCACTGACATGACGGCGTGAGAGAAATTCACCACGGTTGTTGGAATGACGGGAGATTTAAGGAAACCTCAGTGTGGAGGTTTTGAGAACGTTCATGATCTCACCCCCCTCTGTGTGTTTGTCACTTTATTTGCCTCTCTGTGCTCTGTGACTAAATATGTCAGTCCATCTAGCATGTTAACTATTTCTCACCTGTCTGAGATCATGGCCGCCTGTGGACTTTCTTGCTTCTTGAAATGTACCATTAGTGGAGGCAACCAGTGTGAAGAACCTGTGTAATTTGTGTGCCCCCCCCCCCCCCATTTTGCTGTTTTTGTTTCGTCTGTTGTAATGTCATTACCAAATAGTACAAATCTTTTCTAGCCTTTATGTGCAAACCTGTATTTTTTCGACTTGAGAGGTTTATTAATAAAAGGAAACGATTTCTCAGACGTCTCTTGTTGGGTGTTGGTTATGTGAAAAGGCAGGGTAAGAAATATTTCTGTTCAAAGGCAAAAAAAAGTCATCATGGATTGGACATATGGTACCAGGAAGAGTTTGAGGATTTTCCCCTCAGTGCTGGGTGGGGTGGTTGGCGAAATGTCATTGGTTAATGTTTTCCTTGCCTGCTGCTTCATGGTGATGTCATCAAAAATCTGACGTGAATAAAAGTCTTTATGCTTCAATCAGAGATAATGAAAGAAAAACAATTTGGTCTTTTAAACAGTATGTGATGAATCCTGCTTAATTACTTAAACAGTAGTTTTAACCCATATTCTTATATATGCATTGGTACTGCAATGAAATAATAGCTCAAGATTTTCGCAAAGGTAAAGGCAAAAAAAACAACCACTTTTTTAAAACAGCTTCTCAGAAAATGCAAAATGGAATTTAAACAGCCAAAAACAATCAATTAACGAAAGAAATGCAACACAAAATGTATTAGAATTAAAATATTCATGTGACTAAACATAAAAGTGTGCTCAGCATATATGTATAGGTACTGCAATTAAATGACTCGAGCAGAAGTATCTTTTTATTAAAAAGTAAAAAGCAAATAAATACTTATACCTGGAGACAGAATTTGAAACATCCAAAAACAATCATTATACGAAGTGACACTTTTTCATGTTTTTCTTGTTTTTTCATGTTTTAAACATAAACAGCAAAACAGTCACCAATGTAACAGAAATTTAACCCAGGATTTGAAAAGTAGTATTCTGATAGTAGAGTTAGGAGTAAACTATTAATGACTGAAAAAAGTAGACAGCTTTCAGAATCAGAACCCCAAAACTTTATTTATCCCAGAGGAAATGAGACAAGAATGATATACAATAAAATCTAAAGTCTACATCAAATCTGTGGAAGAACCTCAAAATTAAGTACACTGATACATACACAAATACTATAGATAAGCAACATACATCACTTATGACACAGATGGTGGCTAGGTGTATGCTATTGGCCCTAAGATAAGATAAGATGACCCTTTATTTGTCCCACAGGTGGTACATTTGCATTGTTACTGCAGCAAAGTGGACAGCAACATAACATAACATAAACCATAGAATAAGAACTATACAACACAACAGTATGATATAAAAAGTACACTATACAAATACAAATAATATATATATATATATATACCAAAAGAATATATAGCTATATATATTTTTTTTTAATATATATCTAGTCTATGAATGTGTTTGTATATGTAGTAGTACTATGTATATGTAGTAGAGATAGAGGAAATTCTGTAACTATATGCTGAGTACTACAGTTAAGTGAATTACTGATGACACAGATGGTAGTTAGGAGTGTGTTACTGCATGTAAGAGATCAGTAGTATATAAGAAAGCGGTCCACACAGATGGTCAGTAGTATATAATACTGACATCAGTAGTCCACAGAGATGATAGTTATAAGTATGTTGCTGCATGTAAGAGATCAGTTATACTGATTTAAGTAGCCCACAGAAAAATACTCAAAAATTCTGTATCTATAATTATATGCTGTGTGCTACAGTTGAGTGAATTACTAATGACACAGATGGTAGTTCGGAGTATGTTACTGCATGTAAGAGATCAGTAGTATAAAAGAAAGCGGTCCACACAGATGGTAGTTAGGAGTATGTAATTGCACATAATAGAGAAGTAATTGCACATAATATATAAACAATGTTGACATCAGTAGTCCACACAGATGGTAGTTACAAGGATGTAACTGCATGTAGTAGAGATCAGTAGTATATAAGTAATACTGACATAAGTAGCCCAAACAAATATAAAATTCTGTAGTTCTATGCTGTGTACTACAGTTGAGTGAATTACTAATGACACAGATGATAGTTCGGAGTATGTTTATGCAGTAGAGAACAGAATATAAGTAGTATTTACATAAATAGTCCACACAAATATACCATTCTACGCTCCGTCGCTACAGTTGAATTATTAATGACAGGTGGTAGTTAGCCGTAGAGATCAGTAGTACAGAAGTAGTACTGAGATAAGTACTCCACAAAGAGATCCCTTGTAACCCTTATAACTGTACTGTGTCCATGGTATTTGCTGGTGTGAAGCAGGCTCAAGTTGGATCTGAGCTGCTGGGAGTGTCAGGGTGGAGGAGAGCAGGTCCAGCTCTACCCTGACTGACTGCCTGACTGTGGTTTATCTAAAGGAGCCTCCTGCCGCCTCTCTTTGTAGACTGGACGCAAAAGATGGCGCCTTCACATGTTTTGAGATGCTGTCAGCGTGGTTTGGCTTGGATCCCTGTCATTTTTATCGCCCTGGTCGTGTGCTGGTCGTATTATGCCTACGTGGTGGAGCTCTGTATCTGTAAGTCCATTTATTAGGAGCTGCCTGGCTTTTCGCAGGCGACTCCCTCCTTCAGCTGGAGAAATAACTTCAATAGGAAGTGATTGGAGCTGCTGTGGCCGCCCTGGAAGACTAAAAACGACAGAATTGTCCATATTTTCACTTATATTAAATACTTTTATCAATGTAATGTCTTCGTTTTTAGCCAGTCGTGTCAGGCTCGTCTTGTTTTGTTTATATGCGGGTGTTTTTGCTCCTTTCTTAACGTTACGGTCTGTTTATTTAGCCAGGAAAACAGGTTAATAGTCTTTGGGGTTTTTACTGAAATGTTAATGAAATTAAGTGAAAATGGGTCGCTAAGCATGTTATTGGATTTCGAAAACAGGCGAGGCAGCTGTGTTTGTAGCCATTATACTGCAGTGCTAGCTTGACGCTAGCTAGCTATACTTTGGCTGCGTCCCAAATATAACACCTGTGCACTTCATGTACTACACTATCGAGTGCGCCTCTAATGGCGGTGTCTTATTTTTTTCAACACTGGGTAGTGTGGTAGGTTGGGTTTTGGGACGCACCGCTTGTCATAATTAGCCGGCTGGAACTTGGTGGACTGAGTTGTATTTCAAGTCTACCTGTTACTAAGGATGGGCAGTACTGTCCCTACTCTTATTGATTCGAAATCGAAGGCTAATATAAATTGTTTTTATGGGTTGTACAACACAAACTATTAAATGCTGTTATTTTGTTGCGTTTATTTTAATGTTTCTGCTTCTATTTTATAAAGATAACATAACCTATAGAATAAAAGCTGTAACAGTTACAACATAACAGTATAGTCGTACGCTAAACGAATATAATGGTGTTTAATTAACAGGTGTTCTTCGTCAAGAGTACATTAGTGGAATTTCTCGCCTTCTTAATGTGTTTGGGATCATCAGTTGTGATGGTGGGGTTGGTACACAGTTAGTGA
>JBBPCY010000039.1:4212086-4222988 GCA_037974405.1 Brachyalestes nurse | reverse complement strand
CTGCTTTGTGTTCTGGGACACAGTCCTGCTGGAATAGAAAAGGTTCTTCCCCAAACTGGCTCCACAAAGTTGGAAGCGTGGCATTGTCCAGAATGTCTTGGACCATCTGAATTCAATAATTGAGAGGTGTGCTCCAATACTTTTGTATATGTAAGTGATGTAAATGGCACTGGACAGTTTATGAGGTGCACCTACCTAGTATCTGCACAGTTGGACTACAGTTTGTAACTGAAACACATGTACAAAGTGCAACTATGTGGTAAGTCAGAATAACCAAACACACCCCCCGCCCTGTCCTGCTGGATCATAACCTCATCACCCTCCTACCACCAACAGCCCAATGACATTTAATGACTTTTCAAGTAGGATTCATCCACTTTCCATTGGAAATAGTCGGCAACAGTCTTGTTTACAAATGTAACGTCAAACTAAACAATAAAGCTGGCAGCCCCAAGGAAGTGTATCCAATAAATTGACCAATAACTTCTGATCAGTAATGTAACAGCTCTTATCTCTGAGGTAAGTGTCTCATTGGCTCCCACTACTTGCGTGATTTGTAAGTCACTTGTGATAAGAGAGTCTGCACCGTGACTAAACATAAAAGTACTGGGAATCCATTAATCAAAAACCTACTAATAGTCTAACACTGACAATCGAGTGGTGATTTAAAACTATCCTGAGCGGAAATTTTCCGTCTTGCCAGTGAATCACCTGTGTGATTAAATTCAAGTGACTAACTCTTGCCCACAACGTGACATCTGGGTCTGCACCCAGCTACCTTAATTCAGCCTTATGATCCTACTCCCTCCCTCCACTCCTACAAGGAACATTGTCTGGCTCTGCCATCCCTACACACAAGGTAAACCCAGTCCAGACTGGTCTCATTCTGGTTCCCCGCTGGTGGAATGAGCTGCCAGAGATGACCAGAGCAGCAGAATCCCTCTTGCTTCAAAAACCTCCGGACGACTCATCTGTTCAGAGACATCTCCTCTCCTGATGCATCTATCTTCTAACTACTCTTACATAAATATTTCACACTGTACTGAAACGCGAGTGTTTTCCGAAAGCTGTGTTGGATAAAAGAGTAAAATGAATGTAATGTGATTACGTTCAATAAAATCAGAAGCCAGCTTAAAGTGTCACCTTTAAACTTACTCTCATGGGCTCATTTACAGCATTTAGCAGATACTTTTATCCCAAAGTGACTTCCATTCTCCAACTACAGGGGGCAGTCTCCCTGGAGCGTGATATGTCAGCATGATATGTCATAGCACCCCAGACACCATGTCTGTATTTTTAAGTAAATACTACAGCAAACAGAGCACTAGCTTGATAATAGGTAAGCTGAGGATCACACTGGAGGCTAAAAATGTAAAGTGGGACGTTCTGTAAGCTTTTTGACCACTTACATAAAACACACACCTCACTGAAATGTTTATATGCTTCTGCTGGGCAGATACCATTATTTAATCATCTCCCAACAATCCAGACATTCTTTCTGTTTCCTTTCCATTCATTTCCTCAGAACAGTCCTCATCCACAATCTGTCAAACTCTCTTATCTTACCGGTCATTTTCCTTCCACTGCAATTGAAACTGAAGTCTAAAGAGAAAGCAGGGTGGAGTTAAAATTAGTTATCTCTTTTTTTCCAGTTCTGAGTGTTACAGTGTGGAAACATGGTTTGTGCAGGTACATGTTACTGGACCTTTACATTTCACTGATCATAAATCTTCTATGAATATTTAATTGATTTTTTAAAATTGTATTTACTCGTCATCGTAGCTGTGTCCCCCCACTCAAAGGCAGAAGAACCAATTACAGCTGGTGTTCCATCATGGAGAAAAAACATTCAAGAACCATTCAGGCAAAGAACCATTTATGCATTGTCCACAGTTCTAAAGAATCAGTGCCTATACTGAAGAACCTCTGAAGAACCGATTTTTAGGATGTACAGTAGGGGAGAGCGGTGTAAATTTAATTTTACATATGCTGTCCTCTAGACAAGGAAAAATGATACAGAAGTAAAATGTAAACACTATTTCAGAATGTCAGTGGAACACATAAAACTACGTCTGTGACAACAAACAATGACTTCTGTGGTCTAATGGCTCAACTTGCCCCAATGTAGGGGTAAACTGATCTGAGACAGTGGGTAAACTGTGCCACCTGGGGGTAAATTTACCAGTGTATTTTTACTGTATAATTGATAATATCCACTCCTCAAACAGAGAGGGCAAATGCTTGGGCAAATGCTGCTACAATAATAAAACTAATATCTAGACCCGTGTGATTACATTGAGGTGTGAAAACACTGCCACCACACCAGTAGGTGCAGGACTATTCTTCATAAAATCACCACATACAATGTAGGCTAAAACAAAAACAAAAATGTAGGCAAGAACAATTCTGTCACTTGACTCAAGTGATTGAGGCTCTTTAGTGAACAAATGAGCCTACTTTCATATTCAACAACTAACCTCTCCTAATTCTACGCCTCGAGTTTGCAGGGAAATATGAAGTGTTGCTGCCTCCGTGCAGTTCCTCCAGCCTTTTGAGGTTGAGGTAGCTTCTTCATCACTTGGTGGAAAGTGTGCCACGTCATTTTTCCTGAAAGAAAAAGTGTTTTCTCATTGGCATTGCTCCCCTGGATACGTCAGAGAAATGAGCCACTCCCTTCAGTTTTCTGAATCGTGCCAATGTAACGGTAGCTTGTGCGTTTGGTTTCAAATGTAACAATAACAAAGTCAACTAATAGATCTGTGCTGCCAAGTTTGCTTCTCTCATCCTCAGACCTGTCATCAAGTGGGATGGAAACATCGCTCTGCTCAGAGCTGCTGCCCCCACGATTTTTTTTACTTGATTTGTTTCTTCTTGAGTTTTTGTTACTTTTGTTTTTCCCCTGCTGTTTACTTTTTCTGCCTTCATCCTTTTTCATTTCAATTGTGGACCGTGGCTTACATACAGTGGGTGGATCAACTTACCCCACTCTCCCCTACCATGTAAAAGTCTTACACAGCTGGAAAAATTACATTCAAAACCTGTTTAACTGGGCAATATATGCTTTAAAAGCTAATATTATAATGTATGCAAACAGTAAATTGTAAATTAATACAGTAAACTGTGATTTTATGCATGTCTATGTATTTGCTTAATCTCAGATCTCTCCTCACAGAAGAGGAGTACCTCAAATACCTGGTTCAGATCAATCAATATTTCATTAGATTGAATAAGGAGCTGCTGATGGAGTCTCACAAACCCATGCAAAGGCTGGAGGTGAAATCTGGAACTGAACCTGTGTGCTTCTAACCAGCTCACAAAACTTCAAATTCGTTTCACAAACAAAACAAATCTTTCACCCACTCTAATGTTAACATGTGTATTTGCTGGCATTTGTACAGTATTTGTATAGTACTGTAGGTAGTTTGTTACTAATATGAATATCTATAGATGAACTATTAGGGCTATCCAAATAATGTAAGACCAGTTTAATGATGCTGATGGTGCTGAAAATGATGATTATGATGACAATGACACACACTGTGAACAGCATGTATGTTAGTTTTTTTTATTTTATTGCAGTATTACTATAATCTCACATTTGGTATGTGCCTCTTTTAGAACAAATGACTCGTCATTCCTTCATATTCAGAGCCCAACTGCTTCAGTGTACATGTGCTTCGGTGCAGCTTCCAGAGTGTATTACCAGATTAGCAATGACTGCTGATACTTCAAACAAATCAGGAATACACAGCATCCTGGTGCCCCCACAGCCTGAAAGAGTCGATGGGAGAACGGTACTGATACGGTATTGGCAGTGTGCAAAAATAAAAGGCAAATGACCATAAAAAGGACAGATGAGGTCATGTAATGTCACTGATTTGGTTTTCATGATTGACTCAAGCACCACTTCATAATCCTGTACGCTGCCGTGACGTGACTTCATATCGTGGTAATGAAAATCTGCAGGACGATGACCAAACACTCCCGTATTTCCTTCAACGTGCCCCTTTCTAACACAGACAGAGGCTTCAGTTTGTTTCTCAGAGGTCAGTGGTCATCTTTAGTGTTTACACTAAAGGTCTCTCTACCAGCAGAGGATGTCCCTCACGCGACCCCACAGTTTCGTGATCCACAGGTTGACCCCTAAGTCCGTTAAGTACTGCAGCTCTGGGGTCAGCATCTTTCTGCACAGTTTCCCGTGAGCTTTGTCCACATTCTTTTTCAGATTGTATCCCATAATAGACTTCTCGCCTATGGGTTGCCATGGCTGCATGGCAGTCTCATGGATACTGTTGGCGTCCACAGCGTGGCCCCCCTCGATACACATGGTGGCCATCTCGGCATTTCTGCGCCTCAGCGCGGCAACGTCCCTCGCCATGCGCTCTAGGCCGTACGCTTCCACCTTCTGCCAGAAGGTGGCGTTGAAGTGCTGGTAAAGCTTCCAGTCAATAGAGTTCCACTTTAAGGCCTTGGCCCTGAGGTCAGGGGTCAGTTTGGAGACGGTGGAGCCCTTGCGAGCGTTGAGCTTGAAGGACAGCAGGTCCTCCATGTCCCAGCAGAGGGCGTCCTTGAGCAGGATCAGCGACTCCTCAAAGTGCTCCACCAGCATGACTAGCTCAAAACGCTGGCCAATCACCCGGATGCCCTCTTCCACTCTTGGGTCATCTGGCGGCAAATTGTTATCCTGCCCGAAGTCAAAAAAGAGCAAGTTTTTGAGGTAGAAGGAGTTGAAGCCCTCGGGGTCATAATAAAGTTCAGGTTCCTTCAGGAACTCTCCGAGCTTATCGTCCCCAGAGATCTTCCACGTGAGGGGCACCAGGCGCCCGAAATAATGGAAAGAAGACTCAAAAAGCTCAGCCGGGTCTCGCAGGATGGTGATATAGTTGGTGTCTGCTGGAAGCACCTTGGCCACTTCAGCCTCGTTGAAGCGCATGTGATTGCACATGATGTTGAAGCACACCCCGGCCCCATAGTCCTTCACCTGGGAGCGGTGGAAAGGAGAAGGGTAGAAGAAGTCGTTACGGCTGCTGGGGAAAGCGAATCTGAGGTGGTGCTTCTCCCCAAAGCGGAACAGAATGTTGAGGATGGTGCTGCTGGCCGTTTTGTGGGTTTTCAAGAACATGATGTCCACCTTCGGGGTGCAGGCCAGCTCCTGTCCATGGGCGCTGCTGCGCGAAGCCACAGAGCGGCCAGGAGACGGCTGGTGGGAGCACGAGTAAGGCACAGGAACACTGGGAGGGAAACAATACACATTCATAATATTGTAACAAAGGTCTCATTATTACTGTTATAATTATTGCTTTTAATTAACATGTAATTATATATTCATTATAACGACATAATTCATTACGTACTTTTGCATTCTGTGGTATTCGAACCTGCACTTTTTTAAATTGCTTTAGATTACTAAACATAGCAAAAATAAATTAAACGTAGCCTTAAACCAATTTACAATTTACAGACACAAACAACACATGGACTGTGAGTTTCTCTCTTTGATTCGATGAGCTACGAGAAGTGAAATAATTCATATGCAATTAAAATGTGAGCTGCCTCTATGACTAAAAAAAAATATCAATTGCTTAATTGCAAAGATGAATTCAAATTTACATTCATGCTGAATCGGATTTGTAGTTGTAGTATGAAGTATAGGTATTTGTAGTTTAAAGTATAGGGTGCCCGCAGGTCATTATCAAACACAAAGAGGAGCAATTGGTGCTCAAATCATTGAAAAAGAGGAAACCCACACCAGCAGGATCTCTTGCCTGCAGATATGTTTGTAGTTCGATTTGATCATGTTCGTAAATTTGATCATTGAATTATTATGCTAATACAGCGGGGACATCACTAATTAAAACATGCTCATCTATTGAAATCATGTGATTTTAAGTGAAATAATAAGTGATTTTTAATCCAATGTGATTTTTAGTCACTGAGCAACCAAATAGCTGCAGTACAGTCATTTGAAATGAGACTCACTCTGGCAGGCTGAACTGCACCTCAGGAGCCGAGAGGCAGTAAAGCAGAATCATGCAGCTCGTCAGGAGGGTCCCCAGGATCAGGCCCTTACACACCGACCTCCATTGCTTCCCCTGCTTCCCAACCATCGTATCTGAGGGACAAACAGTCAGAAATCTGTCAGACTTCAACACCTTAATGGTGAAACGAAAATACAGATATACTCCCAAAGGGCTTTGTTGTCCTGTGGTGTGAATTATTGTATATTGCATGAATGGTTACAATCATTTTTACATTAACCATAATATAACACCCTCAGCAATCCTTCTTAGGACAAAAAGTTTTGCGACACCTGACCATTACACCAACAGGGACTGATATTGCATTCAAATACATAGACTTTAATATGGAGTTGGTTCCCCTTTGCAGCTATAACAGCTGTGGAAATGTGTTCATTCATTCTGTAGCATTTATGAGGTCAGACACTGATGTTGGACGAGAAGCTGCTTTGTGTACTGGGACACAGCCCTGCTGGAATAGAAAAGATTCTTCCCCAAACTGGGTCCACAAAGTTGTCTAAAATGTCTTGATGTCCTGAAGCATTGAGATTGCCCTTCAGTGGAAGTAAGGGGGGCACCTGAATTTAATAATTAAGAGGTGTCCCAATACTTTTAGAGTGTATCAGCATAGAAAGTGAAGTGGGTTAGAATGCATTCTGTGGTTATAAGCAAAACCTTTAAAGAAAGAAGAGTTACAAAGTAAAACAGGTACTGTGGACATACAAGGTTTTGTTCTAAACCCCAAGGGACCACCAGTGAGTGTTGGATTATTCCAATGCACAGCAGTAAGTGGATCACACACAGCAGTACTGTTGGAGACTTAAATACTGAAATGCCTGTGCTGGCCTGAGAAAAGCCTCCAGCCAAAAATACCCAGCCAACAGTGCCAGAAATTGACCACTGAGGATGACTACCACAAACAGTACAACAATCATCAATAACTTCACAGCTGCAAGGTGGACCAGCAGGTTACATGTGTCTTATGAAGAAGAGTCATTGGGGACAGAGTAAAAGCAGCTGTAATTGTTATTTAATTAAAAGACAAAAACAGATATCAGGCTTTCAATACAATGCAAATCATTACTGGATAAATATTCCAAAGCCAACACTGATACCAACACTTTAAAAGCCTTATTTTGCCCTAAGGTGGAGAGATTGTATGTGAATATCTTTGCATTAGTATTACATAAACTGCTGCATTCAACACAATATGACCTGCAATTATAGGCCATGCCATTTATGGAGGTGTCTGTGAGGGGAAAGGAGGGGTGAAAATAAAATAAATAAAATAGATGATAGTTTTCAAACTATCTTTATGCACTTTTCCGGCATCTTTTTCCATTCAGAAACAGATATTGAGGCCTGTCTTTGGTAGAAACCATTGTTCGGTAGAAACCATCCTTCAAAAGAAACATCAGGATCGATCCGCCAACTCCTAATGATCACACCTTCAGTTAATCAGTCGTGTAGAGTCATACATCCCTTCATTTTCTTTTCTTCGTCAGTCACTGACTCCTGCTGAGACATGCGTCATCATTCCCCTCCTGTGCCCAATTATTTAAGCAACTTTCCTTCTGCTCATTCAATCAGTATCCTCCCAGGAGCCTGAAACTTTGAGCAGGGGGGTGTTAATCAAACCCACCCACAGGACCCGTGGAACTGTAGGGGAAGCAGATCTATTGTAGAATGTGAACTGGGTGTCCTGTGCTCTGGAACGTTTACAGGATGCCTCACTGAATTTGAAAGCTTTCAAAAGTTTTGCTCCCCACAGTACCTATCATGTTATTGTGTATTGTGGTAGAACTGAGAGCAGAGCCTAAAAACATCATTGTCATACAGAGATAATACAAGAATGAAAGGAGATAAAGCAAAAGGATACACAAAAAAGAAAATTAGGTGACAGGTTCCTTATTATGTGTTGCCAGGATCTCTACTAAAGATCTAGCCGAGTTCTTCTTTCAGCATGGCGGGCCCTGGATTGTACTCCTCATTTATTTAATATTAAGAATTAGACAGCTCATTTTAAAGAATATGAATAAAATGCTGGGTTGTAATTAGGGCTGGGCATTATTTACTTTTTTATTTACAATTATTTTAATAATAACTTTTGTGTTGCTTTTTTGTGCTTGTGGGTGCGCTCTATGTCTCGGCTGTCCTCTTGCGGGAGTTGGGGTGGGGTAGTGTGTGTGTACATGTGGCGGTAAGGTGTCCCATTACTTTTGTCCATGTTGTGTGTATATATATATATATATATGGACAAAAGTATTGGGATGCATGACCATTACACCAACAAGGACTTTAATGCAGCTACTTTAATGGCCCCATACTCTGGACTCTGAGGGGAACTTGAATGCCCTGCAGTGGTAATTAGCCTTGGTTTTGTATTTGATTTGATTACATTGATGTTTAAGATTTACAGAAATATTTGAACTGTAACTGTGTTAAAGGAAACATTGCTGTTAAAAAGCTCCTCATTTGTTTAAAGTGTTTGCAGACCAAATGTTATTGCACTTTTGTTCATATAGCTGTACTTTAAGATAAAAGTGTGCCATACACTACTTTTGAATTCATGATTTAATTTTGCAAAGAAAATTATGCGATTAATCGTGATTAAAAAAAATGTATCAGTGCCAGCATTAGTTGTAATAAAGGCATGAACGGGTTATAAAGTACACGATACTCACAGTGCAAAATTATGGCACCCTGCTCTTGGACTAAGTGTATAGTACTGTAAGGCGGCACCATGAAACTCAGTGTACCCCTCTCGACTGTGTCACCTGCTCGCTGGATGAATTATGCATTCGGATAGAAAGTGATCCTTTGTAAATCGGACCACCTGCTTCGCCCCTCACACGCTGAAATCAGATATCCACCGTCTGTTTCTTCAGCTACCTGCTGGTGCTACTGTAGCCTCACGCCAGCACCGAGCATCGAGAAATACCACAAAATAAGGCCATTCGAAAGAGGTCAAAGTGGAAGATCGGCAACTGAGACCAAACCTTCAAGAGCTGAAGGAGCCCATTGTTGTTGTTGGCCTGCAACCCACCCATGCATTTCTCAGAGTCATTATTTTTTGGACAACAACTGCATTGTTGTGTCCGTGGCGAAACTTGACTGTTCATTTTTAAATGTAATCTGTGGACGTAGATCTACGTCTTCGTATTGGTGACCAATGTTAGGCCTTCTCTGCCCAGAGTGAATTTGGGTTTTTTTAATTAATTCTAAGAAAATTAACAGCAATGTCCTCATTCACATGCATTGAGAAAACGTGTTAAATAATGTCTAATCATGTCTACAGGAATAAACTACACAGTCAAGTAGGTTTTATTGTCATTTGTACCATATACACACAGTGCACAGTGAAATGAAACAATGGTCCTTGAGGCCCGTTGCTTGGTTTCACTGTGTACTGTGTGTATATAGTAGAAATGACAATAAAACCTACTTGACTTGACTTGATTACTTGAAAATATCAATTGCATAGTTATGTCAAAGGATTTGTATCCGTAATAAGGTTTAGTTTATGCATTTTTACCACTGGTTGTGTTTACATAGTAGACACGGTTTCATTCATGTGGAAATGATGTGTATTTGGATGAAGTTAATGCATCACTTTATTGGGCTCACACCTCATTAGCTGTTCCTCAGAGCTGTGGATCCTAAGAGACCGATAACTAACCGAAGAATGTTTCTGCAGGCGAGGATTTTTGACGCTTGAGCTGGGTGCTCACGTTAATGATATTTCTCTTTCAAAACGTGCACTCTTTTATTGCTGGGCTTGATTTTTCCTTGTTGTCATCTTATGATTTATCATACAGTATTATATTAACTCATGAGTCATTAAATTAATATGGGTGTAGCTCACATGTAATCAATGTTATATCCTACCATAATCATCATCGTTCTCTTTCATTCTCACGGTGTCACCATGGCAGGCTCCCCTGCAGTTTTAGACTTTGCCAACTATTTACTACACTGTTTCGGCACAGGTGTGGCCTTCTTTTGTTCTTCCGCCAAATGAGCCAAAATACATTCATAGATTTTACGTGTGTGTTGATCTTACTTGACTCAGAGGTCTTTTTGACATGAACAAAAAATCAACACAGTCTTTCAGTCCATTTCCTTTTGGCACCCTTGGTCAAATGGCAGCTTTTGTTGACTTTTTTAAGTGAAAGAAGCTAATAATGCACCATTATTATTTATTTGCTGAGTTTAATATATGTAAATAAAATGAAAAGAAAATGTGGATCCACTAGTGTTAATTAGTTATTTATTTTTGTAAGGTTTGACAGCTCATTTGAGTCGTTGGACCTTAACGCAAGTCAAGTAATGACAATTATAGAGCATAATAAATTATTTGACCTTTTAAACCTCTCAAGGTCTCTTGTTTACACTCAATAGCCGTGGGCTCATCTAAGCTGACCAAGGATCTGAAACTACAATTAGTTAATTCTTGCTAAGCAAGAGAAGACTATACAAGATATCGAAACACACCCTGTCTATAATGTTCACAGTTTGAAATCTTATTAGGAAGCATAACTTCTGAAACCATCTGTAAGACCAAGAAAAATCTCTGAATGCAAAGCAAAACCCCACATCACTGCATAAGACCTTTGAGTGATGTTGCATAAATATCATCTACATGGAAGGGTCATCAGAAGGTAACCATAACTAGCATCTCAGCACAAAGGTCTGCCTCTAAGGCATGCAGTACAAGATAAAGAGAATTAAGATTTCAATTAAGCGTCTCAGTAAAGGAACGCCTTTACTGATTGTGTGGCAGCCGGTGGCAAAATAAAGGCAAGGGGGTGTCATGTCCCCTAGCGGCCACAAAGGGCCGCTATTGAGTAGTTTTGAGTTTTGTCACCTTTCTGTTGGGATCTTG
>JBBPCY010000039.1:4178411-4198756 GCA_037974405.1 Brachyalestes nurse | reverse complement strand
CAGGTCCATTCCTCATGAATCTGACTGAAAAAATGCCAAGAGTGTGCAAAGCTGCCATCAGAGCAATAGGTGATGTTCTCAATATGAATCTACAATGTAGCCGATAATAAAAACAAAGGAAACCGTTGAATGAGAAGGTGTGTCCAAACTTTTGACTGGTAGTGTATATCACAGAAATTAAAAATACATTTTATTAAATGTTTCACATACTACGCTGCAGTAAATCAAATGAACCAGATCTATTTGTAATGCAGTTCATCAGTGTTCAAGAAGTACTGATGATCACCAATATGCTTAGAAAAGCAAATGATGACATACTGTGACAATTTATCACGATAAGATTACATCCTACCTCTCCATACATGACACTGGAAGGCAATTTTCCCTTGACTCCTCCATAGTTGGCAGGATCCATCCACATTAGGAACTCCCAGCATCGAGAGAAAGTAATGGACAGGGAGTGGAAGATCTCCCGTGAATGGATACTGCAATCAGGTGAAATATCAGAAACACAGAATTACACACAGGGCTCATTCCACTCTTAACCCTCTGAGGTCGGAGGATCCTAAAGTGGATTCTTTTCAGTTTTCCAAAACAATCATCTAAAGCTCTGTGAGTTTTTGTCCCAGAAACACGTAAGTAACCCCACTAAAAAGCTTGAACCCTCTACTTTTCAAATATGAACGCTTTAAAATAAAATATATCGATGGCGCTTTGTAAATAGAATAAAAAGGAAGCATGCGATTTTCTGCTTATTTTATTCTTATTCATACTTATATACTTCTACTTTATATATTTTTATATTATACTTACACATACATTTATTCTTGTTTGTTGTTATACTTTTTTGTAGCCAACACATATGTTTACAAGGTTCAAACTTCAAAAGTCTTGCTCAGATATATTTGGGTTTTTTTTTACTTTGTTTGAAGACCTCTGAAAACAGTTTATCATGTCATGTTTACACAATATTTAAAAAAAAAAAAAAAATTTAATTACATTCACTTTACTCGCATATTATTGTTGCTGAGGTTTTCCAGAATATAACCACATGTGCCACCTTTGGCATAGACGTTTTTAGTTAGATGAAATAATTAAAAATGTAAAGTTTTAGCAAACTGCCTCAAAGTGCCAAAAAGGCTTAAAGGTCTGGCTATTTACAACCAAGGCTGATGACAACACTACAACGTTGACACCTTATTCTTTTAAGTAAGTTTTACTTTAAGGATGAAAATAATCATGTAACAGCTATAATAGGAGTCCCCAATTCAAATACTGCTCTGTACAGATTAGCAGCTGAGAGTCTTTTAACATTGCATGGGCTCAAAAATAACCATTTATGTCTAAGTTGTGAAAACCTGGGCAGACAATGATGCAATGCCATGAACTTTGCAATTCAATCTGTTACACAGTTTTTTGTCTTCCCATTGATTTCTTGTCATTTAGTTAAAAGGCAATTTTACACCAAAGTGCATATTTTAAAGGTGTCTTTCCTTTGAGTATCTTGGAGATCGGAAAACAAAAATGGAGAAAAAAAGAAGAACCACTGGCCTCTTTGCTTATTTTTATTCATGTGAGGGAAGAATGAGGTCTGACCTATTTGTGATGTATTCCACGTATGCAATGGCATCTTCAATCCGCCGTTTCTTGGTACTGAGGATGATCCGGTTAAAGTTCCCATAAACCACTGAGGATCCAAGCCTCTTAAACTCGGCAACCAACCTGAGTGAGAAACAGAGTGAAACTGAATGAGAAGAAAAAGCCTAGAGAAATGAATCTATCAAAGCATTGATATTAAATGTCTATCAAACAGTGAAATTAAATGACGTCTGGCAAAACATGTTTAGGTAACATTATCATGACAAGTCATGAGAACATACTGATTCTGTATGATAATAACAGTGCTTCACTTTAGGGATCAGGGAGAGCAGACCACTGCAGTTGGTGAGGGGCTAAGAAAAGCGGTAAAACAAGATGGCATACCAGCACCACCTCATGTGCGTGGGCTGTACTTGCAATGTTTACATCTCAGATATATTTCTACAAATATAAGTTTAAATTAAGATGTGAAAAAAATAAGCACAAAAACTACAGATTTTTGCTGTACTGACTACAGTTTGTGTCTATGGATGTTGGCCGAGCTTCCTAATGGTTAGGGAGTTGCTTCTGCAATCAGAAGGCCACGAGTTCGAATCCCTGGGCTGTGAATGGCACCACTGAGGTCCCTTGAGCAAGGTACTGTCCCCACACACTGCTCTGCGGGTGCTGTGTTCCTGGCTGACCACTGCTTCACTTGGTGAATGGGTTAAACGCAGAGAAAGAATTTCATTGTTCACACTGTGTTGTGTTCACGCTCAACTATAAGGGGCCACTTTCTAACCAATCAAGATAAAGCTGTGTTATTATCCAGCAGTTTTTCAGCTTGGAACTACACCAGGTGTGTCAAACTCCGGTCCTGGAGGGCCGGTGTCCAGCACAGTTTGATGGTTCTCCTCCTCAAACACGGTCACTAAACCTGACAATGAACTGCAGTTTGACTTTGGCAGACTGACTTCTGCAAAATATGTTGTGAACACGATGTGCCACTGGTGCCAACACAATTTGGATTAAAATTCTAATTGACACACATCCGATAGCCGAATAGTGGTCAGTGTATTTAGCACCACATTAAACATATACACACCCTTCATAGGTTTTATAGCGAACAGAATTTTTTAAAAGATTTTTTTTACATTTTTTATTATATTTCCTGTAACTTACTGCAAAAAGAGTTTCTTCATCATGTTGAGAAGTGTGCGGTGCAGCGCTGGGTCATACAGCAGAGAGGTGGGAGAGCGCAGCCATCGGTAGAAATGCATCACCTGGTTATCAGCGTAAACATTATGGTACTGCGTGATCTCCCGCACCCAGCCAACCACCATACTCTTCAGGATCCTACACACAGACACATTATTTCACAGGAGAACAAACGTATTAATAAGAAAGTGTTTCACTTTAAAAAGACTAACCCACTGCACTCTATAAACAAATTATATGCAAATTATAAACCTGCACACCTGAACGTGTTGGAGCACAGTGCAGTTTCATCATAGCTGGCTACAGCATTCGCTCCTTGGTTTCCCGACATCATTTCCTCCAGTGACGCGTGCTGGATGACATCAAAACTCACACCCAGACAGGCCCCACCCTCCATATCATTCACATGCTGAGACTGAAGAATGGTGTTTACAGCTAAGCTCTGAATGTCCAACTCCACACATGCTGCAGAAACAAAGTGAAAGAAAGGGGGACATTTCACCCATTAATAATTTATTCCCATTCTTATTCCCAAATGATCCCATTCTCATCAGCGGAAGGCTAGTGAGTGCTGCTAATTCACACGAAGCCCTATCCTAAGTACCCGTGGAGAAGCAGCCCTGTGTGTTGATCTCCACTGAACCACGCTCATCGCTCTCCATCACCAGGCGGCTGTCATCGGCCTCCTTGCCCCCGAGGTCAGGTCTTGTTGTAGGTGAAAGCCACAGCAGGTGGTTGTGCTTCCGCAGGTGACGTGCCAGAAATAGGTCTGAGCCAAAAATAGAGATGTCCTCAGGCAGGTTGCCCACAGGCAGGTGGTAATATCTGCAGTATGGAGGAAGGAAAGATTAAAGAAGAAGCAAAAAAGTCAGAAAATAAAGAAATATAAAAGGAAGAAGCCCAGGTGTCATCTTTGCAAAAAAAAAAAATAAATAAAAACACCTACACTGGTCAAAATTACCTTTGGCTAATTAAAATTAAATAATTAAGAATCGTATGCTTTTTCTAAACTAATGTATTTTACCTTTTTAAAAGATCTGCTGTGTGTGTGCGCGTGGGGTACCTGGCCATGTCAAAGGCCTGTGAAAGGCAGCTGTCCAGGTTCAGGTAGTGTTTGATCATACGCCGAGCACCGTGCCGTTGCCAGTCCAGTACATTGTAGCTGATCTCATCCGTCACATGCACTGGGACCACTGGGAACTCCTCCAGCACAGCCATACCGGCCACCAGCCGCCGTAGGTCCCAGTTAGACTGTACGGCGATGAGAGTTGGACCACGGCGCTCCTCCTACACATGCAAACATTCAGAGCATTATTTCAGATTACTCACAAAACTAACTAAATTAATATCTACATAGCTCTGACTTCTTATTGAGTTTCCAGTCATTTTTAGTGGATGAGGTCCGGTGTGCTATTGTGTTTGGAGCCTGTACCTTATAGCTGAGCAGAATGCGCTGCAGGCCGCGGTAGATGGCCTTCACATCATTCTCAGCTCGCACCTCAAACAGGTGCTTTTCTGGTGGCAACAGCTCCTCTGAGGTTTTCTCCAACAGGGCCGTGCGCTCGGCTCCATATAGCGCACTCAGGTTTGGCATCTGGTTACTCCGAACCTGAGATGTCCAAGAGAAGGTTATAAAGGAGAAGTGAGAAACAAATGAGATGCAATAAACAAATGCATTAAAAAGAGTAAGAGAGTTTGCCATTATAAAGTCGTACAAAGAAACTCCGGTGACACCTTTCCATGTACAGCAACAGTCAAAAAACAGTATAAAAAGTTTTGCACTGCTTAAGATAGCAATAAAACAATACAATAGTAGGGTAGGTAGACGAAGTAAAAAGTAAAATAAAGGCATAAAATAAACAACAAAACAGTAGGGGAGACAAATAAAATGCAGGTAATGTAAAGAGCAGCATATATCCCAGTTACTATTTACAAAAAACAAAAAAAACAAAACAGTTACGTTCTAACCGTGTCGAGGACGAAGATGTTGGCTTTGCGCTGAGAGGGGATGAAGAGGCCGAACAGAGCCTTGTGGCCCTGACTGTGATGATACAGGTACATGTGCCTCACACTGCCTGCAATACAAAGACTTTCTTTTCAAATTCTTTTCAGCACTACAAGCAGAAAAGACAAAATTCTAGGGAAAACACGAAAAGCGATCATTTGCTGGACTGTCTGATAACGTCAGACATTCATGCAATGTGTGGGTTCACACTCATGGTCTCAGCCTGAGGTGTAGCTGCAGACGTTACCTGGCTCCAGGTAGCTGAACTGGGCCAGGGACCTCATCTCCAGGTTCTCCAGGTCAAAAGTGTCTGCCTCCCGGCCAGCCAGCTCTCTCACCACCTGCCTATTGACCATACACACACAGCCGACCTGCACCAGCGCCCGGAACAGCAGCGGCACCTGGAGGACAGACACAAACACAATCAGAAGAACTTTAACTGTCCGTCAGATTCAAAGGTTACAGATGGAGACAGAGTCTCTGCAAGCCTGTGTCTGCTGAGACTACAAGACTTTCTCATGCACAAACACACTTTAGGAGTGACAGGATCTTATAAGGATAAGGAAAATATTTTTAAAAACATTAATCAGTTGCAGAAGATTGATTTTCAAGTTTTCATGCCCCAAACACATGTCTGTTCTAGATATAATGTGCTGTATCTGTACAAGTGCAGATAAATCTCCTTGGTTCGTTTTCCACTGAAAAACAAGAATGAGCGAAATTATTGGCTTTCTTTATTCAAGACAACAGTGGATCATAAATTGCTTCAAATTAAATCAAACTTCAAATGAAGTTACCAATACTGCTATTTTGCTAATGGTTCCATTAGAGACCTGCTAATGGATACATGTAAGACTTTTCTTAAAGAGAACAAACCACTTGCAGTGATTTATGTATTATTTTACCATCAGTAGAGTGTAATTCTCCTATTGTGGCCAAAGACAACAACTGAGAAACAAATCATGTACATGGTGTTCTCTTCAAATATTAATTATGAACAGGATTGAAATCTAAAGTCTTAGTAAAATAAAAAGGCTTGTGTGTTTTCGATTACCTGTGTCTCGTAGACGCCCTCTATATCCGGAGCCGAGAGGTCTGCATTAATCTCATTGATGTGCTCCTGATACATGTCCTCAGGTACAGAGTACTGGTAAAGGTAATACACCATGTTGGAGCGTGGCAAAATCCGGTTCACCTGTACAAAAGCATAACTACATTCAAAAATTTTTGTTTTTGACAACAGTCTTTGGCAGCATTTAGACTCCTCCCTCTGTCACACATTCACACAATCTGTGCAATAACCTGAAGCTACTTTGTTGTGCAGTTTCCTATTGGGTTTAAATCATCATTACGTCATTATCATTATTATGTGCAATAGTCTTACCATGTGTATCTTCATGTCCAGATTTATTATTGGGTGCTTAATCATTTCATTATGTGCAAAATCGTATTACTATTTGCAATAGTCTCATCATGTGAAATATCACTACTTATATTAATATTACTTTAGATCAGTAATATTAATGTTAATATTACTGATCTATTACTGATCTTTATTAAGTACAATTACAGACACCTGAGCACCATTTGTTTTACTAGTAATTCACTCTACTGTAAGATATCAGAATTTGTGGACAAAGCATAGTGTATTTCATATAGACTTAGTTTCTGCAGTTTATTGGATTTATTTAGATTATATATCATTCTTGTCTCTGTTTGTCTATGCAGTAACATAAGTAATTTCTTCCGGGAGCAAGATCTCTGATTCTACATTTTCTACAAAGATTTTAACCCCTTTATAGAATATAGAATATAATCCACTAATAGAAAATATAATCTACAAATACAGAAAATAGATTAAAGCATCTTGTTGTCCACATACCTTTTTGTATGTGGCCCCTTCTTCTTGTTTGGGCACTCTCTGATTGACATAGAACACTCGTGGAATATTAAGCTTCATGCAGTGCAGGTCAGTGCCGATCACTGCCCACAGCTTATACAGGCCTGGATGACTGGTCTCTGCAATCTAATGGTCAGGATTAAAAGACAAAAGAAAGCTCAAACTGAAATCTTTTAAGGAAGAAAATGTACTTTGCCTCAGTTTTACACGGATCAGGACTCGCGGATTCAGTCACACGCAGAATTTTTTTTGAGAACCAAACTCATAGTTTTATGCGGAAATCCCCACAATAACGTGGAAACGGCAAATATCCTCCGCCTCTTTTTGCTTTCCAACAAACCCTCATTTGTATTTTTAGCCCGAGTAGATAAGGTTTTATTCTCCGAAAACCGGGTGTCCCAATACTTTTGTCACGCAACCTTCTGAGTTGCATGTCTGTTCTGGGAGCATATTTGGGGCATGTGTAGGGTTTACACTAAAAAAATAGGCATTTTTAGGCTTTTTTTTTTTTTTTTAACCACAACACAACGCGTTTTTTCCACTATACGCGGGTGCTCTTGGAACATAACCCCTGAGAAAAGCGAGGGATTACTGTACATCATAGTAGATTCACTGTACATAATCAGTATGATATTTTCAGCAATGTAGGAATGTTGATTGTACGTAATTTTGTCTTAGATTAACCCTCGTTTTAGGGGACATCTTCAAAATATGATGTAAACACACAAGACTAACCACAACAATGGCCCCACCTGTACTATTTGCCAAGGCATGTCCAGAATGCTCCTGGCCTTCCTGCGCAGGAAGTTCCCCAAGCCTGTAGCAGGTCCGTCCCTGATTACGCCACCTCCGGTTGGCTGAGCTTCTCCATCAATCAAGCGACGCCTCTTCCTGCGCTCCTTTCTCTGGCGGATCTGTAGCTCCCATTTCTTCTTATGGTAGCGCAGCCAGACCAAGCGCTCTTCCTAAACACATTCATCCATACACAGACTAAAGAGTTAACCAAAGGTATTTCATCTGATGGCCTTTACATTTACCACTGACTTAATAAACAGTGGTGCATTTAGAGATGTAGGAGTATCTGGGTTTTAGCACAGCAGATTACAAGTGTTTTGGGGTATTTTGATTGATACATGTAAAGAATCTGATAGATTTCTTTAACTAAGGAAAGCCGTATTTGCATACAGGAATAAAGGCAGGACCTATTTTGCACATCCAAACTGTGCACGTGCTGGAGGGTTGCATCTGCTGAAAAGTATTTAAATGTGCATTAACCCCACTTGATGCAATACCTGTGTTGTGCCCCTAGGTGGCGGTGGCCCCAGAATCTCTCTCCAGGACTGAGTGAGCTCCAGCTCCTGAGATTCTGCTTGGCTGTCCTCACCCTGAGACGCACGCTTCCTCTTGGTGCTGATGAGGATGGCAGGCTGCAAGGGGCGCTGTGGAACCCCAAAATCTTCCATATCGGGGGCTTCGTCTGGCTTTTGTTGGGTCACCTGAGAGGGAGAGAAAGAGACAGCGAGAGAAAGAAAGAAAGAAAGAAAGAAAGCGTATTAAAGTCCACGCAGGTGTGGAGATAGACAGAGGCAGCAAACATGTACAGGGGATCCTCAAGTTTACGACGCCTACGTGAGCGAATTAGTTTAGTGCCGCACGGTGGAAGAATACACACAATGTGCAGAATACGAAGTAACGGCTGTATGTGGGGGGTACACTTACCTAAGCGCAAGTGTTCCGTTTGTGTTGCTCTGTTTGGCAACTTTTTGGCCGTTATCATATCTTCTGAACAATTTTTTGTGTACTCATTTTTTGTGATTTTTTTTTAGTCGTGTTTATAGATTTTACAACTGTGTTAGGATAGGCTATTAACTTTGGCTAGGGTGTGTTTCGACTTGCACCAGAACTGTCGTAGGAATGGATCTTCGTCGTAACCTTGCAGTGCATTTACATCAGATATAACAAAAAGTCTTCCTTTTAAGTTAATTTTATGCAACATACGTTAAGATTCACATTTCATATTTGATAACGTCCAGACAATATTTGTACTTTTGTAGTGCTTGACAGTTGTAGTTCTTAGCGTCATACCCCTGTAGGACTTTGACCACTGTGTGTACCTGTCTCTTCCCTTCACTGGTGAACAGCTCACTGATTTTCTTCTGTTTGTAGATGTCATTCTTTTCCAGAAGCTTCTTGTGCAGCCAGTCTGGATGGCGTACCCTGGGCACTGGGTTTTTCACCTTAACAAAAACAACAAAAAAAAAACAGCTGTGAGTTCAAACATGTTCATTGCAGCACTGGAACCATGTCCCTGTCCTGAACTAAAACTGTTATAGTGCCTTTACCTGCTGTAACGCTGCTGGAATGGTGATGATCTTCTGTATGGCACTCCCAAGTCTCTCAATGTAGTAACCCCAGTCCAGGATCTGACACAAACAAATACAATTATCTGTGGAACTCAAGCCATTCATTGTGGAAAAGACGTTTGATTATAGATCTTTGAATGATATTAATGCAAATGATCTTCCAGACATACTGATCTAATATCCAGATCGTGGAGACTGGGCATCTTGAGCCATTTGCGCAGGAAATGTTTCTTGACGCTTGCTTCGGCTTGAAATATGGCCAGAGGAATTGCCCTTCAAGGAAGAAGAAAACACATTGAAAGGGGGAAACAAATAATTGAACATGTAACCAGAAACTGATTTTACTGTGTAGTTTATATTTGTACAATAAAACTCTGTACTTGTGTAAAACATTATGATTGTAAAATAGGATGATTTTGAATACTTCCTTTTCTCCTTACCTTTCAGTAACAGGCGAGCCCTCAGGTTTGCGGGAGATGACATAGCGACAACTCAGGCCCGCATCCTTCACCATCTGGTCTCCAAGAAACTCAGCAAGGCGCTTGGCTGTGCTAATAGAGGTGGACTTTTGTTCACCATAATCCTCCAGCTTCCGGGACATAGAGCGATTTTCTGAAATCAGCTCAAAAAGCTCTGCATCTGGCATATTAGCTGCCTGAGGGGAGATGATTTACAAGTGAAAACTACGCTTTCAGTTCCTCCTCCTTCAATTCATCTAATGACTAATCTTTATCTAATATTCAGTAACAGACACAGACACAGCAAGCTTTACAGTTCAAACAATCATCACAGCAGTAAACAGTAACAATTAGGGCTGTAACGATATACGATACAAAACCGAAATCGCGACACTCAGATCCACAAACCCGTGTCGCGGTGTGAGGAGGCAGAATCGCGACACACCCCTTCCAACCCCCAGAGTAATCCTTCCTGCCCAGATCCAATGCTACCACATCTTTAACTGTTCCCCCTCTGCTAGGGGGGGTTGGACCGGCATACGGGTCTCTTCCAGAAACATGCGTTTTTCACCATAATAGGAGGATTTTCACGTCAATTTTTTTTCTTTAACCAATAGCTGAGGGTCTTAGGGTTTCAAAGAGCCTTCCCACAGGTTTAAAAACATACAAGCACAGACAGACTCCTTTGAACGTGGAAGTTATGACACTGGGCTTAAAAGTGTCTATAAGATGGCTGGGTTGTGATAAAACTGCGTTGGAGTTTCTGTGTAATTGTTTTATTGTGTTTTGAGCTAGTTTTGTGGCCTCCAGGCAGCTGGGCGGAGTGTTTTTTTTGTTTGAACGGAGCGGTGAACCGAGAGAGGTGTGTCGACTCCTCCAACTCGACTGCTCGTGCGGTTCACTGAAGCCTTTTCTGCAGTATGAATGGAAAGGAAGCGGTTTTTAAGTGTTTATTGATTTATAATTTTATGGTAAAGATAAGGTGTCTCCAAACAAAATGGCATCTCAGAATCCCAAGCCATCATAGTACCAAAAAACCTGTTGTTACAGATTAAATTACCTTGCTGTAGAGCACATCTAGCCAGTAGTCCGCCACTTTAGCGACAGAGGCGTAGACCTCTTCCAGAGTGGTACCCTTGAGAAAGGCCTCAAACACAGAAGACTGAAAGATTTTAATGAGCTGGAGCTCTCCTCTCCTCTTCACCTCAAAGCCTTTCAGCTCAGCCAGAGAACCATCCTCATTAAACACAGCATACCTGGCAGCCAGAGACACACATTATCTCCGAACATCAGAATAAAGCCATAGTAATACAGGCTGATTTCAGCTATAGGCCACTAAACATGAAATATTCCTTTAAAAATGGAGAATGTCAGGACATGATAATCACAACATTATTCCAGTGAACCTGCTAATGAGAAGACAGCTACATTCTTTACAATTTTCTCACCTCTTCTTCAGCTTCTTGCCCTCTTCTTTGGAAGCAGGCAGGATCATGGCCAAGTATGGCCCATCCACCTCGAAGAAGATGCTGTTCTCCGCCCTTGTCTCATAAGTCAAGGAGGCTGGATCCACCAGCTCTTGGTACTGATGATTGGTGAAACCCTCCTGTAAAAGATTACAATTAAAAAAAAGGGTGCTACATGATGTAGTGACATACAAAATATATGATCGGTTTTAGCAGTAATTTCCATTTTGATCTCTATTCAATACTGGACAAAAGGGATTAACTTGCCTTGACCATGATGTTGAGCATGGCTCCAGGGTAACTAATAGTCACTTTGGGTTTCTTTGCATCGGAGGACTTAATAACAAAGTTCTCAGGGAAGGTGTTAGGAAGGACACACCAGATACCATCAGTGTCGAGCTCCAAAGGCCTCCTGTATCAACAAAGAAACGTTTAGTTTAGGGGTGTTGAAATTAATCACATAATCGATGAAGATGTGGACGATGATGCATCGATGCAGTGGCAGGACATAATTGATTATATCATGATGACACGGCTGGATTTAAAAAATCTAGTTAAAATGAAGCACTGCAGAACGTTTTATTTTTTTTTGAAGACTGACCATATTCATTGAAGATGTAGGGGCTAGGCCTGTACTACTTATTTTAGTTACAATTTAATGCTATGGGCACAATTTCTGTTTACGTTTTGATGAGCTATGTCTATATCCTTTATTTCTATTTACAATTTAGTGTAATGGTCAAAATTTTTGTTCACATTTTCCGTTTTTTTTTTTAAATAAAAACGTGAGCTTACATCTCACTGCTTGTATTTGAAAATATAAAAATGTGAAGTAATGTAGAAAATTGATGGGATGCATAGTGATGCATTGAGATATCGAATAGAATCGTTGACATGATAATCGTTATCGTAATCAAATCGAATCGTGAGGCCTGTGAAGGTTCACACCTCTAGTTTAGATACAGGCTAAAAAGGCTTCTGCGACCAGAACTTTCTTGATCAGGATTACAAACTTGAAGATAACGCTTTATTAGTCCCACGTGTGGGAAATTTGCATTGTTACAGCAGCAAAGTGGACAGAACAAAAGAAAGTAGAAGCTACATAACCAATGGAAAACACTTTACAATAATAACAGTATAATAAACTGTACATTATACAACATTTTATATACATATGTGTTTGTGTGTATGTACAGGGTGCAGCAGAAAGAACTCCCACATTTCGAAAAATCACTGTGGGGTCCACAAAGCTGGTAGAGGGGTGCGGTCCGTTCCGTTAGGTACGGTACATAATAAAGTTTTCAGTCGTCACCATGCCGTGATCGGGTGAGCATCGAGGCTTTTTTCAAAAATGGTGAATCTGTAGCTGTGACTCAGAGGGCATTTCACATGCGGTTCGGTCGAGTGGTCTCCTTACACGAGGCAGTTCCGTGGCCACCGCGTGGGGGTACCTCAAGGCTGAGGTTTTCAAACATCGTCCTTGGTCCTTGGACCAACTAAAGGAGGCTGTTCAAGAAGAAATTAAAGCAATTTCGCCCGACCTGCTAGTGAGAGTGATGAAAAACTTCCAAGAACGGCTCCAAATGAGTATCAGTCCCCTTTTGAAATGTGGGAGTTATTTCTGCCGCACCATGTATATTGTGTGTATGTACACCAAATTATCTTATTCTATGTTCAGGGACAGTAAATTTTTTGTTGGGACAACGAAGCCTCACCCAATCTGCTCAATCAGTTCTCTGGCCTGAGTGATGATATTGGCTCCTGTGTGACACACAATACCAGCCATCTCCATGGAGTACCATCGTGCTCTGCAGACATAGAACAGGTTTAAACAATTTATCGACCTCTAACAAAACTCTGCATTCAATCACATTAATTATGACTGCACAAACTAGACACCACAGAAATTAAAACTGGTATAACACTTTGAACAGAAAATGAATAAATGGGGTCCCTGAGGAAACTGCAATCAAATATTTTAGGCTGTGGTCTATGGCAGAGGTCCCCAAACACCATCCCACGGACTTGTATCGCTCGGAGTCATTTGGTACCAGGCCGCACAAAAAGACAGCATAAAAAATATTTTATTATCAGAGCGTGAAAGAAAAAAAAACAAAACAAATGCTCGTCTCAGTCACATGATACGGTACATCAAAGATTTAGCAAAAATGAGTAAAAAAACAAACATCTTTGGGGAGCTTCTTTGTATTTTTACGCACTTTGTTTTTAGTTATATGTGTACTGGTCTATGAAAATACTGTTTCACATGAAACTAGTCCGCGGCGCAAAAAAGGTTGGGGGGCGGAACTGATCTATAGTTTGTGAACCAATAAGAATGTGTCTGGAAACATAGCAATCTACTGTAAAGGAAAGGTGCAGGATGGTAGAATGTCACCGTGCTGGTAGGTACACACCCTTTCCTCATGACGTATCCATAAAAGGAGTTGAGGATACACTTGTGTGCAAGCTGCAGAGACTCATAGAGGATCTCCATGTTCTTACAGCGCTTCACTTCTGCTGCGTCACCACTCTCCTGAGCGGCAGACAGCTTTTTCTTCCACACCTTGCAAGAGAGAGTGGGAAAGAGACAAAGAATAATACATTTGACAGCGTTTTTTAAAGTTACATTACCTTTTCTGAACATATTTTATCTTAAAAGCTTCTCCTTCCACACTCTAGACTGGCTGAACCAGCTCAGTCTGAACTTAAAAAGATTACCTTATGCAACCCTTTAAACTCATAACGGCGATCACGGAAAGCCCGGACTGTATCCACATAGAAAGAGTTCTCTCTTTGACAGATTGTGGTGACTCTCTCCTCCAGTCTGGTCAGATGCACTTTCTTATAGGCTTTCCTACAGTAGTCTGGAAAATAAAGGAAGAATATATCTGATCAATGTTTCACTCTGACAGGTCACTGCTAAAGACTACATGTCTATTACCAAACTCTCCATCCTTGTGTTTATAGAGCGATGGGGGCGCTTGTTGGTTTATTTTGAGCTGATAGGCGAATAACACTGACCTCCTAGACGTTTCTTTTCATGGCGAGCCTGCTCCTCCTTGTTAAGCTCATGGAAGGCTCTGGGTTTCCCATTAGGAAACATAGGAGGGAACTTTTCAGACTCCAACTGCTGCTGGATACGGTGAAACTCACTTCGACTGGCCGGCACTGAAAGGAACGAGAAAAGATTTTGCACCTTTTTATTAACCTACAAAGCTCTGAGTCTTAATTCCAATACAAAAGAATGAGAATGGACTGTTTGAGTGAAAATATAAAAAAAGCCCTCATTATTCAGCTGCAGTGGCTACTCACTGATCTCTCCTCTCCACTGCCAGGCCATCCTCCGCTGACAGTTTGCTCCGGGTTTGTTAAAATCACACGCAGCGCAGGTAGCCTCATCTACCATGGCAGAGGGCTGAAGCAAAACATGCAGGTATCAAGTATTAAAAAAATAATGTGGTTCAAACATGCCATGACTCATTTCATTAATAGTTTGATAATTCGATCATTGATTTAAATCAGGTGCAACAGTATATCAAGTCACCAACTATTAATTCTGAGATAAGCCTTTGTTTACTGGACAGTTAAACAGTTTGACTACTAATAATGGTCTCACATACAGTCTAACATAACTAACCTGTAGTCTGTTTGTAAGAATGATGTTGGGGTACATGGCCCCAACGTCTAGATGGTAAATCAGAGGACATTCAATCCTGTTTGGCACTTCCTTCAAAGAGATCAGCTTCTTCTTGATCTCATCACAAACCTGAGCGAAAAGAAAACCAAATGACTAGGTTTAAGAGAAAAGTTATTGTTATACAGCTACTAGCTATTGGTTGAATCTGCTTTTGAATGGGGTATTTTACTGATCTACTGAATGGTGCTTGGCATATAATTAAGTTTCAACTCATGTCTGACCAAATGCCCCGTACAGTGAGCTTGAACTCAGTGAACCGTCTCCCTCAGAGGCTGGAAAGGTAGAGGAAAGCCCCCACAGGTCCCTTAAGGTGGAGGTGGCACAATGCCTCACTATGTAAGATGGCCTTGAAGGCCAGACTGGACATGCAGGAGTCTTTGTAGGCCAGACTGGAGGTGCCAAGAGGTGGAGTTAAGCAAATCAGGTGATAAAACGTTATTGGTAGAGAATCGATCAGTGGGTTGTATTAGAAAAATGGGTGTTGAATTTTGAGGCCTATAAGAACTCCGTACAGAGCCCAGAGAACGGGCTTAATAAACTATGAATAAAACAGCGACGCCGCATCTTTCTGACTGAAAAGTTTCAGACTTAGGTTTTCGTTCCAATTCTCCACTACACAGTCCATCAATTGTTGAATACAAACCTCATGAAAATTTGTGACCTGCTCCAGTGGAATCTTCTCTTCTTCCTCAACTGCATGACGAAGAGTCCTCTCCACCCTCTGAAGCAAGAAGTCAAATGCGGCAGGATTCTGTTGACAGATACTGATAGTGAATAAACGAAACTCACAGACTGAAAACATTCCTGAAAACATCTGGACTTTCTGTTACGTTATACAGAAAAGTGCAGTTGATTAAAAAAACTGCGTCTGTTAAAAAGGTTAGTTTTTAAGCTTTAAGCTCTGCATTAAACTCTGTGACTTTGGAGATGACACAGAACAGAACATAGACAGCAACAGAAGTGTACCATTTTGAAACGGCATGGGATGTCACTGCGAAAAACCCCAGACTCCAGAGCCTCAACATGGCCTCCCACATAGGTTTCAGAGTCCAGAACGTGGCCGTCATCTGTGAGCTTATTGAACACTTGCTCCTGCTTGTTGGGGAAAACGATGTTGACATGGAACGCCTGCACCATCAACAACGCCTCACAGAGCGTCCCTGAACCTTTGCGTAACACCTAGAAAAAAAACACACCACACACATACAGTCAGACGTGGAAGAAACGGTCAACCTCCAGTGTTGCCAACTATCTCCTACAGAAAGTAGCTGAAGTTTACTCAGAAAGTTACTAGATGACGACACGTTAATTTGCATATAAATGACGCCACAAGACGCCGCGTTGGCGTTCTCAGAATCAGAATTTAAAAAAATAACGAAAGGAGAGGAAGAAAATGAGAGGTTTGGAAGGTGAAAGAGATGATGTTTGTGTTCATGTGTGGCTTCTAAAAGAAATATCTGTGTAATATACATGAGAGGGATTTCTCTTTTACTTTACTTAAAAATATAACCAATTCTTTTGCTTGTAATACAACTCGTTTTGTAAGTGGGTGAGATCAACCAAGTAAGCAGAGCAGGCTGGGTCTCAGGCTGATCTGTAGGGAATATTGACGACAAAATTGCACTGAAGGCAGCTAAAGAAAAAAGCTTTTTGGAAAAGGGGGTCTGGAAAGTTGTTAGAAATGGTGACAAGATGGCAACACCATCAACCTCATGACTGCAAAAACACCCTTTTCCAAGTTAGCCAAAGATGACACACAAATTAAGATTTCCCTCTATTAGTCCCACGGGTGGAAAATTTTGATTGTCACAACAGCAAAGCGGACAGAACAAGAGAAGAAAGTAGAAGAAGCAGCATAACCTACAAAAACTACACAATATAAATATAATATAAAAAAAACAATGCAAAATATTACATAAATATATTTATATAATATATTTTTTTTTTATTCAATCTTGTTTGGCACATACATTACTATTTATTATGAACAATTGTTACTAAACACTTGTTCAGCGATGCTTATACTAAAAAGATATGCACTTCTGTTGTATTTTCTGTACCTCGTCAGGCTCCATGGGGATGATGGTGCACAAGGCAAAGATGAAGGGGTGGACGTATTTCATGTAGAGGTAGTAGGTGGCCACAGCGTCCGACACAGAGTAGGTGGCCAAGGTCTGGAGTACGCCGAAACCACGGGAAGTGAAGAAATAAAAATTACATTGGTATACAAAAGAAACTGTGAAAAGTAAATAATCTATAAAAACTTCTGCCTGGTTGTTTTCATTTACAACTGAATCCCTAGATGAGATTTAAAGTAACGATAGAATAATTACAGAAGTAATGATACAAAAGCTGAATCAATTCAGCTACCTGTGGCTCTTCAGTAGCCATACGACACATCTCCTCTGGGTCCAACTCCACAGGGTCATAACTCAGCTTGGCCTTTGCTGCTGCCTTCAGGTTATGGCTTCCTACTGGCAGGTAACTGTCTCTTTTTACCCACCTATTATGGTGTGTGAGAGAAATCAGTCGTAGAACAAACATCCTTACATCCCGTTACTCCAAGCAGTACAGCCAAAGACACTAAAGTGTAAAATGTCAAGTGTGAAATGGCCTTTTGTGTCACACATGAACACGACAGAGCATACAGTGTGAACAGAGTCAAGTTCTTCTCTGCATTTAACCCATTCACCAAGTGAAGCAGTGGGTAGCCAGAAACGCAGCGTCCGCAGTGTCTGGGGATGGTACCTTACTCACGCGTACCGCAGTGGTGCCACTGGCAGTCCTGGGATTCGAACCCACAACCTTCCGATCACAGGGGCAACTCCCTAACCACCGGGCTACCAGCTGCCCCTGGTAGATGCAAGCTACTAGAATAAACCCTGAAAATCCCTGAAAATATTTTGCATTTAACATGGTTTGCTTTGAAGCTTTGATCTTTCTTGGTTATACTTCACCGGCTCTTAGTTGTTCCTACCTAAGGCAATCCATGTGAATGGCCTGGCTGGCTTTGTACTCGCCCTGGTTGTCCTTCTGAAAACCGATCTCCTGGTGCATGCTGAGGCCATGGTGGGCTGCACGCGTCTCTATAAATGGCCTGACGAAAGGAAAAATGGGCCGTTACAGAATTATCTTCCACATATTCTGTCGAGATCTAGCTAGTGTAGCTCAGAAATCCACCGCATGCCTGGACTAGAAGATTCACTCTAATATACTTAGGCTTACCAGTCAAAAAAGTCTCCGTTGTAAGTCACAAAGATGTTGGGTTTAGTTTCATGGATGTGCTCAAACCATCTCTGAATAAGAGCAGCCTGCAAGAAAACAATGGTAACTTTGTCAGTAAAATTCTCCTGGAGTATAAAGGTCAGACAAGAACACAACAGTGTCTATTTATAGAAATTCTCCCAAAATCTCTCACTTGCCTCATCAGGTTCATTGAACACAGTGAAGGGTCCTTCATACTCCGGCTTAGGAGTGAACTCGAAATCTTCAATGTCCTCTGAGACGATCTCCCTGTTTGTGATCAGAAAACCCTAAGAGAAAACAGAACGAGCAAGTGAGTCTCTATTTCTCTATTCTATAACAAATACATTTTAAAACAACACAGATCACACACATTAAACATTTAAATGTGTTTTTGTTATGTGTTTTGCTAAAGTCTTAATGATCACTGACCTGGCCATCAATCATGTATGAGATCATCATTATTTGGTCTGATTCTGCATCTGGAAACTTCAGAGGGAGCTTGGTGGTCTCAATATCAAACGCCAACACAACTGGATCCTTTAAAAAAAAACAACACCACACACAACAGAACCACGGTGTCAATCTACGACCAGCCTGGCACATCAAAATATTTAAATATTAACTTTTTATTTGGAACTGTCATTATTATTAGGAACATAAAAAATAGAGACAGATAATAAGTAAAATTTCAGCTAGTTTGAGCGGATCTGGAGAGGATTTTGAAAATGTATGTAACTGTTGTTTGAGACAGCCCTACACAAATTCCATGTATTTAAAGTAACAGTGAACTGTCTATGGATGACTTACTGTGATGAACGAATCACACATGAATGCTCAAGTTTACACAGAACTAATGTAGATGAGAGTGGATGATTTTAACATCTCATGAAAGATAAAATACTTTTACTTACCGGTCTTTCAACAAGGTCGTCCCTGCGCACAATCTCTGGAGGGTAAGCACTGCCTCTGTACCGCACATTATACCAATGAGCCTTGAAGGAGGCAAAGATGGTTAAAATCAACATTTAAAATGTAAAACAGTCACAAATAATTCTGTGAACTGTTTTCGAACTAAATGAATGCATTCCCAAGTTATACAACTGTAGCAGAATGCAAGCAAATGCATTAACAGACACGTTGGGATGTGACAACTATTGGAAATCTCTTCTATATTTTTATACTGTACTCTTGGTATAATTTTTAATCTATTGTTTTTAATCTTGCTGCTCTTTGTACTGTCCATGACAATGCAAATTTCCCCACTTGTGGGACTAATAAAGGTTTATCTTATCTTATCCGATCTTATCTTATAATGCTCTCTGAATCTTGTACAAGGTCTCTGGAACCCCGTGTTCTTACCACATGGATCTTGAGGTCAATGGACAGCCTAACATGGTAAGGCACATCATACTCCCTCATGTCCACAATGTTGTCCAGCTGGTCGGCTATTTTCTTAGACGTACCATCCTCATCAGCCGTCGACACACTTCCACCCACGAGCGCGCTACACACACGGACCAAAGAGATGAACAGTTAAATAATACGGTTTGGTGAACTGTAAGCAGTGGTTGAAAAAACACTGGGTATTAGTGTGCAAAAGAAAAGTTTTCAATCTGAAAAACAAAATGTATACACAGCCCCTAACATAACAGTTCTACAAAGTCATAACATATAAGACAAGCTATTAAAATCACTCCACATGATACTCTCAGATGTAGGGATTACACAGAATACCTTGACAGCATGTTAGTGTAGGCATCATTGGATTTCTCTCTCTCTCTGTTCTTCCTAACAGCAGGCGAAATCTCACGCTTCACTTTGATAAGGTCATCCACCGTGTTAAAGGACAGTTTGATGTAGTTCCGCTTAAGACCCACCAAGTGGTTAGGCTGGAACACAAAACGCCACAATAGAGAATTTAAACCACAGCACAGAATCCATACATGGTTTAATAACAGAATAAATAAATGAAAAACATTTGGATTTACCATCATTTTGGACTCTCAATGACATAAAAAATGCAATGAAATACCAAGTAAAGAAATAAACCAATTGAGTCAAAGATAAAAAATAATGACGGAATGAGGAAAAAAAAAAAACACATCTCGTTACCAGATCAAGATCTTCTTTGGGGACTACCTCTAGCTTTGCCACCTTTCCTTGGAACTTCTTCGACAAGAAGGAGATGACTTCTCGCTCACAGTTCTACATACAATCATACAAAAAGTCACTTTGTGCATATACTAAACTCATACTGGTCAATAGGGGTGTAACGGTACAGAAAGGTCGCGGTTCGGTTCACACTATAGTTCTGACATCACGGTTCGGTACGGTTCAGATACAGCAAAGTTAAGTAACAAAAAGTTCTAAAGAATGAGGCTTGGTTTGTTTTCGTTTATTTTAAATAAACAGCA
>JBBPCY010000039.1:4152590-4168872 GCA_037974405.1 Brachyalestes nurse | reverse complement strand
CATCTTGGTCCATGCACCCTCACATTTACCCTGAGCTTGCTTTAGAAATCGAAGGTTTTGTGTTTTCTTTGGTGACCGTGCCCTTATGTTTTGTATTATGAATAAAGTAAATCAGAAGAAAGCAATGTCAGTCTGCATTTGTGCCTTCCGCCTGGGCTCGCCAGCCCGCGACGTGACAAGAACACACATGCTCTTATTGCCACAGTAGAGACGTTAACAAATCCCCAGGTGCAGTTACCTTCAGAGTTCCTTTTAGTTTCAAAATCAACAAATTTGCATCTTTTTAAAAATTCAAACCCTAACCCTAACCCTAACCCATTTTTTTAAATCACAAAATTGAAAATATTACACATAACTTTGGACGTACACACTCACAGATATAACATGCCTATCATGTCCAAGTTGATCCTATAGGTGTTAGAACTAGGAAATAGTGCTTCATCTTAAACTATCTACATGCTCCCTGGACATTCTACCTAAAAACTTTTTAAAAAGTGTTTTTAGTAACAGCAAAGGACCTGTCACATACAGTGCATCCGGAAAGTATTCACAACGCTCCACTTTTTCCACAATAGCCTATGCTACAGCCTTATTCCCAAATAGATTAAATTCCATTTAAAAATTCTACACACAATACCCCATAAAGACAAAGTGAAAAAAGTTTGGGTAAAACGTTTGCAAATTTATTAAAAATAAAAAACAAACATTTCCAAAAACATTCACAGCATTTGCTCAATACTTTGTCAAGCACCTTTGGCAGCAATTACAGCCTCAAGGCCTTTTCAGTATGATGCTACAAGCTTGGCACACTTATTTTTGAGCAGTTCCCCCATTCTTCTTTGCAGAACCTCTCAAGCTCCATCAGGCTGGCTGGCCATTTTCAGATCTCTCCAGAGATGTCCAATTGGGTTCACGTCTGGGCTCTAGGGCTCTGGCTGGGGCACTCAAGAACATTCACAGAATTGTCCTGAAGCCGCTGCTTTGTTATCTTGGATGTGTGCTTAGGGTTGTTGTCCTCTTGGAAGATGAACCTTTGCCCCAGTCCGAGGTCCAGAGCGTTCTGAAGCAGGTTGTCATCAAGGATGTCTCTGTACATTGCAACATTTATCCTTCCCTCGACCCTGACTAGTCTCCCAATTCATGCTGCTGAAAAACACTCCCACAGCATGATGCTTCCACCTCCATGCTTCATTATAGGGATGGTATTAGCCAGGTGATGACCAGTGCCTGGTTTCCTCCAGACATAACGCTTGACATTCAGGCCAAAGAGTTTAATCTATGTTTCATCATACCAGAGAATTTTATTTCTCATGGTCAGAGAGTCTATCAGGTGCCTTTTGACCAGTGGCGGCTGCTCTAAGACTACAAGTGGAGCTCCGCTTCCTCTAATATATCAGAAAATAAATGCTGAAATATGTAGTATTTATATTGTTTTTAGGTTGAGTTCAACTTAATGTAGATTGTTTGACGTGATTTTCATACGTTTCCGTGCGTATTCAGCACATTAAACCCTTCAGAAGTGCAGCTTCTCTGGAGCTCTGTGGACGGGCATAGAAAAGCTTTTTTCAGTGCAGAAAAGCGGGATCGTGATTGGATAAATCCACCAAAAGCTCAGCTTCTCTGGGAGTGAATGGAGCAGTGGGCGGGCCAGGACGCTGGGCTGCTGCATGATGATTGGAACAGCTGTCTAAAGGGCGGAACCCCTTTTTGATTGACAGCACGTTTTCGCCGGTACTCTGGAGAGATTCACGCACAGTTCCAGCGGATCTGCGAGAGAAGTCGTGAGACAATGTGCAGCACGTAGTGTGTTTTTGCAGGTGATATAAACTATTTCCATTTGTACGTATAATTATTTAAATCAAAACGTCATTACAGCGTTCTTGATTTTGCTCCTTGTTTCAGATCATTAAAGGATCTATTGGAAGGGGAAACCAGCCAGCTAGCAAGCTGTGCATAATATTGCTGACATTATTGTTTTGTAATATTGTTGGCAAAGCTATTTAATAATCTTCCTTACGACGAGAGACTCAAAATTAAACAACAGGGCAAACCTACGCCCAAGACTTGGTGCAAAAATTAACAGGTCTTTTCTGCTCTCCTAGTATGACAAGGGGAACTGGATGACTGGAAGTGTTAAGTTGTCTGGGCAGGGTCACTGAACATGCAATCAATGAAGGTCTTCACATTCAGTTGGTAAAACATAATGAAACAATAAAAACAGTGTCTTTCTGAACCTTCTAATTGATGTGACTTCCTTGCTGGTCGTCAGGAGCTGGCATTCAGGGGCATGATGGGAGCAGTGCATCAGCAAATACTGGAAATTACAGGGAATTTAGAGAAACATTAGCTAAATATGATTCTGTCTTAGCCACACAATTTCAGTCATCAGCTGTGTTTTCTGGTATGTCCCACTCTATCCAAAATGCAGCCACTATTTCTGATCATATAAAAGGTAAATTCAGACTGATCTCTTTATAACATGGCAGGTGGATGAAGTACAACAGGGTCACAAACCATTTTCTGAAAAAGTAACAGAGGACAGAATTTATGTACAAATAATGTAACAAATTTCATGATGTAGGCCTAAAATGAGCTTCCCCTGTTTGAAAGACTAGCAGCCGCCACTGGTTGACACGGCTGTGTAAGTAAAGGTTTAATATGTAATAGTATCTACAGTAGATTCCTAACGCTTCACAAAATTTGTTGCTAATAAGAAGTGTCTTTATTTAAATTTTGCAAGAAAGACCACAGGTACAGTTTAGGGAAGTAGTCGATTTACCGTACAGAGTGACGCATGTTTTCCGTGATATGAAAGCGGCTTCAGTGTCGTGCTTAAGGTCACGCGCCATCAAGGCTACTTTTGATTCCAGCCAGCAGGTCACAATCCCAAACAGAATTGTGTTTGTGTGTAATTATCTCTGTAAGGACATGGTGTCCTCATAATGATAGGAATATGAGGCAGTCTGAAGATGTGGGGACATTTTGCTGTTTTTTAAAATGTATTTAAAACTAAAGGAACAGAAAGAGCCTTTGGGTTACAGATTAAAGGTCAAGTTTAGGTGTAGCATTACTTACATACAGGCTTATGCAGTGGAATGTCCTACGAAATACAGTAAGTGTGCATGCGTTAATGTCGGTTAATTGTAGGTCCTACCATCCATTGTGGTGGTTTTTGTACGTTTCAGCTGTTATTAGGATGAAATCTGAAACGCCTGTGTCGCTTAGCAGTGCGTCATTTGTTCCTCACATGAGGATCAGACAAAGCCGTACAGAACCGCTCAGGCCAGCGTTAGAGATCTTAGTACAGCTGAGAGGAACCGATGATGTTTAAGATGTTTCATCAGAAGTCTCTTGTTTTGAGGTACTCATGCCAGAGGCAGTGTTTCTGTTCTTCTTCAGCCCGAGTTCTGATCTTCTCCTAGATCTTCTGATCTCTTCCTCTCTTTTTTCTTTTTTTTTTCTTCAGCCTGCCAACATTCTCTTAGATGAGCATGGCCATGTCCGCATCTCTGATTTGGGTTTGGCCTGTGATTTCTCCAAGAAGAAACCCCACGCCAGTGTGTGAGTTCTCATAAATTCTTCTTCTTCTTTATAACTTTTGTTTATTTGTTTATCTGTTTATCTTTTCTCATAAATATTGAAAATAGCCTTAATTTTTTAAAGGCAGTTTTGGGTTGTTTGTTTGTTTGAATTATTTATTTAATAAATGTTCTGCCTGACGAGAGAGGACTGTAATCAGTCTCCTTTTTTGCTGATTATGTAATAGCTGTGTGTGTTTTGAGCTCCGTACGAGTGTTTTGATTGTGCTCTGTGTTTGTGTTGATGATGCTGATAACATGTGGTGTCTGAGAGGTGATTGTTTTGGGAGTTATGAAGAATGTCGCTGGCCGTGTGTGATTTGACTCTGAGATGAGTAGTTGACCCTGAGTTCGGGTGAGCTCAGGTTGAGCCAAATAGATCATTTTTGACAGGTGTGATCAATATACAATCAAAGGAAATAGTCAAGCCATATTTAGCACGAGTTTAGTGCAGGTAGGGCTGGGCAATAAGCTGATATTTATTGTCATCCTGATCAACTGCATCAATACAGCTGCACTAAATAAAGATAACCAGGCCTAATTATTAGTATAATGTAACCAGACGTAGTTATATTCGTTTTTAATGAAATGAGCGCTTTTTTTTTTAATGTGGCACTTTTTTTTATTATTCCCAAATATCAGATATTGAGATCTTGTGTAATATGAAAATTTCTTCACCCACTGCTAAACAGCTAAAAAGAAAACAATCAATGTAATAAACAAAAATATAGAAATAAATTTGTATGAAATAAGCAAAACAACTAAAGCACACTAAAGTCTGGGAGTGTGATGAAGAAGCTGCTTTCAGTTAAACTCAAAGTCCTCAAGTGTTCACACGGTCACGCAAATAAAGATTTGTAAGATCAACAAAAGACTAATGACTCATGCATCAGGTGAGTGATGCTTGATCTATCTCTGAGGAGTGTGTGATGCACTGATAAGACTCTTGCTGCTTTGGTAGGGGCACCCATGGCTACATGGCACCAGAGGTCCTGCAGAAGGGGACGGCCTACGACAGCAGCGCCGACTGGTTCTCTCTTGGCTGCATGCTGTTTAAACTCCTGCGAGGGTAAGGCCAGGCCTCAACAGCACCCTCTGCCCCCCGGCATGAGGAGCAGACTATTCATGAGTACTGAGCCATGCCCGCCCGTCTCCCTCTCCCTTCACCCCCCCCCCCTCTTTAGAGAGGAGAGAGGGTTCTGGGCCATGTTGCCATAGTAACCGCACGCTGCCAGTGGCTGCGGAAGAAGATTCTCCAGGCCAGAGATCGACAAAAACAGGTTTACTTCAGATTACAGTGCATTTTCTTTCATTTAGACACATTGCACAAAAATTGCAAAATCCCATACACATTTGTACAGCTTAATCAGATCATTACAAAATAAACATATTAAATATAACGTATATCTAATCAATCGTTATATGCTAGGAGCAAAGCATTTGAATTGTAAATGCCTGACAATTAAAGTTGCTAAATGCCTGTTTAAACAGATAGTTTCGAAGTGAATGCTCTTCCTTTGTGTCTTTTTGTAGAAGAGTAAACAGGAGGCAAGTGAGGAGAGTGAGGAGTCTGGAACAGACAAACAGAAGGAGACCCTCGGCACTGGAAGGTCGTCGGGAGGTCCTCCTCTGTTGGAGGTCTCCATCAGGGAGGCCGAGGCTCAGCCGTTTGAAGTGCTGATGCAGTTCCTGTACACGGATAAGATCCAGTATCCTCGCAGAGGTGGGCTCAAAACATACTGATGAGATAGATTGCAGTGTCAAATTGCATTAAGTGAAGGTGACAGTTTAACTATATTAATTTAAAAATATTATAAAATTTCACAAAGTATTGTAATTATATTCAATGAAGTGTGAATTCAATGAATCTGTTTTGGGTTAAAATAACATTATTGGGCTAAAACGTTTTTACTATTTGTATTACTATTGCATACATAGTATTCTTTTAGTCACCTTTGTGTGTTCTGTGTATTTTAAAAATATTTCTGAATGGCAAATGGAATTACCAATTGTAGTGATATTCAAGATTTCATCCTGAATATCTCATCATTTCATCATGATGCGTTTTCAAAGAATCAAAGTGTATTTGCTGTGTAGTCTGAGATTTAATTATTACTGCTGTAATTCTGGATAAATTAATTCAGATGTTCGTTTGATTCTTTTGTTAATGTTGTAAATGAACATGGAACAAGAACAACTCTTGTCAATAAGTAGCAGTAAAAACATTTCATAGCAATAAATTCATTTCAGCACTCTGTGTGACCCCTGCTCTCTTACCCAACTGCCCTCAGGCCATGTTCAAGATGTCCTGTTGATAATGGACGTGTACAAACTTGCCCTGAGTTTTAAACTCTCCCGGCTGGAGCAGCTGTGTGTTCAGTATATCGAAGCCTCCGTTGACTTACAGAACGTCCTCAGTGTGTGCGAGAATGCAAACAAGCTTCAGCTTGACCAGCTCAAGGTAAGAACGTGAAAACGCCAGCGTCTGTAGTATGTACACCTAGAAAACAATGAGAAACTCGTGGAATACTTTAGTTTGCTAAACATGCGTGTTAGTGGTTTTCAGGCCCTGTTTTTCACCTGCTGTCAGTACCATGAGGTACCTGGCATATTTAGTACCCCAATACCATAACCACAGTTGTCTGCTCATTGTAGTGTTCACAGTACACAACTTGCTGTCTTATTATAATCAGACCGACAGATTTTTTTTCATCCAAAAATGGATGCAAGCAGGGAGTGAGTCAAGTTGTTTGTGTGTTAATTTACAGTGGAAAAACAAGGAGGAAAATACAAATATGAGTGAAAGAATGCATTGGGGTACGCCATGCTTGTTGCTTCCTCCAGGTTTCCCCTCACCTCATGCTCTCATTAGGACAGTATTAGGACTCCTCGATTGGCTTATCTTTTGGGTGTTTGCGAGATTTTTGCTTCTTATCTGGGCTTTCCTTGGTGATTTCTGAAACCTTTGACTGGAAAATCAGGTCTAAAATGGTGAAGGGTTAGAACTGACATGATGACAGAATTTGCATTAAACCAATTATAACACACAAGCTCCTTTTCTTTGATCTTTATGCTCCTATCGTTTCTGTCTCCACAGGAGCATTGCCTTAACTTTGTGGTGAAGGAGACCCATTTTAATCAGGTGATAATGACCAAGGAGTTTGAGCACCTTTCCACTCCTCTCATCGTGGAGATCGTGAGACGAAAACAGCAGCCGCCTCCCAGAGTCTATTCTGACCAACCCGTGGATATAGGTACGGTCCATACACACACACAGACACGCACTCTCTGTCTCAAACACAAATACTTGCCAGTGAACATGCATCCTGAATCAGTGAGCTTTCACCTGACAAAGCTTTCTAATCGTGTAACGTAATAGGTAAAATCTGAAGTAGGCAGATTATCATAGAAGCACTTTCACTTTTCAGTTCCAGCTGTGACTGACTGTAAGATCTGTTATTTAGGCACATCTCTGGTACAAGATATGAAGGCTTATCTGGAGGGGGCGGGACTGGAATTCTGTGATATCATCCTCTTGCTGGACGGTCATCCTCGCCCGGCTCATAAAGCCATACTGGCGGCCCGCTCCAGGTATCATCATAAAATTAAATACATAATGTTTTAAAATAATGTCGTAGAGAAATGGGCAAAGTAAAACACTGATTCAGGTGAGAGATTTTTATTTTTTTTATTGGATTCCCACAACCAGTTGCTATAGGACTGGATGGTTCTCTAAAATGTATGACTTGGTATCTAAAATATGATTTCTCCAGACCAGAAGCATGTAATAAAACATGAGAATTTTTTGTTTTTAAATGGAATTTAAATAGAAACGGTGATTAGTCCATTGATCAGTTGTCTAAATTTGTTGCTTTTCTGACAGCTATTTTGAGGCAATGTTTCGCTCGTTCATGCCTGAGGATGGACAGGTGAACATTTCCATAGGAGAGATGGTTCCCAGCAAACAGGCCTTCGAGTCCATGCTGCGCTACATTTATTACGGAGATGTTAACATGCCCCCAGAGGACTCACTGTATCCTTCCAAACACCAACATATTAGTTTGAGAGATAAGAAGGAACTTTATTCACCCTTTCTTGTGTCGATAGCATTCTCGGTGCAACAAAATGAGTAAAAGATAGACCATAAACAATAGTGCAACACAATGATAGGAATGTTGGTGTAACAAATAACAGTATATCACTGTAACATTGCTGTGTGTGTAAAGCTGTAGTGTGCTGTACCAGCAGATCAGTAGTGAAGAATAACTTCTGAAAATGACCTAGTGTTAATGAAACAATAATTGATGCAATTAAATAGCAGCTTATGGTAAGGTGATGAGATTAACATTCAATAACATTCTGTCAATTCACGGATTAAATTGACAGAACGTTAATAGTAGTTAATATTCAGTAAGCAATCACTAATTGTTGACGAACATGGAGACTTATTAATATAAGCCAATTTAAAAAATGCAGGGATGATAAGTATGTGAGTTTGATCATGATAGTCATTAAAGTATTATTATTATTATTATTATTATTATTATTATTATTATTATTATTATTATTATGAGCAGAGCTGTATTGTACACTACATAAAGCATAAGTATTTTGTTCACTTGCAATTACTCCTTTTATTACAGACGTATTGGGTTCCCTCTTTGTTCTTCTGATTGAAAGTGCCATAATCCTCAACCTGAGTACAGGTACTTGTTTGCAGCACCATATTATTATGGCTTTTCCAACAACAGGCTGCAGGCCTACTGTAAGCAGAATCTGGAGATGAATGTTACTGTGGAGAACGTCTTGCAGGTATGCGAACAGTGGATTGCTTATCAACTTCAAATGAACATCTGATGTACCTGTAAAAATAATGATATCTTGTCAATGCTAGTAAAGCATCATTGAGGCACAGACAGATGTGATTCAAGGTAAAATGTACCTCTATAATGAACAAGTAAGGAACATTACTTGCTTGACATTAGTTGCTTTTTTCGATTCATTCATGCATAGTCAGCTTTTATTTTAGATGTCACTCTCTATACTAGACATTGGTTAAGTGTCTCAAATGATTATTTTGACAACACAGCTGACTTGCCTGTCAGTGTAATAACCTAAAAGCCCATACATATCACAGTTAATGCTCTAAGTATCATTTTTTTCCCCATATTCTGTTACATACATACTTGTATAGGCCCTTTTTTGTCCCTTTCAGTTTCTCAGATGTCAGAAAAAAAGTGAACGTCTCTTGAAGTATAGTGACCTATTTTCCTCTACACTGTTTGCAGATACTCGAGGCAGCTGATAAGACTCAGGCTCTGGACATGAAGAAGCACTGCTTGCATATCATAGTGCATCAGTTTATCAAGGTGGGTGTGCTGCTGACCGGCGCTCTGAGGGTGTGTTGGCTCCCTGGCCCCGGCTAGTCCGTCTCCTCGTCTTTTCTAATCGGTGCGATTAACAGTCGGATCCACAGAAGGAAACTTTTTTTAAGCAGCTCATATCTACTGGAGAGGTCTCTAAACATCAGTAGGAGTAGCATAATCAAACGCCGTGGAAAAATTTGTTCGTGTTCAGTGTGAAAATAGTACATAGTGTGGATGTTTGCATGGAGCATGAAACTGCCACTTGCCAAAACCGAAGTGCCATAGTCCAGACTTGTTGTTTTATTAGCGTTTTTTGGTTCTGTTTTGTTTGCGCGGACATCTCTCGCTTGCCTTGCAGTCCTGTTTGGCTTGTATTGTTTTGTTTACTGTTTGTTTATTTGTTTTGCTCTCCTTTCCTTCCCCCCAAAGGTATCCAAGCTCCCCAACCTGCGATCACTCAGCCAGCCGCTGCTGTTGGACATCATAGAGTCTCTGGCATCACACATATCAGATAAACAGTGTGCCGAGATGAGCTCCGACATATAGGCATGTCCTCTTCTCCTCTCTTCTCTTCTCTTCTCTTCTCTTCTGTTTATTTATTCCAACATCTCATGAATTCTGTCGTTTATTTGCTCCTCTCCCTTTCCACACCCACTCCTCCTGTACCCTGCTTCTTCTTCTTTATCATTATCAAAAGGGTCCGATAGTTTCGGATTATGGAGAAGTAATGCTTTCCACACACCACTGTGCTGATAAGTAAGGAATGTATATTATCGGTATGCAACCCATGTAACCAAATCTGCCCGGAATTCATCTGCGTAGTCTTCAGGATTACTAAAGCCAATTTCGTTCCTGACGAATGCAACGTTAATTCACAAAAATGACATTAAACGTACCTGTAATAATCGCCTCGGTTACGTGGATAAGGGTATTTGACAACTGTCATTGATTTTGTTTGTATCAGTTGCATAATTAATTTATCATGCACTGCATTTAGTATTTTAAATCACTTTTTTATATACACTGCACCATGTAAATATGAAATACTCAGATCTATTTATTCCTAAACCCCTTATTGTTTGACCTCCCTTTTTTGAACAGTAATTGGTTTTGCTATCTCTGTGTTGTGACTAATCAAAATGAAATATTTACAGACATAAGTGTTACTGTATCATCTATATACTGTGACTGCAAACCAAATTGCTGAGTACTAATGCAGGCGCTGCGTTACATATTTCTTAATAAACCATTTAAACAGCTTGATTTTTTTTTGTCGTACTTATTTATAGAGGACTGATACAGATTGCTTCTTTAAAATGTATGAAAAATATTTTTAATACACTCGTTTAAGACATTTTCTGATCTAGCTGAACCCAAAATGAGACACACACATGCTGAACTGCCAGGATATCACTGGTTTTGACTGTGAAAAGCTGAACGTGCAGGAATAATGAAAATTTAAAGTAGTCGTTTTATTCGAGTGATGGCCATCTTTCTACCTCTACCTCTATGTGCTCTCTCCTGACCTTTGGGTAGAGAGGAAGAAACGGAAGACAGAAAGAAAGCGAGGTTTTGGACACCAACACAAAGAGCCTCATTTAGTTTAGAGGCAGGCACTGTTAAACCTCCCTGCCAGGAAGTGAAACTGGACCTGGGGGGGCATTCGGGCCACCCAGAGCCTCTGGGCTACAATAAAGGTGTGGCATTGGCAAACATCACTTCCATTTTAACGCCAAGAGAAACAACACAAGGAAATGAGAATCGCTTTCTTTTCCTCAGTGATAAAACTGTAAAATATAGAGCACATAGCATGGAAAACTTCAGAGGTGTATGTACAGTATGTAAGCATCTCAGTCCCCAGCTAAAGTCTATGCTTCGACATACACTAGCAGTCAAGAAACACTATTTTCAATTATATAAAACAATACAGCTCTGGAAAAAAGAAGAGACCACTGCAAAAATGTTTATTATCTCAGTTTTTATCTTTTATGAGTGGGAGTATTGAACTGAACAGCTTTGTCTTTGTCTGCTTTCCAAATAAAAATATCATTCTTTAAAGCATCATTTTAAAGGAAATGACAAAACATCAAAATTAAGAGAAATGATGCAGCGTTTACAGAAAATACATTTCTTGTTCACACAAAATGGCAATAATGACCTTTGAGGAACTTCTAGTAGTGTTTTACCATCCAACTGGTCTCATTGTGAGAGGAGAGTGTTGATTACAGCAGTGTTTTTATACTTTTCCTCATTATATAAGTTCTACGGGTTTATTTAACGGAATAAAACCAATCAAGATCTATAGCTCTAATAAATAAGAAAAAAAAGGACAGAAAAATGCATTGAAAGCTTGACTGGTCCCTCTTAAAATCCAGAATGCCCCACCTTCCATAAAAACAGTGGTCAGACCTCAGTGATCAAATAGATTTTATTTAATCAGTGTACATCAATAATTACAGTTTATTTAATAATAATTTATGGCATTAGTTTGATAGTTTGTGACATTTCAATCCATTCTGTTTAAATTATTATATTAACAGTTATTATATGCAGAGGTGGACAGTAATGAAGTGCATTTACTTGAGTACTGTACAGTTTTTGAGTATCTGTACTTTTTTTTGGAAACTTATAACTTTCACTTCACTAAGTTTTAAGAAGGGGTGCTTTTTGGATAGAGTACAGTAAAGAGTATCCAATCAGAAGAGAAGTCATTTAATTATTTACATGAATCCTAAAGACAAATAAAATTTGACATTTTTTAAGCAATGTATGACCCAATATAAATTACAAAAAAAAACACACATATGTAGCATATCTTAAAACAGGAAAAGCCACAATTCTGAAGCCTGAATTTTGTTTGTACTTTTGTCCATTTAGAGTCTGGCCAAAGCATGAAACCACATTCACAAGTATGTTTCATTTTACTGAACTACTCCAGCAATGTGTAATGAGTTAGTTTGCATGATAACTGGTGTACATAAGCTCCTATTACCTGGGAGTACCTCCGGTGCAGAACGAAAGAGGCAACTGCATGGACACCAAACAAGTCTTGGCTGCTTAAATGACATTTGTCACGAGAGGAATGTGGTCTAAACCTACTGTTTTAACCTGAAAACTGAACCAGATAACCCCTGGATTACAGTTTTCTTTAATCGTGAGTACAGAGCCCTGCCTCCAGCAGTGACAGTGAGTGATCACAGAAACCCACGGAAGAACCTGACTCTGCCTTGATCTGAGAAAAGCAGTTACCCCTGTTTCTGGATCAGTGCAGGAATGAATACAGGGCCTGCCTGCACAGAAAACACTACCACTATCTTATCCTTGACCTTTGTCCACTCATTTTGCCCTTCACCCTCCGTGCAGATTCAATTACTTCAGATCTGACAGAGATAAGCCTAAACAATGAGCTCTCTGTGTAAAGGAGGAACATAATATGGCAAGGTCGTTTAAATCAGTTTTACTTATATGGAACCAAGGGTACATAAAGACTTAAAGAAATAGAAACAGAAGGTCAATTATCAGAAATCTGACTAAACCAGGCTACAGTTTAGGCCCAAATACTGACGTATATGGTCCCATAACCTTAAGTTCCCATAACTTTAGTCATTATGGGTTGATAACACACTCTACAGAGGACATACTTGAATATAAGATGATCACCCAAGATTTACAGAACTCAAGAGTTGAATTAAGTGCAGATGTTCTATAGTGAACACTAATTTTAATGCAGGATTTCTAATAATTTTATCCTGAAAAACAGCAAAATGTATTAAATGTGTCTTAACCTTTGTACATGTTTTATTTCCATAACTGTTCACAATTCAACAAATAAGTGTATTTATTTTTATTAACCTTTATTTAACCAGGTTCGTCCCATTGTGTTCGCAGACCTCTTTTGCAAAGGGGACCTGTCCAAAATAGCAGCAACACAGTTACAGGCCACCAGTCACACAATAGAAACAAAATAATTACAATAAAACATACTTATATAAAACACTTGCATACAGAACGCCTGGACTCACCTGAGCTTTGTAAGTGAATTTCAGATTGAAAATTGTTCCAAGCATCAGGTGCTGAAAACCTAAAAGCTTTCTTTCCCAATTCAGTTCTTTCTTTTGGAAAAAAACAATTTAAAAAAGCCCATTGAACGGAGATTATAACCTCCTCGCTTCCATAGCAAAAGTGATAAATAAGAAGGAATTGTTCCCAGAATGTCTTTATAGATGAACACATACCAAAGACTGAGGCGACGAGCATATGAAGATGACCAGTTCACTTCAGTATAGAGCACACGATGATGAAAGAAGTGTGTAAAGGATGTGTGCTTATTTTAAACGGGTGCACTCGGCCGTATATGCATTTTAGTGAGACTTATTTCAGACAGTCAACTGGTCCATTACCTCAACAGAATTCAGGCTCAGGCTCGTTTTAATGTACAAGCATTTTAAATGTTTGCAAATGCATTAAATGCAAATACGCATGCATTATGCATGAGAGGCTAGAGGAGGGTGACCGTATCGCATATTCAAGGACAAAAGGTGGGGAAGGATGAGTACAGGCCTATTTGTGTGGAACTGAAATCCATTAACGGAACGGTTTCTACAGAGCTTTACGAAGAAATACCTTGAGTGACAAGATATAAGTGCTTCTAATTCCACTAACACAACTCTGACCATGACAGTGCCTCTAGAGACCCGCGGCAAACGGACTAATTTTCTCTCTAATTGTCCACGCCAGCTTGAAAAGCCAACCGATGCTTAAACACACGGATTCTCTAGACGTGATTCATAATAAGCCTGCAAATGGGTCTGCATTCAGAAGTCTCCATTCGGAGTTTCTCTCTGAAGCTCCCCTGCCCTCTCTTTGTGCTCGCTTGTGCCTCCATCCTCCACCTGCTCATGTTTCGCCCCTGCGGAGGCTCCTCGCGCAGGATTTAAAACTGGACCATATCTGATTTCCCCCCTTTTAAAAAGCCCCTTTTGTCCTCGACGATGATATTCATCACTTTGAGCGAACAGAACGGCTCTTGTGGATGGGGTGAATGCTTAAGGATTATCTGGAGGTGAACGAGTGCTTTGGTTATTAAAGAAGTTGACCATGAGGATCCAGCCTGGGCTGAGATGGGCTGGGCTGGGCCTGCTTGGGCTCCTGGGTAGGCGGGACGGATTGAAGGATTCAATCTAATTCAATCCAGTCAGTCTCAAGCAACCGTTGGAGGTAGAGGAACCCGAGGAGCGCAAAGATGGTGCTGCTGACGACCAAGATCATGCAGAGATCGGCTCTCTTCGTGTCTTTTGGGGGTTTGGTCACCACTTTCGTCACCACCTTCCTGCCACTGTGGAAGACGATGAACTCTGACTTGAACGAAATGGAGAACTGGTACGAGGGTCTCTGGCACACTTGCATCTTTACAGAAGAAGTGGGTCTACACTGCAAAGCCTTCGAGTCTTTGTTGGCTTTGCCTCCAGTCACTCTAGCATCTCGTGTACTCATGTGCCTGTCCATCGCCACCGGTTTCCTCGGAGTAGCGGCGGCCTTTTTCGGCCTGGAGGGTGTCAACATAGGTCAGGGGCGTGAGAAAGCAAAGAGGGTGCTCCTCATAATCGGCGGGATGCTGATCTGGGTCTCGGGGGTCACCACCCTAGCGCCAGTCTCTCTGATCGCCTACGTGATGGTGGTGGAGTTCTGGGACGAGTCCCTGCCCGATGTGATGCCGCGATGGGAGTACGGAGAGGCCATGTTCTCCGCCTGGTTCTCCGGGCTCCTCCTGGTGATCGGAGGATCCTTCGTCTTCGTGGCCGTATGTATGGGCGACCACCAGGCCAAACAGCAGAGCAAAGTATTCTCACAAGCCCAAGGACAGCAGCCAAGGACTCAAAGCTACCTAAAGACTGAGATTTTATAGTTTTTATTAGATAATAACTAATAATGCAATACAATAGTCTCTTTTTTAAAATGGCAAGAAAATGGACATAGGAAACCTCAATGTACCTCCTGTACATTTCAATTGTTTTTTACTGTCTCGGTTTTGCCTTCTTTTTGGCTAAAAAAACAAAAACATATTTGTCATTACTAATCTGAGAAGAGATACGCACTTCAACTACAACACTTAAAACTGATGCCATGCTTGAGATGCCCCTGTTAAGGGAATCTGCATGTTTTCCCAAAATGCTTAGACAATCACTCCGCCCTGTTTGTGTTTAGAAGATGCGACGCCTGTAACTGTGCCCCAGTGTGGGCTTCAGTCAGAAGAGTTATGCTGTGAAAGCTTTTTGCTTGTGCCAGAAACTATTTATCCGTTTAAGAAGCTTTCTGAAGTCTCTCTCTGTTTAAGGACCTTCAGGCGTTCCTCCGTTACGTCTGATTTGTCTGTTGTCTGCGAGTGAGAGGTAAAACGTACACAATTTCAGTGAGAAAATTCCTGTGACACTTTAAAAGCCGAAATAAATGCTCCTGTCTGTGCCGAGTCTTCAGTTATTCTGGAAATGCCAGACTCACCGGACAGATTCAGCCTGATTTTAACTGGGTTACGGCATTAATGCAATATTGGGGATGTGATTAGTAACAACAGGACCTATTTAGTAACCCAATAATGGTTTTGCCAGTAAATGCTTTAAAAAAGTGTGCATTACTGTCTTACTGCTGTTCAGAGCATCAGAATATGAAATACCTTAAACTGTGAAGACAATTAGGGTTCAAATGAAATGCATTTTTTCAGCTGGAGCTGGTACAGGCTGTCACGTTTTATACTTTGCGTTAAAATTGTCAGTAATTAAAATCACCTTTACAGTAATTATGACCAAGAATGCTGCTGCTTTCATAAAGTGTTTGTCAAAGTATATAGGTACTATTTGCCCAATTAAAAAACAATTTGCTATAAGACGTTGCCACAACATTTTTTCTCTGTTCTCTGTTCAAAGACATTCATTTTGTCTTTATATCCTTGCGTAACATTTACAGAACTCAAATTTCCATAAAAATAAAATGAATAACAATAATTCAATAAATAAATAACACTTTTCAGTCTATTATTACCACCAACATGAAGAGTTGAACCACATTCATTGAACCAAAAGAGCAGAAGACCATCAAGACGTATTAACTTATAGTCTGTACCTATGATCATTTTGTATTTTATATATATATATAAATTTGAAAGCATAATTTTAAATGAAATGTCAATCCATTAAAATAAGAGAAATGATGCAGCATTTATAGAACTTGAATAATTCAAAGAATTATTCACTAAAATAAAATGGCTATAATTACCTTTGAGGAACTTCTAGTAGTGTTTTACCATCCAACTGGTCTCACTGTGAGAGGAGAGTGTTGATTACA
>JBBPCY010000039.1:4024224-4034586 GCA_037974405.1 Brachyalestes nurse | reverse complement strand
GAGAGTGTTGATTACAGCAGTGTTTTTATACTTTTCCTCATTAAATAAGATGTGATTCAGGTGATCACTTATCAGTCCCTCATGAAGCAGAATGAGGCGTTTGTGTAGGAATTTAACGGACACTGGCATGGAATGGTTGTCACTTAGAGATGCTGATTTATAAGTGATCTTGAATTATAAATGAACTGCAGTGATGTCTTATTTTTTCGGCGCTCTATATTCATTGTTTAATGTTAAGAGAGAACAGTGAGGGGTAAGGATAGCACCCCGTAACTGTCTTCTAACTGGTGAAACTGGGGGATGGACTTATTTCATGTTGTAACCACCCTCCCCAGTATCCCTTACTGCTTTATTCAAGACACACTATATTGCTATCATGGGCACTCTGAAACATTTTCACCAAAGGAGTTGCAGTCTAGTTTCACTAAAGTGCTGTGTTGCAATGTCAGGCTTTATTTTGTCTCTGTACAACTGTTTTAATGTCTTATTGGTCTGAGTAGCTTCATAGATCACAGTAACTTTTTTTTAGTGTTTATTTTCATACTGTTTGCTAGTCCAGCACTTCCCCCAACAAATTGTGGGGGAATCCAAAGACATGCAGAAATGAAAGAAGACCCCTGTGCCTTTATACAAACAGCCAACAGGGAGGATTTTCTAAAAGCGAATTTTCAAACACATGTTTGCTGTTAAAATAGACACATAGAAATTACACAAATGCACATGTATGCCTGTACTGTTGTTTCTTTCTTCACACAGTATTGTCAGAATATCGTTGCACAACAATTTAGCATCATTTTATGTCAGTGCGTGCCTATTTATTAATCTGACTGCTTGAATTACCATTACTGAACCACCATAAGGAGCAGCCCTGCTCAGATTACAACCGTCTCTTCAAACTGGAGTTTAAATTTAGACGTAGTCTTTCCTGTGGACACGGGGTAAAAGCCACGAGGACCCTCAAACAAACATCTCCACTTTTTGAAACATCCCCCAGTTTCCTCCAACCAAGTGGAAAATAGGGACACGAGGTTCTACACGATGTCATGAGTGCCTGGCGTTGCATGCTAATCACCGTTAATTACAGATTGTATGATTTATAATATATCACACGCGCAGAGGATTTTTCTGGGTTGCCTCCACAGCTTTTTAGCGAAAAGAGGCAGCTGTGGGGCGGAATTCACAGTGCCTCGTGGCTAGCGGATGTTCAGAAGCGAATGGAAGTGTTTTGTTTTATTTTTAACGTGCTGACGCTAAGCGCCATGCATCTTATCTCTTAATCAGGCAGCCAGTCGGTGAGTTAGTATTCCAGATAGTGCCTAGTGGGGGTCCTACTCCAGGGTAGAGTCTGGTCCTGTAGACTCTAGGTCCGTGTCGCTTTATCTTGGGTGAATTCTTGGCCACGCTGTGCTTGGCTATTGCTCTGGGCGATCTCGGATGGCCTGCTCAGGGTTGCGTGGGGGTCCCAGGTCCCAGGTCCCGGGTCCCAGCTCCGCCAGTGCCCATTATAGCAGTGCCGCCCGGCCTGTAGTTACATTTCTGCTCCGGCTCAACTGTTTCGCCTCTCGTTTAGTGACCGCATTAACGGCTACCCAAAGTGACAGTGCACTTCAACTCTAATCTTATTACACTGACCATATGAGCTCGCTCAAGGCGATGACCGAACTGCACGTCTCCCTCTCTCCTCCCCCACCGCTTCTTATTTCAGCTCTGATGAAGTCCGCCTTGTCTTGGCTCAATGAAAGACATTAGGGAAGATAAAGGCTTAAACTCACTGTGCATGTAGGTCACACCCTTGTTTGAGGGACATTTAAAGACTAAGGCTAGGCAAGGTTAACTACACTTACTGATCAAGTGGTGAAAGCTCGTTGTCTTTTTGTTTCATTTTTAAATCTAGCTCAACTGTAGTCTTTCTTTGCTTTCTGAATGAAAAGAGGCCAACATTTGAAAAGCAACTAACTCAAATATGACATTTGTACACATGCAGGATTATCATTGATTTTAATGTATTGAGGCATAAAATGGAGAGTGCAAAAGTTTGGGCAGCCTTTCTACTGACTAGTGTTACTTTTAATAAGATTAATTAGGCGTAGACAACTCCAGAGCTTGCCAAGTTATGTGAACCTTCAAACCTCTTCGAGTGTCGTGCTTACATTCAATAACCGTGGGCTGATTGAGCATCTGAAACTGAAGATAATTGACTCTTGTAAAGCAATACAAGACTATAAAAGAATTCAAACCACTCTGGACTGCAATCATAATGTCACTAAAAACTGCATAGACTCATCAGTTATGCAAAAGAAAACTCCCATATCCCTGCCAAAGACCTACACTGGTGCATTATTTGGTACCACTGACTTAACAAAGGGTTTATTTTGGCTCTACAATACTTACAATAATTCATATTTGAAAGAAACAAATCTAGAAAAGAAAATCGAGTGTTTTTTCATAAAGAAAACTTGATACATTGACTAGATTTAAGATGTTTTTACTTGCCAAGACCATTTTTGCAGTGCTGCAGTATTCGAATGTTGATTTATTCGTTGTAGGTGCCAATTTGCACTGAGCAAGTGTGTATTGGCTCAGTGATGACGCCCAGCCAGACTCACAAACCAGACGAAGTACGAACCAAAGAGGAGCTGCTACCACTGGCCACAGACTTCATCAATCAGTACTACACTTCAATCAAAAGGCAAGCTTGCACAACACATTAATTCTCATGTTCATCACAATGGGTGCTGCAAGGAGAACAAAACTCATTCTTAGCAGTTTGCTCTTTACTACTTTGCCTCAATTTTGTTTCGCTAATTACTGTTTCCTTCCAGTGCACAGACGGACAGAGACACATAGGCAAGAACAATATAAAGTCTAAATATATCCAATATAAACTCAATACATAATACACAGCTCTATATACACAAATACTGGGGTATAAATACTAAGTAACGTACAATTAAGTGGTTTACTAGTAACACAAATACTTGTTATTGCACATAACAGAGACAACAATAATAATAATAATAATAATAATAATAATAATAATAATAATGATAAGATATGTTTATTGGGCTAAAGCTAACCTAATCCCATTATACCTGTTATACCTGTCCTATAGTGGTTTACTGTGACTGTTCCTTTGCTGATGCTCTTTTTATATTTCTGGGTCGTCCATTTGAGAGCAGGTGCGGATCCAAGGCGCATGTGGATCGTCTGGAAGAGGTGAAGAAAGAGATCGAAACTTCTGGAACGTACCAGCTTAAAGACACAGAGCTGATATACGGAGCCAAGCATGCTTGGAGGAACGCGGCCCGCTGTGTGGGGAGGATCCAGTGGTCCAAACTGCAGGTACCACATTACATGATGGTCCTCTTTTCCTCTCATTTTCTCCTGTGACACTTTCTTTACTTCGGTCCACCATCAAAAATATTAGTCTTTTCATGGGTTATTTGTCCACACAGAGTGCTGGGTGCTCCTCACAGCTTGGGGTTGTTAGTCAGACATGACTGTGATTGGGTGTCAGGCTACTTTTGCGCTGTTGTGATAAATTCTAATCTGTTATTGATAACTTGGCAGCTCCATGATGTTTTTTTAGAATGTACATGCCTTCTACAGATTGCAGCGCAATTGTTCTAGTAAGTGGCTTATTTTCCAGGTGTTTGATGCCCGAGATTGCACAACAGCACACGGAATGTTCAATTACATCTGCAATCACATCAAATACGCCACTAATAAAGGAAACCTCAGGTAAGTGGCAGAAATATCTACTGTAATTATTGCTCCTTTTTTTCTTCTCCTCTCTCCTTCCTTTTTCATTTACTTCATTTTTGTGTCACCTACAAGTCTCAACATCCACCGCAGTTCTTCGATCTCCTTCTGTTTCGATCTTTCTCCCTCTCTCTCTCTCTTTCTTATTGTTTCATTCTCTCTCATTCTTACTTTCTCTCTCTCTCTCTCTCTCTCTCTCTCTCTCTCTCTCTCTCGCTCTCATTGTTTTGTTTGCTCTCTCTCTGTCACTCTCTCTTTCTCGCTCTCTCATTTATTTCTCTCTCATTCTTTCTCTCTCTGTTATTCTTTTGTTCTGTATCTCTCTCTACCCTTTTCTCTCCTTTCTCTCTCTCGCTCTCTTTCTCATTGCTTCGTTTGCTTTCTCTATTTTATTGTCTTGTTTGCTCTCTCGTTCTGTCTTTATTGTTTTATTCTCTCTCTCATTCTTTCTCTCTCTCACTCTTCTTTCGTTCTCTCTCGCTGTCTCTCGTTTTTTTCTCTCCTTTTTCTCTGTCTTATTGTTTCATTTGCTCTCTCTCTCATTGTTTCATTTGCTGTCTCTCTCTCTCTCTCTCTCTCTCTCTCTATGTCTCTCTCTCCGTCTGTGTACCTTTAACCTTGCCTCCATTCAGCGACATGTCATTACTGTGTTTGTGTGTATGTGAGAGAGGTGTGTGTGTGTGTGTGTGTGTGTGTGTGTGTCCTCTCTTCATCACTTCGCTCCAGAGCTCCAGAGCTCCAGAGCTCAGCACCTGAACTCCGCCAGCGCTGTCTCTCCGCAAAGCTAATCATACGCTCTGTTCACGTTAATTAACGTCACTCTAACGCACAGATCAGAGACTCGGAGAGGGAGAGAAGGGAAAAGAGAGAGAGAGAGAGGCTCAGGGAGAACCCTTTTATCCTCCTCACCTCAGAAGCTGAAGCCCGGCGTCTCGTTACATCATCAGAAACGGCCGGTGGTCTCCCACCTGCCGTTCCGCATGTGATCAAATCGAGGAGCGCAACTCCGCTAACAAGGAGACGCACTCGATGCTTTCCCAGGCAGTCTGGTGACCCACATTCCATCCAGTAGCTCACATCCTGTGGAAGCACTCATGAGTCTTTCCTTCCGCATTAGTAGCTGCAACACAGTTCAGAGCTGTAACTAAAATCACATAGAACAGAGGAACAGAGTTTGTGGTGTGCTGGGCACGAATATGTTCCGAAAAACATGCATCACCAAAAACAGGGGCTGTTTGTGTATGTTCATTGTAGGCCATTTCCTAGACATACCAGAAATTTTGTAACTTTCTGAGTACCAATGGGGTCAGAAATGACCCCTCGTATTCTTATAGGTATTCCTCGGCAGAAGTCAGCCAAAACTATCACAATATTTAAAAACCATGACATTACTGTTGGGCACGGGAAGCAAATACCTTTGCAGAAATAGCTAACATGAGCCAAATAAAACCGAAAGAAAGTTGATGTCACTAAACACTGTTTCCAGTTATTGTACACAACAAGTAAGTAAATAAATAAATACAGCTGCATGTTAAGATCGAACAGAAATGCATTTTTTATGTTACTATAAGCTTTATTTGGATTGACAGAAGCGTTTAACACAGAGGAAAATGAACTACTTTGGCTTACTCTGTTCATTTTTGTTGTGGGGTCACAAATGACCCACTGGTACTCGGTGCAACAATGAGTGCTTGACAAACTCCAGTAAACAATAAAAGAGGATCTTTGTAAGCATGTTGTGCATAGCAATGAATGGTGAAAAGTCACAAAATTAGCGAACAATTGAATGTCTGGTACTTGTAGGGCATGAAGTGAAAGAGGCGGTGGGGTAGTTTTTGTCTAGGGTTAATTGGCTAATATAAAGTAAAGTAAAGTGGCTGCACGTGAACAAACCACAGCACAGCATATAGTGTGAACAATGTGAACTTAAAGATTCCAGTTTACAGGTCTTTGGTCTTAGAAAGATTTAAAGGTTTTGGTCTTATAAAACAAGATTCATTCATTTATTTTCTGTAACCGCTTAATCCTTACTAGAATCGCGGGTGCCCTGAGCCTATCCCGGGGTCTACGGGCATGAGGCAGGGACTCACCCTGGACGGGGCACGAGCTCACCACAGGGCACACACACACACACACACCATTCACTCACACGTATGGTTTAGAATCCCCAGTTCACCTGACGTGCAGGTCTTTGGACTGTGGGAGAAAGCCGGAGACCCTGGACGAAACCCACGCCAACATGTGGAGTCAAGTTCATTGTATTTTCTTCTCAGAGTGAACTAATGCAGTGGCCTAGAAATGTGGATTACGAGTCATTTTGGCTTAACATACCAATAATATTAACATTAGCTTCCTACCCAGCTTATATCACCTTAGTACAAATATTAATTCTAGTAATTGACATTTAAACATCCTACTCTAGTTTATACTGTGGTGCACCGATTTTGAGCAGGTACCAAAGGCCACTAAACCGGAGCCTTCAATTCTGGACCAAAGACCAGTTAAAAAACCTTGGTTTCACTTTCTAATTCCAAAGGTTTGATTACTTTGTGCAGTATAAAAAACACTTTAGGGTAAAAAGTTAACATGATTAGCATGCATGCTACATTATTAGCACTTTCCCATTTTAATTTGCCTATCACACTTATGCCTGGGGCACTTCATGCCTGATTCATCACCATTACCTTTAAGTAGATCTTTAGAAGTCATTCACTTTTGTAGATTTTATGACAAACAGATTTTCCTTCATCTTTTGGAATTAAAGTTATGTAAGCATTCTTAAAAACAAGCTGCCTATTAAAGGAATCTGTACAGTAAAAATTTCACACAGATTTACTCACACACACACACACACACACACAAGCACATTTACTCACGTACATTTTTACACTCGTGTACACACTTACATATATCTTTACATATTTCTTTGTGTATGGCATCATAGCTATAAGAAGTGTTTCGGATTTCTTGTTTTTTGCAAAGGAGACCAGCATATCCATGTGCTAACCTGTGGCTGTGTTGTCCGACACACACCACATGTGGTGTTAGGTTGTATTTGATTGGTTACATTTGTCTGCAGGCAGTTAATGCACTTTTTAAATCCTCCTCTAATAACTCTAAGCTCACTTGAAAAGTGCTTTCTTTCAGTACAAAAACGATCCAGCTCTAAATTACAGTTGTATAATTGCATCTCATGTGTGGTCATTATACCAAAATGAGTGTATTTTAGACTGATGGTACTCTTCACTTATTATTACAATAATAAACGCAACACATCTCATAAAACAGCGCTGCAGACAGGAGCACTTGACCTCCAGGGTTAAATGTGTCGGTACGAGTGCACTGGGAGGCATCAAGCTGTTAGAAGGGTCTTTACATTAACACCCTGATCTTTAGCTCTCTAATATTATAATCTTATCTGCAGGTCGGCTATCACCATTTTCCCCCAGAGAACAGATGGGAAACATGACTTCCGAGTGTGGAACAGCCAGCTCATCCGCTACGCTGGCTACAAGCAGCCCGATGGCTCTGTGTTGGGAGACCCTGCGTCCCTGGAGCTCACCGAGGTGAAACATCGCGTCACTCCTACTGTAGAATAAAAGACATGACAACGCCTTCAGTTCCCTATGAGTACCAGTTGTTCAGGCTGTTGTATTATTATACAGGATCTATTTAATTACCGAAGAAAAAAAAAATAGAAGTACTAAAACTCGTGTGTCAGGAGTGACAGCGTGTATCCTGAAGCCCCCTTGCTGTTGGACTGATTATCTGGTGCATCATTATTGATAATTACGGTGGGAGGAAATTGTCGCTTTTCAAAAATACGTGGTTATTTGTGGAAATTTCTGAAACTTAGACTAAATGTCTGTCTTCCATCAGTTTAAGGGGGGGGGGTTGGGTGGCTATGGCTGGAAGATCTGAGCCTGTTCACAAAAGAGATGTTAAAAGGCTTCTGCATCAAGTTCCTATTCTCTAGAATTGACCCACGTGTGGTCCTCCCCCTCCCCCGCACTCTAGATCTGTTTACAGCAAGGATGGAAGGCTCCTAGAGGACGCTTCGATGTCTTGCCACTTCTGCTCCAGGCCAACGGCAACGATCCAGAGCTGTTCGAGATCCCGGACGACCTCGTGCTGGAAGTCAACATCACACACCCGAAGTAAGTGATGCCTGTTTATTGCTATAATTCGTGTGGGAGCAAAACTCAAGTCAAGTCATGTTTATTTATATAGCCTGTTATCAGCCACAAAAGTAATTCAATGTGCTTTACAGAAATATAACAAAAGTACTTTTATAGTGAAAAAAACAACTGTGTTTTTGTTTTCCCAGTTTTGGAAAGATGTTAAAGGTCCCAAATCATTGAAAAAGTAAAGAGTGTCAATCTTTCAAAGCATACTCCCCTGTCCATAAAGTCCACTACACTGCAAAAATAGCCCATGTTGAATTCACTGTTTTTTACAACATTTTTAGGTCTGTAAATTTTTGGACACTGATGAAATTTTTTAACTTTCTCTCAGTTAAGCTACAAAAATGTGACAGAAGAATAGGTTTCCACCTTTAATTTAAGGGGTTTAATAAAGGTATTGCATTAAGCCTTCAGAAATTAAAGCCATTTTTCAAAGAGTCCCTCCATTTTTAGAGGCTCAGTGTATTGTTGTACTGCTTGGAAGAAAATCCTTTGCAGCAAAAGACTGCCTGAAGTCAGTTGGCCATTAAAGCACATCCCATTTCTTTACCTTGAGGAACTCTTGGTTTGCTTTTGCAGTATGTTCTAATCGTTTTATACTGTAAAGCACCTTCCAGTTGTCATGTCCCCTAGCGGCCTACAGGGGTCGCTGTTTTGTTTTTGTTTTTTCACTTTTGTAGGGTTTTCGTGTTGGGACTTTTTGTTATGTGGGCTGGGTTTGTGTTAACGGTTACTTCAGACTCGTAGCTGCAGTTCTAGGCTAAAGAACATCTGGACTCCACATGTGTCCTTGCTGATTAACTCCACCTCGTTAAAGTGGAACATTTAGTGAACATCCTTCATCCAGCTTTGGAGCAGTAACTAATCCGTGGCTTAAACTGAGGAAGTTACTTTGTTAACTTGTTGATTTGCTGTATTTTAGGGTGAGCAGATGTCCTCCTTTACCGGACATGTCCACTTTTTGAGACATGTGTCCGGCGTCCGGGTGGAATTTTAGAATCGTCCGTGATTTTAGGCTACTTACACATTCGTCGGCCCGAGATGCGGCTGAGATGTGCATAAAACATATTAACCCCGCCCGGACCATGGCTGTCAACCCGCAACCCCCAATAACACCTCCCCCGGAACCACGGTCCAGCTGGTTCACAAAGTAAACACCCCCCCCCCCCCCTAACTTGCTAACTTGCTAATTAAATACTGGGAATCTGGTGGCCTGGTGGTTAGGGAGTTCGCCCTGAGATCAAAAGGTTCTGGGTTTGAATCCCAGGACTGCTAGTGGCACCATTGAGCAAGGTACCGTCTCCACACACTGTGTTCCTGTCTGACTGGTGCTACACTTGGTGAGTGGGTTAAATGTAGAGAAGAATTTTGTGCCGTTCACACTGTGCTGTGTGTTAATTTAATGCTAATTTGTATTTAACTCCTTCATTTGCTAAAACAGCTAGTTGCTTTGTTGATACTTTGTTACTTAATGGACTTATAGTTTTAAATGTATGTTTTTATTGCAATCATCGAAAGCATTACACTGCTAACTGTTCATTTTTACTGCCACAACTTGTCAAAATCTGACTAAATTAGATTTTTTTTTTGTTGGCCTAAACCAGTTCTTGTCATTTTGGAGCAGTAACTAATCCGTGGCTTTCCCAGCCTGGCTGACCCGACTGCAGATATCTCTTAACCTCCATCGCCCAAAGTGTAACTTAAGACAGGAGGCTCTAATTAGGTCACGGCAGAAAGACAGCCATTTGTCTTCTCGGCTCGGTGCGAAAAGTAGGGCCATTAATTGCGGGACGTTAAAAAGATGTATGGCTGCCCTCCGCTGACGAGACAGCGCGTTTTGCTGTTTAATTCATGGGCCGCACATTCTGCCATTTAGGATGAATTAGTTGGTAATTAAAATACAAGCCGTTCCCCCTCTCTGATCTTCTGATTGTGCGAATTTGAGATGCTTTCGGCTTTTACGAACAGAATCATCCGTACGAACAAAACTGCTGATGACTAATGTGCCGCTTTTAACATGACACTGTGCTCCTGCTTTGCTCCGGTGAAATGTAACGGAGCAAAAATAATCGATACCTCGCCCCGATCTTCCATTCAGGACTAGAGAACAGATCGTATTATTAAAGAACACGAGAATTAGCTCCATACAATTAAGATTAAAAGGCTCCAAATGTTCCTGTTGGCGCAGGGGGACGGGATTAGGGCTGTCAGTGATTAGTCATTACTGCCTGTAATTAGGCTCGAAATGTGATTTGTCAGAATCCAGAATCCAAATGCAAGCAGCACGTATCCGGTTCTACACCAGTTATATTCACTGTAATCAGAGTTTACTGATACATTCTGAGTTCTGAGGGTAAACACCGGTTCTAGACTGTTTTACACTGTTTATATTTACTGAAATCAGAGTTTACTGATA
>JBBPCY010000039.1:3923024-3934530 GCA_037974405.1 Brachyalestes nurse | reverse complement strand
AGTTATGAAGTTTTCTTGTATTATTTTTCTTGGTGAAACATTGTTTCACCTGTAGTCTTATAGAAACCGCCACTGAGATATATATATATATATTGTTTAATTTTTTTAACTACGCAAATAGATTGCACATTAACATTTGCAGAAAAATCCCTTTATTAAAAGTGTTGTCCATAGCGGTTATGTTCACCTATTTGCAATTTTGACATCAACAAATGTCATTCTTTTTTTGTCTTGCAGCACGTGTTCTGTGAGGACTGCCTGTGTCTGTGGTTCGACCGTGACCGGACGTGTCCTCTGTGCCGCTCTGTCGTCGTGGAGACGCCTCGCAGCTGGAAGGACGGCACCACCTCCGCTCACTTTCAGATCTACTGACCACAGCGAGTATCGACACTGAGCTGGGAGGGAGATACACCAGGCTTTCCTCTGCTCATTTGTAGTGTTTTTATGATGTCAGAAAGTCAGAAACACTGAAAAATGTGATGGATTCGAAGTCAAATTTAACATGAATAATAGTTGTATGCAAAAGTTTGGGTGCCTGGACAAATGACATGTTTTTGTTCTTTAAAGTGAAAGCAAGTCCATCCTCTATAGAGTATACACTTCTGCCCATTGCTGTGCAACATGTTGCTTGTGCAAAAGTTATGCCCCCTAATATGTTAAATATTTCTATGATTAGGTTGCCCTCTGTAGAGCATGTGCACTTATTTCACTTCGAAATCAACATGTCATTTGAACCAGGGGTGCACGTATCAACATGAGCATATCAGATTATTTATTCCTGGCCATAACTATGTTCATGTTTCAGTCACATGGATAAAAAACACCCTTTTAAATCGGGCACATTTCAGTGCATCACTTATTTCAGTGTGCGTCCACACAATGTTGGGTTGTTTTATTTATTCAGACACTTTTAAGCAGTGTAGGCTATTAACATGGCCATCCACGTCCAAGTCATTTTGCCCAGTTACACTTTACCAGTTACATAAGAGACTGTCTTTATTGGGAAAAAAAAGGAGAGAGGACTACTCTTTATTTAGCATTGCCCTCTACTGTTGCTATCTAATCCTGAACAGCAACATCATCTTGTCAAAAGTCACCCGTCATTGTAGTCTAGGTTGCCTTGCATGGTCATGTATGATTGTATCACACTTTCACCTGTGATATTAAAACCGTTTCAGTAAAGCACTTCCTCTTTTTTTTGATAAATTTAAAAGCCTTTTATTTTCATAAATGACAATCACAATATCAAAATAGCAGAGGTAAAACACATTTCATAAAAACACACAGTAACGCTAGCCGTCCGTAATTCGGTTTATATAAAAAGATTCAAAGATTGTAGCTTATGTAAACATCAGTAGCATGCCCTTGGATTCACATTATGCATGAAAATTTCATTATGCATGAGGGAAGTTCTTCTACATTAACACTGCAACCAACGATCAAGTCGAAGCCCTTTTATAAAAAGCTCTAGAAAAAGATTGTTCTTGATTTGTAAACACCTACTAGAGGCCAAAACACACCTCAGACAGTTCTACCATACAAATATGCATTCTAATAAAGAGAAATGTAGAGACTACTAAGATAAGAAAACCGCTAAAAAAAAACAAAAAAAAAAACAAAAACCATACAGTGTAGACTTCATTTATAATAGCTTATTACAAAAAGTTACAGTGCAATAAGCAGAGGAGAAGATTTTGGTAAAAGTCCTTTAGGCAGTCCTCCTCTGGAAACTCGACAATGTACAATTTAGGCAATTTAGAATTTTTTTTTTTTTTTATATTTTTTTTTTCCTTTTTAACTCTATTGCATAACGTTTAGCAATAAATAATCAGTTCTAAGGTCACCAGGTTTGAGCCAAGACTCCTATTGCCATAATGGTAAAATTTTCCCCTTAAACGCCTTGGGACAATGACATCAGTGGAGTATTATTAGTGTCCCCAGTGAGCTGCCGGTGGGTTTGACTACATTTGACCTCGACACAGCTCACCAAAACAAACACGCAGCCAATGACGTCGAGTCACAGCTGGTTCTGGTTCTGGCTCGACCGGGAGGCCGGCGCTCATCCGAGTCGATGAAAGCGACCACGGTACCACAAAGTGTTCGCGTATTCCATCCAAACACCCTACCAAACATCATTAAGCACATACACAGATGAGAAGACGGCGAGTGTGTGCGTGGGGCAGGCCTCCGCAGGCTGAGGGACGTGCTCGCATCCTTGCTTTCTTCACTCCCATCTTCAAGCCCGTCAGCACAGGCCCCACCTCGGACGTAACTGGGAGCCCTGAGGTCAAAACAGCACCAATATCAGTGTGATGTGAGTGGGGGGTGATTTAAATTGTAATAGGATTGCATTGCATGTTCAGACTTTTTCTTTCAATGCATATAAAAGCCTTAAATGGCAGAAAAATGACATCAAACTACTTATGTCCCATACTAATGCAGGCTTTGTGTACTTCATGGTATATAACAGACAAACAGTTCATATAGACATTTTCTGCATCAACATTACAACCATTAATCAACTGTTAATCAAAATCGCTCAAGTGGACCCAGCAGGAAAACAAACACACATAAAGGTCGGCCTTATTATAATAAGAGCTTTGACCACACATAAATAAATTGTATTAAACTGACACAATTTTGTCTTTCACTTTATTTAGTTTTGCCATTCCTTTTGTTCCGTGTTCCGTTTATTAATGTGGGAATGATTACATCTGAGTAGAATACATTCTAGACTGATATTTTAGCCACATAATTTAGCCCAATAGGAGAAGGTCTTAGGAGGGAGTTATGAGGTCACATTTTCTTGCATAATGACCTCATCCATGTATACTTAGAATGGGAGGTTTGTAATACAGCATCAGACAAGTAAAAAAAAAAAGCAATGAAGCAGTGTATTGCATTTACAACAGTTTGTTCTGAGGGTCTCTTACTGACCAACTGAAGTGAAAGCACCTGGGTGCATCATATTTACTTTTAATGTATTGTTTAGAGCGGAGTCCTGTGTGATCACTAGCCATGCCTGCTCATAAACTGAGTGCACCAAGTCTACTTTTTTATTGTATTGTTTACATGGGGTCACTATTTTGCAAGAGTACATTTGAACTTTTCCTGATTGAGCCCAATCAGAGCCCTTGCAGAACTAAAACAATTTCTCTCACATTTGCACTTTTTTTCCTGAGCCAAGCCTGTGCATAATCAGGGTGCACCACATCTCTTTCTATTGTACTGTAGTTCTATGGGCTCACTTAGGACATTTGCAATTTTTTTCGGAGCTTTTTTTGTATTGTTTACAGGAATCACTATTTTGCACAAGGACGTTCTGAGCAGATGTCATTTTCCTGATGGTGCACAGTCAGAACCTCTGCAGGATTCAACCCTGTTCTTCTTACCAGACGTGCTTACCTGTTGCCTGTGCACAATCTGGGTCCATCAAATCTACTTGTTTTTGTTTTGTTTACAGATGAGTGCTATGGGATCGCTTAGGACATTTGCACTTTTTCCTGAGCCAAGCCTGTGCACAATCATCGTGCACCACATCTACTTGTTTTTGGTATTATTTACAGATGAGTGCTATGGGATCACTATTTTGCACGAGGACATTTGCACATTTTTCTAAACAGATGTCTATTTCCTGACATAAATAAAGATGTCCCTTATCCTGACTGTGCACCTGCAGAATGCAACCCTACACGTCTCACCTGACGTGCTTACCTGTTGCAGCTCTGCTTCGGGACCGTGCAGGAGAGCCTGGCTGCGCCCTACAGATGTCGCCATCCCACGAAGAGCACCAGCACGGACACTTGGAGCGCCGTGCACAGCAGGTGCATGCCCTTCACGGACACCCTGCAGGTCTCCCCATCGTGTTTGTCGTCGACGTTGTTGTTTACGATGGCGTTAGGGTTTGGATTGTCGCCACCGGTGGCCCACCTCTTCTCCAGCTCGTCTCCGATCCGGCGCAGACGGTGCGCTAGGGACCGGGGAGCGCACTGCGCGTCTCCAGGCGCGGGCAAGGCGCGCTCCGCCCGAACACAGCAGCACATCGCGCCTGGCTGAGAGGGTCTCTGCTCTCCTCTCCTCTCCTCTGAGACCCCCCTTCCTGCTTCGTCCTGGCACGGGAGACTCGAACGAACGAGACTCCTCGAGCTCTCCAAACCAAACGGCGTGTTTTCCTCACTGTCTGCCTCTATTATTATTTATTAAAGCGTCACATGGTTTAGAGGGGGTTTACATCATCTACTCCCAAAAGAGAGCCCAGATCGTTAACTCTTAACGTGCCCCCACCCCTCCCCTCCCCTTTCCCACTCTCCCTCTCTCTCTCCATCCCTCTATCTCTTTCGCTCCTTCTCTATTTTTCTCTTTCCATCCAGCTCTTTCTTTCCACACTCTAATAATCCTTTATCTCTCGATTTCTCCCTCCCTCTCTGTAGGGTCAGTAAGTCGAAGGGTAGACGACGTGATCAAAGCCTCGGGAGGTCTTTTTGGTGGTGTTAAATGGAAGAAATGATCGATGATGCGAAGAAGAGAAGATAGAGAGACGAAAAGAGAAGTAAACACGAGTGTTTTTGCACGTTTGTGGCATGTGCGTCATGCGGAACCAAAGGAAGCAGGGGGCCGTTGTGTCCAGCCGAGCTGCTTTAGAGGTAGCACCGTGGTTTGTTTTGGTTCTTGTAGAGAGAGATGTTCTTTAGAGAGAAAGAAAACAAAGGATTGTGCTACACAGAGAAAGGAAAAATATGAGTTAAACGCTGATTTAAAGTGAGATGGAGAAGGACGACCTGGTGACATTCCGAGAGCAGTGGAAGAAAGAGCTGGTTAGAAGGAAAGAGGTGAAAAAGGAGAGAAGTGAGGGGCTTCTGGGCTGTTCTAGTCAAGTGAAGGTGAGGAGCAGTGATGAAGACCTGAAACAGTCTCAGAAGGATCGGGAGGGACAGCCCCAGTATGTGTCCATCGCTGAAGGACTGCTGGACGGCAGGAGCAGTCCTCTCCTGGACAGGATAGAGGAGGAGAGGACCAGGAGGAAGAGGAGAAGAGATGAAGGAAGAGGAGTTGAGGAGAGGAGCTCTTATAACCAGAGGAGAAGGAGCTCTCTCCTAGACCAGCTTATTGAAGATCTGGTAGGTTTAGGATATACATGATTAGGTTATATATATATAGTAGGTTATATACTCCTGCTCATTAGAGCTGCATGATAGTATAATATATGGACAAAACACCATAATGACATGACATGGCATTCAAATACATAGACTTTAAGATGGAGTTGGTCCCCCTTTGCAGCTCTAACAGCTTCCACTCTTCTTGGAAGGCTTTCCACAAGATTTTGGAGTTTCTGTGGGAGTTTGTGTCCATTCATTTTGTAGAGCATTTATGAGGTCAGGCACTGATGTTGGTTCACTTTAGATGGAGTGACATTGCTGTGAGGGTTTGTTTGCACTCACAAGAGCTTCAGTAAGGTCAGGTACATGCATTATATGGTCAAAAGTATTGGGACACACCTGTTTTCAGGGTTTGGGCTATGCTTCAGCATTCTTAGACATTTTGGACAACGCCATGCTTCCAACTTTGTGGACACAGTTTCTGGAAGAACCTTTTCTATTCCAGCATGACTGTGTCCCAGTACTCAAAGTAAGGTCCATAAAGGTCGGATGAGTTTGGTGTGGAGGAACCCTGACAATGCTACCTCTAAAGCCTTCCAAGAAGAGTGGAAGCTCTTATAGGTGCAAATGTGGGCCAAGTCCATATTAAATCTATATATTTTAATACAATGTCATTAAAGTTCTTGTTGTTGTAACGGTCAGGTGTCCCAATGCTTTTGTCCGTATAGAATCAGAATCAGAAAACTTTTTTGATCCCAGAGGAAGTTGCTTATGTGGTGACTGCCTCAACACACAGACACAGACATAAGAATAATGTAAAATTAAATAAAATAAGTCAAATAAAAATCTGTAGAAAGAAAACAATATGAATAGACTGCTACATACAGAAATGCTTAGTATAATATCTATAACGCAGCTGAGTGGAAAAACTATTCACACAAATGGTAGTTTGGAATAAGTTATTGCACTATTAGAAAACCAGTAGTAATTATGTACTATGAATTAATATTAAGTAAGATAGTGTATGTTATATGAGTTAAATAATCACTTGCCTAGAAATCAAAGTAGCCCCTAGAAGCAACAGCGATAGTCCCTGGTAATACTTCTCTAAAGGGCAGCATTCATTCGGATACATGAGAAATATGCAAATATTTTATGACAACTGTCGATTCTACATTAACATTTATAATTGTCATGCTGCCATCAGTTTGTTTTCAGAAAGTGGAATGACAGTTGACTTGTTTGTATAAGCATTTGTAATTGTTAATGTAGGTTAATTTCAGTTGTTATAAAAGGTTTATGTAGATGTTTTGTAGTGACACAGTATATCCAGTATCCATCAGAAAAAAACTAAAGTTACACTCAATTGTTCTCTTTTTTTCTCATTTAAAATGAAGGACCTAATGGTTCCAACAGAGCAGAATGAAATTGCAGATTTTACTCTTTTAGCTAAAAAAAGGAGTTACAATCATTAGTTACAGGGACAGTCCTCCTGGAGACACTGAGGGTTAAATGTCTTGCTGAAGGACACATTGGTAGAAAGTGGGGGGGTTTGAACCTACAACTTAGTGGTCATCGGGTGCACAGGCAAGTGTTTTACCCACTAGGTCGCTACCCTTCAAATATCAGTTTCTCAAGATTCAAGATTCAAAATCAAGATTGTAACATGCATAGTTGTGCAAGTACAACACGCAGTGAACTGTATCCTGGACTAGGGGTGTTAAAATGAATCACATAATAGATGCATTGCGATGCAGACATGGACAATTCTGCATTGATGCAGTGGCAGGACATAATCGATTATATCATGATGACATTGCTTTATTTTAAAATGTAGTTAAAAAGTAGTCCTGTAGCACTGCAGAATGTTTTGAGTTCGAAGACTGACCATATTCATTGAAGATGTAGGCTAGGCCTATGCTACTTACAATTTCTGTTTACGTTTTGATGAGCTATGTCTATATTCTTTATTTCAGTTTACAATTTAGTGTAATGGTCACAGTTTTTGTTCACATATTTCGGTTTTGTTGGATAAAAATGTGGGCTTACATCTCACTGCTTGTATTTTAAAAAACATAAAAAGGTGAAGTAATGTAGAAAATTGATGGGATGCATCGGGATATCGAATCACAGCAGCGTAAACAGAAGTAAGGACCTGTTTAGCACCCTATACAGTGTAGCAGCGTGTAATGTTGTAATAATAAAAACGGACAGATTTGAAGTATGACAAATATAAAATGTGTCAATGAATATGATATGACACCCTGAGGTGCTGTATCAGTCCCTTAGGGAAAAGCTAGAGGGAAGGTGTGCATGTTCTGGTTTAGGAGACGATGGTTTAGGAGAGGATAGAAGCTTCTCTTGAGTCTCTCTGTTTTGGCAGAACCTTCTGCCTGATTGCAGAAATTGAAACAGTCCGATACCGGAGTGGGACAAGTCCTCATTGGTGGGACTAGTGATTATATCACAAATCTCTAAAATTATTTACTAATTCATTTAGTTTTTTTTTAATTCATTTAGTTTTTTTTTTTTTTTAATTTAGATGTTTCATCAATATTATTTCAGTGATTAAAAATTAATTTTTTAAAACTTGTTAGGCTTTTATTTTAGTTTAGTTTATTTTAGTCTTTACTGGAACCCCGGTTGCATGCAGACCTCCTAAAAGCAATCATGTGTTTTCTCCTGTCCTCTGTAGAATGAGACCAATGACATCCCTTTCTTTGACGTGGAGTTGCCGTATGAACTGGCTCTGAAGATTTTCCAGTTCCTGAGCAAAGTGGATCTGGGACGATGTGCTCAGGTGAGTAAGATCCAGTTGTGCACTACTGGGTACCAAAGTTCCCCTGCGTTATTCTGCTCCTCTTTAAGAGAGCCTGTAGATTCTCGGTTCTTTATTTGTCACATACATAGTTAAACAAGTACAGTGTGTAGTGAAACTCGACCCTTAAGGTTATCAAATTTCAATTGAATTAAAGAGAAATGTGGAAAGGCCAAACAAAGGTAAAAAAAATCAGTCACATTACATTTTATGTATACAGCTCTTTTTGAAACCAGTGTTGTCACCATGCAGTACAGGTCTGAGCTCCTAGTGAAACAAGGGCCACAGAGGCGAGGAAGTACTCCCTGAGCTGGAGGAAGAAACCTCAGGAGGAACCAAGACTCGAAACAGGAGCCCATCCTCCTCTGGTCGACCCGGAGAGAAAGAAAAACAGAGTCTCTGTGGGGATAACTAACAGGAGAAGGCCTTCATGTACAAACTTATTGACAGATTGGCCCTCAATGGCTATCAGAGTTCAGTTAAGAATCAGTCGAGAGATTTTGCTGGAGAACAAATATTACTAAACAAATATTACAAACAGAAGCAAAATCTGTACAGTGAGCAGAATGTACTGGAACAGGAATATCTGAACTGTCCCAGTCCAGTGGAGATTGTTTCTGTGTCTGTTGTTCTAGGTGAGTAAGTCCTGGAGGGTGTTGGCTGAGGATGAGGTCCTGTGGTACAGACTGTGCCTGGAGGAGGGGTATCACTGCGGGGCAAGTGTCTGTGACTCCCCCTGCTGGAAGAGCACTCTCAGAGACTGCTACAACACTGAGAGGATAGTAACGTACAACTGGAAGGTAAATAGCAAGCACTTTAAAACACCACTTATGATTGAGTTTTATTGTTAGGATTGTTTTAGTGTAGTTGACCCACATCTGGTAACGGACGATGCCTTAGTGTGTTAGAACATTCAGTTCACAGCTTAAACAGTTATATAGAACAGAATGACATAACTACAGGAGGAGTTATAGAGTCTTATGTTCACAGGTAGAATGGATTTCCTTTGGCATTCAGGCCTACATTTCGAGGCAATGAGTTTGTGCTCTTATGGCCTATTACAGGGGTCGTCAACTACATTTGTCCAAGGGCCAGAGTTTTTCTCGGCAGACACTGTAAGGGCTAGATGCTCTCCTAAAATAAAATACAATTAATGTTGTATCTTAAGCAATATATTATTATTTTATGTACAGTAATCCCGTTACTTTATATGAGCACCCACATATATGTGTTTTGGTTTAAAAAAAAGCCTATTTTTATAGTGTAAACCCTAAATATGCCCAAATATAGTCCCAGAACACTTTAATTTAATTTTAAACTCAGTTTAATGCAGTGGTTCCCAAACAGTGGTCCCCCCCGCCATTCAGACTACACAGGTTCAGTTTATTGAACTTTATTGAGCTCCCTTTTCTAATTGAGCGAATCAAATGCAATAACACATGGTGCAATTTCACCACTGTGGGAGAAATAAAGAGCATACTGAAGATATAAACAAGAATAAACAGCTGTCTCTACAAAAATGGCTGGGAAAATTAACCAGTTCCCAGTCAGAAATAGTCCCTTAAAAGTTGGTGCGCCCCTCTGCAATACCTCTGCGCCCCCCCAGTTTGGGAACCACTGGTTTAATGCATTTCCCTTAAAGAAAATGTAAAGGTAAACCCATATTTGTCTCTTTTAATTTAACTTACAGTAATAAAAATGCAGGGCTTTAAACAAGAGAAATACTGAGATGATCCACGGGGAGATTCTGGTCTGGAGCCCCACAGACGCTTCAAATGGCAGCAGCAAGGAGAAATAAATCATCAGAATCAGAAAACTTTATTGATCCCAGAGGAAATTGCTTAAAAACCATTAGCATTAGCAGTTTGCATTAGCAGTTAGCATTAGCAGCGCGTGTGTGTGTTCAAAACACTAAAATACAAGACACGGAGCGGTCATGCACACACACTCTCTCTCTCACACACTCTCAGAGATCAGAGAAATTTTAATATAAGGAGAACTCCCACTCACAGAATTTAGCCGTTCAGCTCCATAGGCATCCATTCATTTTCCATCGGGGGGGTTGTCCATGATACAGAAAAGCTTCTTCAGCATTCTTCTCTCAGACCCCTCCACAAGGGTCTACAGTTTGACCCCCAGGACAGAACAAGAACTTTTTACATTTACATTTATGGCATTTAGCTGACGCTCTTATCCAGAGCGACGTACATCAGTGCTCAAGTCCACATCTGATTCTTAAACCTGTCAAATCAACATCCGCTATTCAACCAAGTTACTGCACCCTCGCTACACCGGAACAACACCTGCCAAAGAAAAGTCAGATGTTAAGACAAAGGTAAGGAAGGGAAGGGGATAAGAGGGTTATTTTTGTTTTTTTGGGGACAAAAACAAGCAGAAACTCATACATAAAGATTTTAGAACTTAGAACTCTTCTCTGGTTCTCCTGAAACGTCGCTTTGAATAAATGTGTCTGACGAATGTAATGTAACGTAACTTGCCTCACTTTTCCTGATGTCCCGTTTTGGCTGAACTCACCTGAAGTAAACACTTCCAGTTTTCTGTCCGTTCCCTGTCCCACAGAATCGAGTTGGGTCTGTAAGCCACCTTCAGTACGAGTTAGGAAAAGTGCTGTGTGATGTCAGCTCCTGCGATGGGCTTGTCATGGCTGGGTAAGCATTCAGATTTCACATAACGCTTCAGTGGAAGCCTGTTTTTCACATATTTAACACTTTCACCTGTACTTCTCACCAACCTTAGCACCCGCACGTCTGCACTAACAGTGTTTAGCAAATATTACAGCACCAGCTCACAACAGGATCTGGATTCTGCCTAGTTTTAATAGCGTTTAAATCCTAATAGGAATAGAGAGCATTATAGCACTATACTCACCATTAAACCATAAAACAGTCTCATTCCCAATTTAGGTAGGAGGTGAAGTGACAGGCTGGTTACATTAAAAAGGAATTACATCCTTTTTACACTCACAATTGAAGGGAAAATTACTACTAACTTATGTATTTTTTTACAGTGGTGATGATAGGAACCAGGCAAACTCATATATAACCTACACAAGAACAGCTGTGATGCTGCCGATTGTAAAATAATCCATCTCACCCTTTATGTACCTGTGTGGAATGAATGAGTACAAAAAAATAAAACGATTGTAAAATAAAACATCAGGTAGCCTATCTGTAACAATTCATATAATGGCTTTCTATGAGGTGGCGTTTGAAAATCTGGTTGCTGTAGATCATTTCACATCAAACCACTCTGACTGACATTATTTATATCTCAGCAATTGAATCATTCATGTATATATATAAAAAAAAATTGAAATCTTCCATACATACTAGTGATATTTTCTGTATTGTACCTTCGCCCTAAAATGCATTACTGTGCAAAAGCCTTTTGCTACCACTCATTTCTTTACATTTAGCTTTGGATCACATTTTAAAACACTATTTAAGGCTTGTTGAACTGTCTTGTCTTTTTCATACTGAGTAGATTAAATAAAAGAAATGTGAACAAATGTTTTACTGACAGGCTGCAAAGTGTCTAAAGATACAAGGAGCCTAGATAAAGGAGTTCC
>JBBPCY010000039.1:3774875-3784875 GCA_037974405.1 Brachyalestes nurse | reverse complement strand
GATTGCAGGCTCCAGACACCGGGTTGCAGTTTTTATCATGGCATGGACACGCCTGTGCGCAGTTCACCCCAAACTGGCCAAACTCACAAGTCAGATTGCAACTGCAAAGACAAAATAATAAGACTGAAGATAAAAGGGCAGATCATTTACGTTGCTAATGGGTCGAACAATGAGTGGAATGCTTAACGCTACAACTGTGGCCAAGAATACACACATATCAGATGGCGTGTGATAACTAGGAAAAGAGATATAACTGCTTCCTTCCTAATGAATTAAATACATAAAGAAATGAGCTTATCTGAAATAGACACCCCCTGTCCAACTCCCAGCTATCCACAGTTGAACTCAGTTTTTAGCAGTAATAACAAACACATTGGCTAATTCAGAAGTAATTATTCTGACATATAGCTCTCTGAAACTAGAGGAGAATGTCTGTTGGAAAATATGGATTCTGAACTTTCTAATTGTACCACGTTTGAGTTTTTAAGCAGGAGATGAAGTATGTATTTGTTATTATTCGACACTGAAACAATCATAACATTTTTAAATCTGCTGATACAGAATGTTAATCAAATGTGATTGAAAGTCATTGTGTAATTCACTCTGCAACTAAGTACACAATTACATCTGAATAGTAAAGCAAAATAAAAGTTTTGATTTTGCTGACAGTGACAGTTTCATTTCTTTTTCATGACAAACTCAAAACTGTAGATATCTGGCAGGCAGGGATTTTGAAATTAACAGTTTAATTGTATATTAACAAAATGTGAAGTCTAAGAAATCAATAGAACAGACGGAACAGCTACAGAGAAAAAGAAAGAAAGAAAGAAAACATTTTCTTTCTCTTTACATGACCCAACAGTGAGTTCACCATCAAAGATTTTTATGACTCGAGTGATGGAATTTAGGAGCCATTACAGTCAAAATCATTTGCTTGGATTGTGGTCCCTTGTGAAAAAATGTTGCTTGGCAAGAGAGGGCAACTCTTCCCGTTCCCCAACGTTTAGAAAAGGCGTTCCTTCATGAAATACGGCGCGGTTTCAACGTGTGCCAAAGAGCATTTCTGTAGATATGAGTAGATGTGATAAAACGCAACTGGAGAAAGAAAAGGAAGGGTTTTTTTTTGGCAATATTCGTTTTAGAGGGCTTTAATGAATTTTTAATCCATTTCATCTTTCGGGGAAATTAGTTGATAAAAGTTCCAGGATGTTTCTGAAACTCTTTGGCACATTTTCACATGTCATGTTTCTTCCAGCCAACTGATATGGGAGGCAGCTCCATCTTCGATTTGTCCGTTCGTATTTCAAGGTGCTTATTATTCATCCAGGATCTGTTTTTCATCTGCAGTGCTTTCATGGTACGAATATAAAGGCTGAATGGGTTAACATGGATCACAAGTAATTCAGCAACAAACATCCTGATTGAGGCCTTCATTTGTTAACTATGTGCTGAGTGGCTTTGAAACCACAAGCACCCGCAGCCCTTCCTGGAATGCAATGCTCCACGCCTCTGGAACTTAACACACATTTTAAAACATAAATGATCCTCTGAACTTCAGGGATCCTAGAAAGGCAAAGACTTTCAGGGATCCTAGAAAAGCAAAACATTTTAGAGATTCCAGAATGGCATAAAAACGTCTAAAAAAGTAAAATCTTTCAGGGATTCAGAGAAATCCATTAGGGGTTCTGTTGCATGGTGCTATCCTTAAGGTCAGTAAGTTACAATGAGGGGCGATAACATTCATAGGTGGTGAGAATAAGGGAATGAGGGAGAAGATTTAAGAATAATGAACAATGAACAGCCTAGAATGCTGTGAATTGGGTGAACAGTGCAGAACAATGTAAACAGATAAAGAGTGGTGGGAGATATTCAAGAACAGCCTAGGAGAACTTTACACTGGATGGAGAACCATGCAGTGTGGATGAGGAGGACATTCTAGAACAGTTTGAACACGGTAGAACAGCTAAAAGAGGTAGATGTAGATGTTCCAGTTTGAATGGAAGAGAACACTAAGGAACCTTCTATATGGGAGACATTCTAGTTCAGTGTGAATAGGGAGGACATTCTAGTGAAGTCTGATTGGGGCAGAATGTGAGATTTGTTCTAGACACAGCATTTTACTTGCCCTGGAGAACTGGCAGTCATTCCTGGACTCATTCAGTCACAGTTACAGTGGGTCACCTACAACCTAAAGCTATATTTTATCCACCCATCAGTGTGAATGTCTGCAACTTTTCTCCTCAGGTGTAACTTTCAACCATTTCTGATAATGTCTTAGCAAAAAATGTTTACAACTGTGAACTACGGCCAAATATCTGACCTCTGAAAAATAACAACAGACTTACTATGTCCCGTAAAAGCCAGGGTCACACAAGCATTCTCCTGTAGCGAAGTGGCAGTCTCCGTTGAAGCAGTGGCTGCAGTCATTTGCACAGTTATCTCCATAGGTGCCATTTGGGCAGCGAACCTCACAGCTACAGAAAAGGAGAGAGGTCAAGGAATATATATCTATCTATATATTTTCATAGACATTTTTTGCTTTTATTGAGAAATGCTATTAAATGATTGATGTGAAATCAGCAACGGCATCACTGAAGTCTTACCGATCTCCGATCCAGCCAGGATTGCAGTGAGAGCACTTCCCATTGATGCGGTCGCAGAAATGACCGTCTTTACATGGTGGACACTCATCTTTGCAGTTCTCCCCAAAAAAGCCTGGAGGACACATCTGGTCACACTTGGTGCCATTCCATCCTCTCTCACAGGTGATGCAACGTCCTTCCGTGACCTTACATGGCTGCTGACCTTTACAGTGACCACACCTGGGGGCAAAAGAGTTCAGGGGAGCCATTATCTATCTCAGCTCATAAAGGACGTGGTGGTTTGTTTGGTTGTTGTCAGGTCATTTTGTGAAAACACAAACTATAAAATGGATGTGACCCATATAACTGAACCTAGTAAAATGCTAGTGTTTTATTTTCTTCCCCAAAGTCCACTTGTAAAATTGTGGTTATGGATACTAAAAACTATTTTTGCTATTTTGACCATCCAGTTGTGGTCCTCTTGGAGGGACTGACATGTGTAAATGAACTTTGTGCTGACTGGTTGCCATTAGTGCCATTTCCCTTATTGAATACAAATACTCCAGGCAGTTCAAGACCATCTTAAGTAACAACAATCCTTAGCACATCAAAGTGAAAGGCTTGGCTAAACCACTGGGAGAAGATGCTTTGCTTCAGTTTTTATTTTACATTGATGATACTCCAACTCACATGCTACAACTTTCTGCTCCTGTGTCTGTTTCAGCACAGAGAACATTCAACCAGCATGGCTCAACAGCTTCTATAACTACTTTATCTATTCTTGGCACAGTTAATCATGCCACCTGACATCTTTCAAAGCTTTATGTTCACACGTGGGAATCTTAGTGGCTTGCATGAAATATATATATTAAGAAATGATAGGTAACTCGGATAACCTTCACAAGCCTAGGCACAAGCCTATTATTAATTCAAAAGAGGCTGTTTTTGCAGCATAGTGTACTCTATGGACTCTATGGAAGAAAATGAATTCATTTTAAAATTCCTCATAAACAAACTTTCAAAGCTGAGACCGGCATTTCTCTGATAAATGAAACTTACAAAACCTACTGAAAAGGAAAGCTAAATGTAGTATTTTTATTAATTCACTTATTGTATGTACTCGGCAAGGACAGTTTACATAAAGATCAGTTTAGCAAAGACAAATTCCTTGTGTGTGCAAATGTACTGGGCCATTAAAGTTATTTCTGATGCACTACTCCTCGACCGCTCCTCACTTGTTCCTGCAGTTCTGCCCGTAGAAACCGGCCGGACATGGCTCCCTGCAGAACTTGCCCCTGTAGCCCGGCTTGCAGGTGCAGGATCCGTCCGCCTGGTTGCATTTCCCATGGACGCATTGACAGTAGCGCTCGCAGTTGGGCCCCCACAGCCTCTCCCGGCACTGGCAGCGGCCTGTGAACTGCTCGCAGGGGGAGTTGTGGCAGGTGCACTGTGCGGCACAGTTGCGCCCCCACCAGCCAGGGTTGCAGATGCAGCGGCCTGTGGTCTGGTCACACACCGAACTGACGCTGCAGTAGCAGTTGTTGCTGCAATGTGGTCCCCAGAAGCCCGCGTGACATGTGCACTTGCCCGTCTCCTGGTCGCACTTGCCCTTCTGGCACTGGCACGGCTTCTCACAGTTTTCGCCCCAGCGGTTGGGATGGCATGTGCACTTGCCTGTCACGTCGTCGCACTTTCCATTGGGATGGCACGTGCATTTACCCTTGCAGTCGGGACCCCAGAACTGAGGAGGGCACTCTAGAAGGTAGGAGAGGGAGGCACAGGTTTAAAATAAATTAAAAAAAAAAACAGTGAGATCCATTGTTTTTCTCTGTGTCAGACAGAAACGGTCATCTTGGCCTCTGAATTATGAGGTTGGTAAGAAAACAGTTCAGAAATGCATCCACAGATGCAATTGATTAGCCAAGACATGTTTGGAGTTCTGTAATTTAGAACGGATGCTGTGAGACCAGTGCTGCTACAATACATCTTCAAAGCATCTCTTAACTCTGTTTAGGATACAGCATGACTTACTGTGAGCTATAAAAATCAACAAAATACCTCAACACTTTGAGAAGCCTTTATAGACAACAGGTTAATATTCAGTCCTCAGGAGTAGGAGTGCTGATCTAGAATTGTTTTTGCAGCAACGATATCATAAACAGTAAAATCTGAGTCTTCCAGATTGAGCTTGCATCCAATTTGAACTTGTATGGGTATACATGAATCTATTTTGAGCACTTTCGAAAAATGTCATTTAAACTGCTCTAACTGTTCCAGGAGTTCCTGCAAGCTTTCTTTCCGCATGTATTACTTCCCACAGTAAAAACTCTTTCACAAAATACCGTAAGAGAAGTTTGCATGGGCTGTTTTGGGAATGTAGATGAGGAAGGAAGACAGAACACTAAATACTGCCTCTTACTGTTCCTGGTGTCGCAACTGGCTAGAAAATATCCATGGCGTCACCGCTGGAAGACAAGTCTGCCAGAAGGATGTTCATGCATTTTAATAGGTCACAAAAGTCATACTGTGTCCACTGCAGTGACAGGTCTGTTCCACCTTAATGAAGAGCTGGATGTAGTTTGAGTAAAGGATTGGGGATGTATTTTTTGAGTTTTTAGTCACTATTGACATCTTCTGCAATGTTAGACTTGTAGTTCCACTAAACTAAAGAAGCAGAATTTGGACTTCAAGAATGTTTTGACTGCTTGACATATCTAGGGTTAGTGGAAAAATGTCTCAAACTGACGTAGTCAAAATAGGAATAATGCAAGGTAACACTGCAACACATTGAACTGACATCATAAGACTGGCAATCTCACCAAAACACCCAATCCAGACCTGCCAGCTCTGTGTTATGTGGAGGATTTGTACAATATTACTTATTACTTTCATGCAGCAGTAATTCAACATCCAGGGTTGTTAGTTTGCTTGTAACATGGAGGCAGCAATATTTAGATATACACTCAGCAAGCTCATTACGCAGAGGATCTAGTGACATTCAAAGAAAATGTAGGACAAAACTAATTAGAATATCTTGTACACCAGACAATCTGTGCCAGCAGCAGCTTTCAAAAAACATAATTCTGAGTTTCTTATATGTGCATAACCACAAAATCAACCTAAAACGTCTATGGGTGTGCTTCATAGGTTCACAATTATTGATTCTGGCCTCTTTTGCCACAGTTTATTAAAAGTGATCCCTTTCCATTGATGTAAGAGGTATGGGGCTGACAAATTGTGTGACAACAGATAGGCAATAACTATAAGCCTACAAAAGCACATGTATATCTAGTGTTTCTGATAATATGACCAAAGAGCATAGACACAAGGTACATGATTCTAATTAATCAGTAACTTAGTATTAGGGCTGCATGATATTAGGAAAACATGCGATATGCGATAATGTTGTTGAGTGTTGCGATGGCGATATCACATGCGATAAGTAAGTAAAAACGTAATAGTGTTAATGTTTTTCTGCTTTGGATTTGCTTCCAAATAACAGACGTGCTGTTTCTTTTAGGCACGAGTTCTTCGCCCATATTTTCGTGACAGGTCTCTGTTGTGTCAGCCATCACGACGCCCATCTATCTAACCCTGAGTCTCTCCATGTGCTTAGCACTCGCATCTACTAGGCTACTAGGGGGCGGGCATAAGGCAGCAGGACTCCATCTGATTGGCCAAATATGTTGATATGAAGAGCTTTGGAAAAACACCATTTATCGCGGTCAAGTCAGTCTTTCGCGATATGTATATTGTGCATGTCGATATCGCGATGACGATACATTTACAATATATTGTGCAGCTCTACTGTATTGTTTTATGCTAAAACGTTAATGATTCAAGTCTGAGCATGCATATAATTCGAACTTGCAAGGTTATACATGAATCTATTTTGAACACTTTTGAAAAATGTCCTTTAAACATAACTGCTCAAACTGTTCCAGGAGTTCCTGCAAGCTTTCTTTCTGCATGTATTACTTCCCCCAGTAAAAACTCTTTCACAAAAGACCTTAGGAGAAGTTTGCATGGGCTGTTTTGAGAATGTCGATGAGGAAGGAAGACATAACACTAAAAACAGCCTCTTACTGGTGTCACAACTGGCTCCGAAGTATCCATGGCGGCAGCGGCATTCATTCGGTCGGACACACACCTCGTTCTCCTTGCAGGTGAAATTGCCCTCACAGAGAGCTGGAGAGAAAAATGTGAAGGGAATTCAACTCAAAAGACTCAACAGATTCAACATACAATGAGGTATCACTAAACATTTAAGTGTATGGGTCTTTAAAAAAATGTAAACTCACAACAATATTAAAACATCACCAGAAACGATTGTCAAAATTACTATATGTTCTCAAAAAGGCTGATCAAAATATTCGAATACTATAAAATGGCCTAAATACTTAGAATACATGTACCTTAAACCATGTCAGTGTTGTGTTATGTGAATCAGACATGAAGTTTCTGACACTATATGACATAATGATGTCTCCAAATTGAACAGAAGTATACTATATGGACAAAAGTATTGGGACCATTACACCAACAGGGACTTTGATGACATTGCATTCAAACACATAGACTTTAATACAGAGTTGCCTGGAAGTTATAACAGTTTCCACTCTTCTTGAAAGGCTTTCCACAAGAAAATGTGAATGTGTCCATTCATTCTGTAGCATTTATGAGGTCAGACACTGATGTTGGTGAGAAGGTCTGGATCACAATCTCCGTTCCAGTTCATCCCAAAGGGGCTGGATGGGGTTGAGGTCAGGACTCTGTGTGGACCAGTCAAGTTCTTCCACACTGAAAAGGTTCTTCCCCAAACTGGCATTCTTCAAAATATCTTGGTTTGCTGAAGCATTGAGATTGTCCTTCACTGGAAGAGGTGTGTCCCAATACTTTTGGCCATATATATATATATATATACACATTTTCATGTTTATAATGTTATTCTTTGTGAAATCTGTGCTCAATGTAAAGGTACTGAATTATTTTCTGACTCGTAGCTCTTTGAAAGAGAAATGGGAGGAAACCTGCTGAAAATGCAGATTCTGGGATGATCAGTCTGCACCACGTTTGCGTTTGTAAGTTGAAGGGTAGAGCTTTTATGCCTCGAATTAGCTGAGAAGTTGTTTTGCAGAAGTGTCCCTGTGTAGGTTGGACTTCAGATGCAGTTTCTTATGTAACTGCTTAATTAATCCTGCAGTCGGCTGATGGTATAGAAAAAAGCTGTTTTGGCTGGAGTGCGTTCGGCCTGTGGAGCTTGTGCTCAACTCTGTTCTGGCTTCCTTCAGCAATAACAGGCAGAAATATAGTATTGATCAGCTTATTGTGAGTGAAGCCGGTGTGTCTCCCCGGGGAAGACTGTGCGAGAATGATGAAAAGACTGCAGAAAAATATTAAAGACAGATAGCAGCGCTGTATCTTGGGCGTGATCAATATGCCTCGCAGTGGATTTAAAAAAGGCCTCGGAGCTGCATTAGTACGGATCGAGTCTCAGCCTGTCGGGCTTCGCATTTCCTGCTCAGGTGCAGAGTGTGGAATTTTTAGCAGAGCTAAGAATGGAATTCTCTTCTTGTTGGTCTTTTTATTGTAATGTAATATAATAAATACAATGGTCTGCTGGTGGCCTAGTGGTTAGGGAGTTCGCCCTGCGATCAGGAGGTTGTGGGTTCGAATCCCAAGACTGCTAGTGGCACCACTGAGGTTCCCTTGAGTAAAGTACCATCCCCACACACTGCTGTGTTCCTGACTGCCCGCTGCTTCGCTTGGTGAATGGGTTAAATGGGTTAAATACAGAGGAAGAATTTCGCGCTCTGTTGTGAGTTCACGTATGACTGGTCACTTTCACAAGTATACATGTTTTTTTTTTATTCTATTTTTATTTACTTTATTTCTTTTCCTTGAGTTCCACTCACGATATTTGTGTGGCTTTATGAACTAAAAACAGTTAAAATCTATTTTTGTGTGAATAAAATCCCATCCTTAGCCTTAAACAGGTTGTTGCTGTGCCTTTAAGACAGATATGTAAAAATACTTGATTCTGATTGGTTGCTTTGCTGGATAAACGTATATTGTACATTGCACAAGTCTATTATATGAACTGGGCAGTGAGTGGGACTCTTGGAACATTTGAAGTGTTTACATAGAGCATCAAACTGTCATTTTTACCCTTTTTCACCCTTTACAGTTTAAAATGACCCTTTCTTTGGTTCCTCCTCACCTCTGGGCTCTCTGGTCAGTGCATAGAGTTTTTAATTCCACCACCAGAAGCACTCCAGACTTCACTTAATATATTAAATATCTTCCCAGCCAGCAGGGATGGACTGGCCATCAGGAGGATCGGGATGATTTCCAGTGGGCCGCTATGAGCGTGGGCAGGAGAGCCTGCGAGAAACAGAGAAAATACATTTAAATATTCGCCCGGATCATAGTGACTCTTTAAAGTAGTCCCAAGGAAAAGGAATGGAGATCACTCATCAAACACAAGGGGCAGGCAAATACCGGAGTGCACATCCTCAGGAGCAACAGTGACCCACTGTGTTCTCCCAGATCATGCAAATGTCGAAACAAAGATACTGTGATAATGACTAAAATGACATGATTTGTTTAGATATTAGAGTGAAGAGCCACAGAGCTAAAGGGCAGAAGAGTCAAATCCAGAAGTTCAGAGACTGACGGAAGTTTGCTCTGTTCTTTTTCTGACAGGAAACTTAAATCAGAAGCGCTGAAGTCTGAACTACTGAAAACACAAATGCTATACATTCGCAGGAGCCTTGCTGAACCGTGTGAAACAGGGGGATTACTGTGTGTGTGTGTGTGTGTGTGTGTGTGCGGTTCAGCAGTTGCGGATTCAGTCACGCAGATTTTTTTCGGAGAACCAAACTCTCCAACAAATACGAGGAAACTACAAAATATCCTCCAACTTTTTATGCTTTTTTGTGGCAATATATATAAAATATCTAATTTACTAATTTTGTACGTACAAACATGAGCGTAAATTTAGCTACAATTTCCTGTAAATTATAACTGTAAATATAGAAAGTGCCTCTTGAAATGGTAAAATACCGCTGAACTTAGAGGCGGGAGGTTTGAAAGTAGCCAATCTGAGAACATTATGCAGAGAAAGAGAGAGAGAGAGAGAGAGAGAGAGAGAGAGAGCAGTCACACACACGCGCACACACTCTCTCAGAGACACATAGCAGTCACACACAGTCTCTCTCTCAGACAGAGACAAAGAGAGAGTGCGTGTGTGTGCGTGTGTGTGTGTAACTGCTCAGAGAGAGTGTGTGTGTGCGTGTGTGTGCGTGTGTAACTGCTCAGAGAGAGTGTGTGTGTGTGTGTGTGTGTGTGTGTGTAACTGCTCAGAGAGAGTGTGTGTGTGTGTGTGTGTGTGTGTAACTGCTCAGTGTGTGTGTGTG
>JBBPCY010000039.1:3705680-3720674 GCA_037974405.1 Brachyalestes nurse | reverse complement strand
GTTATCTCAGTTTATTTAGTATTAGTAAGCTGTGCCCTGTCTAAACATGTGGGTAGAGAGAGTTATTTCAACGTTTCCTTTGTGTATTTGTGTATGTGTATGAATCTACACCGTGGATTGTCTCAGTGTTTCTCATTTTTCATTTTGTCTTTAAAGCCCTGCGTTTTTATTACTGTAAATTAATTGTAAATAAATTACTGGGTTTACCTTTACATTTTCTTTAAAGGTAATACACACTACAGGCAATGCTTAGTACTAAGTACACTATACTGTATACACAAACTGTTGTGGTCAGGAAGAGAGGTGGCTACAAATACTATAGGCAAATAAATAAATTACTGTTGAAGTAATTTACTAGCAACACAAATAGTGTTTGTAGTTGTTCTCTATACTGGGTCTGTTATTGTACATAGAAGTGCCATGAGTAGTCATATTGCACATGATAAGACTATTGCATAAGTAATGATATAACCCGTGACATAAGTTGACAGTGTTGACATAAGTAGTGATATTGCACATAAGAATATTGCACATAATAATAATAAAGCTCCCAGGTAAGAGTCCTTAACGTGGATGTTAAATAAAGTTGTGGTGATGTATTTTTACAGAAACAGTTTGGGGTATTTGGGTGACTATTGACTAGTGTTTGTTAGCAGCATTGTCTTAAAGCTAAAGTTCTAAACTAAAGAAGCATCATTTTGACACTAAAAATGTCTTGCTGACCGACTACATCTGATGTAAATAGAAAAATATGTACATTTAATTATTTACCGAACTACTGCTGTAAGACTAGTGGTTTGATGTCCAATGAAAAACAAATCTTAGCTTGGGCTAAACAGGAGCAGCACTTGCTTTTTCCTTCTCATAGATTGCGGGCAAAAGTCATGGAGGACTGCTGACCAGACACATGATAAACTCAAACTATAATCCCAACCATGACCTGTCAAAAGCTGAAGTGCTTTTAGGACCAGCGCCAGAATCTTTACACCGTACCCTAAGAGGCTAAAAAACCTCACGGCATGTAAATTGGATTGGATTTGCGAATACTAACCTTTTCTATTCTGGTCAGATCACTTGTGTGTGGAGAGACTGACCGATGCTGAAGCTTTTTGAACAATTCGGATTATGCTATTGATAGACGTGCATCTGGACAACGTGCATGATACTTTTAAGCGGCTATGTTTAGGGTTCTCTGGCCATGTAAGCTTTCAGTAGCATGAGGGAACGAGATTACTGCTTCCAGTACGTGCTAAATCGCTTTAATCTAGCAAGAGCTAATGCTAATAGCAGACAGCACAAACTGCAGTCTATTATGACAGAACAAGGTGCTTCAGTCAAATGCAAGTGGACAAATGAAATGAATGGAAGTTTATTTTCAAGGCCAATGCTGGGGCTTTTCACCATCGCGGAGGAAAACGCGGCATGAGGATAAGTACCTTCTTGCTGAAATTAGAAGAGAATGCAGATCTCAGTCACCTTCACTGCAGATGATTAGGCTGTTTTCACAGCACCCGAGCAGAGCGCAAAACACATTGTTTACAAAAATCTTGGCGAAGCTTGCTTCCTACCATGGTATCATCCTATTTAAATAAAGCACTGCGAGAGGAATTGGCTTGCCAAACAGTAATTATACTCCTGGATTATATGCCCCTCGCCAGCTCCATTGTTTCATCGTAGAATGGCAGATTCGAAACAGAGCTGTTCTTGGTTGCATTTTGATGTTTTCTTCTTGCCTAGGCCTTCTTCGGGGCTTGAGGAACGGAGAAGGGTGGTCTGCTATCAGATCTGCCAAAAGTGACCCCCGGGAAACGCCAGCCTAGAAAAAAGTTCAGATGATGCAACAGCTTATAGCGATAATCCATAAAGATGAAGTGAACAGAGATGGAGGCTTAAAAAAGGAACACCACAGTGTGGGAACACTTTAGAATGACCTGTCACGGCTCAATGTGACCCATCTGAAAAAAAAAACTCTGCTGACTCTTGCAGGCCTGGGTGAAGGAGATTAATGAGGGGGGGAATCATAAATTCGGCCTTTTTGGTTGTCTGTTGTGTCTTGCATCTTTCCAGCCTTGTCAAATATTTCAAATACAGTTTATTTCAAATACAGATTATCGTTCTTTTGATGTTTTTCACAAAATGGAAATACTATGTTAATCCCCATCCCTGTCCAATATTACAAGTTAAAGCTCTCCACTTATAAGGCTAAATTCAGAGGTATCCTTCATCAAAAGCCTAGGGTGATCTAATCTGAGCTTAATCTCTTCTGGATGAAGGAAAAACCCAGAGCTACATGTTATCCAATGCTGGACCACTGGTACTAGCGGCAGTACAATTTACAATCCGACTGCCCAAGCCATATTAAAAGCCACTATAATGCTTCTAGTAACCAGAGGTATACTGCAATGCATCTATCTGTAATGTTTACCGCTTCAGATATTTGTTTCAGTTTTCAGAGTTTTGCTCTTTTTTTAGTCATTTTTTTATGACAATGGCAAGGAATAGGTGGCAATGGCTCTTTGTTAAAAGTTTGCCCATATAGCTTTAATAGCTGATGCTCAGCTAGAGGACTAAAGGAGAAACTGGTAGGGGGCTAGCAAAATTAATAACATGCCCTTATGGCATTTAAAAGCACAGACAGATGACCTTTCCTTGTATTTACAGTTGGAAACAGCAGCCACCTGGTCATATCATATCAGATTTATTTTTGGGTTTTTTTTGGGGGGTTTTTTTGGTTTAATTGCAGAAGATCAGAAATATTTGCTGGACATGCAGTCAAAATCAACTGCCCAAACTAAGCCTCTGGACTTCCCCAGACTTGCAGAAATGTGTGAGTAACAGAGAAAGGCTGCAGGGCTGTCTAATGCTGCCATTCATCTCAGCCGCGAGGGGGATAGTGTGAACTTTCTGTGAGCTTCCAGAAATGCCGCCTGGGAAGGAGGCTTCAGCAGACTTTACTTGTGAAGTTACACATGTGATGCAAAAAAAGAGTTGACAAACAAATGAAGAATGTCTTTTGAAGTTAGCAACACAAGGTGTTTTATTGTTTTTTTGTGCACCCAAAAAGTCCAAAAATGTTGAAAAATGTAGAATGTAAATAATGCTGGCTAATACCTATAACACAAAAAATACTAATACTAAAGGAACAAAATACTTTGATAGACTAAGAAAAGCAAACAAAAGAAATAATACAAATAAATGTTTCAAAGCAGACAAGTATCCTATGTAACACCCACAGCCACAATCTGTAATATAACAAGGTTACCTGAGCTGGTACTCTGCTCACTCTCTCCCACAGAATGATCACAGCATGCCTTTTGTACTCTCAACCCCTCCCCCAAGTAGTACTATTTTACCACATTAAATCAATTAAGTTCAATGAAAGTTACCAGTCACAGTACTAGTATTACTGACAAACAACACTCTAGTATAAAATTCTTCACAACGTATACACCATAAACACCGATATTTTATTATTCACCAAAACCCCCCTCTACTCATAGTTTTGCCCATACCCATTACAGATGGGAATCGATAAGAAATTATTGATGTCAATGCCATTATCGATTCTTCTTATCGATCCAATTCCTTATTGATTCTATTATCCATTCCTATACAGTGTTACAGTGAGCCTGTTACCTTAAGAAACTTTGCAGTCTGGGTAACTGAGCCTCTAGGGACGCTGGGAGATGTAGTCTTTCATTGAGTGGAGTTTTACACGGCTGCTCTGTTTGTGAGTGATTGTCACCACTCTGTTATTTTTGAGACAGTAAATAAACGCTCCCGTTCTGAGGGAGGAAAGAACAGACCCTGTTCCCCGTAATTGTTTCATTTTTGGACCCGCTCTGTGGCCGAGAATGACGAGCCAAAGCCTGGCTAGCAGCCGCTAAGGCAGAGGCTGAGAAGGCAACAATAGTATAAAATAAATATATATTTTTTAACTGATCATAATTTTGTGGACAGATAAGAGCTGGTTATTTTACATTAAATACATTATATTATATATTACATATATTTACATTAAAAAAGGTAGTCATAGGCCACCTTTTTTAGCTTCAAAAGCAGCTGTTTCATTAGATGTCAGAACTCAATCTTGTCACTCAACCACAGAGCTTGCACTGGAGAATCGAACACATGGCATTCTTGAATTTTAATGCTGTGTTGAGACCTCCACTGTTTTAACATGTTGCTGGTGTCACCACCCTTGCAAGTTAAAACTGCACTGCACTGGTTACAGATGCAGCTGTCATGTTTTTTGTTTTTTTTTTTGTAAAATGCAACCACGCCGCGGACTGCTTTCTCCGCTCCACAATCATTCCAGTCACGGAGTGTGACGTCATCGTGCGCGACGCAGGAAAAAGTCCGAAAGAATCGTTAGAGGAACCGATAACGCCCAGAGGGAAACGATTCCGGTGCTTCACAAAATTAGAACCGTTCTATTAGAACCGAGTTTCGATTCCCACCCCTAGTACCCATGCTGCATTGTGTAGGCCAGACAGTACTGAAGTAGCTGAAGTAGCCCACCTTTGCTACTGCTCAGGTTGGCCTGTCATGGCGGCGTGCATCTAAACATCCAAACGCTGCAACAGCGAAGGGACCTACACACAGCTACGCCAAAAACAGACTGCAGGAAGGAGAGACAAAACACACATATGTTTACTTTACGAGTGAAACCATGTAAAGCGACTAACTAACGCGAGTTTCATGTGTGTATGTTTAGGTGTGTGTGTTACTGTAAACCTGCTAATGACGTTGGGTGTGCACACCCATGGTAGTTGCTGTGAATCAAACAAACAATTAATTTACGGTGAGCTAGACAGGGCCCCCTGTCAGAGGTGTGTTACAGTGTGAGGAGTTATAGACTGATGGCATTGACAAAGAAAGATTTTCTGTGGCATTCAGTGGAGCACTTTATGCTGGTGAGTCTGTGGCTAAAAGTGCTTCTCTGTTCAGCTACAACACATAAGTCTAGACAATGTTCTCCTTTCAGTTTTGATGTTGTTGAGGTCCTCACAAACCATTGAGCCTACACAGACATTCAATGCCAAAAAGAAAAGGGGCTTAAAGTGAAGTTAATCATATAATCACTACTGGTGTTTTAAAAATGGCATCACACGCAAATGAACATCAAAAAACAAAAATTATTAAATTTTTTTTTTTGGTCTAAGAAACAAACCGAAAAACACAAGATCTTTGAACCTGGGAGAACTTTCAAGATAGTCTTCACCCACAAGTGGGTGGGGAAAACCCACAGAGGGAGGGGGTCCGGAGAGCGGGAGAGCGGCTGAGTGGCGGCACACAGAGAAAAAGAGCAGCAAATGGCGAGTGTGTAAGAGAACAAACACTGGTTTTATACTGATTTACACCGTTTCTAAATTCTGAATTCAGATTTTACTAACACATTTGGAGTTCTAAGCACACTTCCATTATCACATCCTTCACTGCTTTATCCTTTTTGCCCCGTGCCTCCAGATACTGAACCTGCAGTTTTTTTTTAACTCTTCACCACAGTGTTCAGGGATTACTGAACTGAAGATACTTGTCAATTGTACTAAATTTCTCGCACTTCGTTGACTTATTAAAGCTTATTTATCAAAAGAATATGATACTAATTGTATTATGGTACTAATCTGATACTTTTAGTATGTACATTTAAAAACAAACTGTCACGAGGAAGACGAGAATGTACCTGAACAGACAGTTAGCATGGCAGATGAACCCAATCGCGGACACACATGAGAGAGTTGGTACATCACGCACCTTAATCTGAGAACGTTCCACAAGAGAGTTAAGATTCCCACAAGGAACCTGCGTTCTCACAAATACACACACAGAGGGTATATAAGAGAGAGAGAGAAACCAGAGTACTCACAGTACCAGACGACTGGAGTAGAGTTGGGCAAGTCATGTCAGTGTCTCAGTGTGTTACCTGCTTCCTGTTTGTATACCCAGTGACATGCGTCACTTCTGGGACCCCGTGCGCACGTGATTGGTGCATGTGACACAAGCATTCAAGAATTCCACTTCTACTTTTAGTAGTATTTCACCATCACTATTTAGAAAAAAGAAAAAAAGATATATATCCTAATATTTACAGCAGTATCACTCTAGATGATGTTATGGTGATTTTTATCAAGGTTGAGAGGGGGTTATAAGAAGAGATAGTAAAATGACAGCAGTGCACAACTCATGTAATAATGTTACAACAGAGGTGGAAAATGAATTGATTTTTATGTAGGAAAAATGATTGATTTTATACATTTGAAAGGATCAATAGTTAGCACTGCTGACTCTGTTAAATGTGATATACTGTTGCCTTCACTGGGACTGTGATCGTTATGTTTGCTAAAAACGTCAATGGTTCACTCTAAAATCATTACGAAGTGTAATGCTAAAGTGCAGAAAGCTTGCGTGAGGCTCAACTTTTTCACAGTGGAAAGCAATCAATGCCTTCATTTTGAAATATGCATTTTTTCTTAAAGATGGAATATATTTATATGATAGAAATGTATATGATTTGCCAGAGAAAAACAAACAAAAAGCATAAAACTATTACACAAAACTAAAGGTGTGAATTGTTTTCACAATGGGATGTTCTCACCTTCCCATTTTAGTCCTCATTGCTCACTAGCAGCTCAACACAGAATCACAACATTCCACACTCATATAGCCACTAGTCTGTCCATCCATTATCTGACCCAATTATCCTTTACCAGGGTTGCATGGGGTTCTGGAGACTATCCAAGCAGTAATAGGTCGAAAGGCAGAAAACCACCATGGACCGGCCACCAAACACACACTCACACACACATACCGCAATTTAGCATCTCCAATATACCTAACATGCATTTACGCCCCTGTGTTCAAAGGAATACAAAATGATGTAATTGTTCCCACTATTATAAATAAAAAACATGTAACGTAATTTCATGTTCACTTCATGAAAATATGATTGTCTTCTTTAAAAGGACATTTGGAACTAATAGGGTTCAAATGTGTCTACAGGTTGCACATGAACAAAATGTGTTGCATCAACATAGTTCTAACCAAAAAGAAGAAAACTTAAGACCAGTTGTTTGCGATGAATACTGTACAGCGCTCATCATGATGATGCTGTCACGAAATATTGTAAATTGTGAAAGAATTCTGGGTTCAAATCAGTGGAATAATTAATGTGACATGTTCCACAGCAGCTAATTACTGCCTCCGGCACCAAGGACAGCCTACAACAAAATTCAGGCAGTGTCAAAGTTTGATGCAAAATCTCGCAATATGACATCTCCTGCAATGCACATCTACAGGAGGATATCTGAAGAATATGTGGGTGTCTTTGAGAGAGAGAGAGAGATATTAAGGTAGCAACCTTTTTGCTCACAAAGTATTTGTTTGTTTATAGGAGTGTAAAGATATAGGAGTCCAAACATAGTGACATCACAACACAAATATGACAGGGTTCATCATAGGGATGTGATAAAGCACTGAATGGAGAATCAGCATTTTCGTTATAATATAAAACCAACATATTGCCTGAACACCAACTACCATTCACTCTGGTGAACTCCGATACACTCTGGTCTGATCAACTCCTGCGCATTCACATCATATAGACATTACAAAAGAAACAGTCACACTGTCTTCTTTCAGCTTTGGTTGAATATAAACTAGTGCTGAACCCAGGAGTGAATTCTGTTAAACTGAATTGAACTGAATGGAGCTGAACTGAATTGAATTCCATGTTATCTAGAGTCCTGTGATGGACTGGTGACCTCCCCTGGATATTTTTCTACATTATACGTAGCTGGGATAAGATCCAGCACAGCCGCAATTTTTCATTCAAAACACAGAGGGACTAAACAGGACATAATTATGTACATGCATTGTACAGGGTGGTGTAATGCACAGTCTGAAGGGTAGGTGCTGTTTTAACACTATTATTCATAATAAAACATTATATAATATATATTATATTATTTTCTTGGTGTGATATAGCATATTTTATAGAACGTTAATCCACTCAAGTCATTATGTTGATTTTACTTCAGTTAGCTTGGGGAAATCATTTACTTTTACATTAAAAAAATGACGATCCACTCACAATGTTCATCAAATCCATATCACCAGCTAACTGTAGAAGTCACTGTCCCTGTGTTGCTGCATTCTCCATGTTCTCACCCCTCCACACGGCTACAGGCCCGCCACTGAAGTGTGTGCACAGTGGACTCCTCCGCTGTGTTAGTGATCGTAGATCTATGGGCAGAAAATCTTTAGCAAATAATCTGACCTGCAGCACATGCAGTATCTCGTGCACCATTAGAACGGTGCAGTAACTAGTAAGTAATATTTGGATTAATTCTACTTTCCTGAGTGTTTACAAGTGTGTACACATTTACCTTAACATAAGAATATTAGAGGAATATTAGAAGTAATTTCATGTCTAGCATTTGGACTGCTTGGTTGTTTATTGCATATCTTCATCTTTAAAAATAAGGCAATAGGACCTAGCATGTTGTTGTGCTTGGTAAGCTACTAAATAATTAAGATTATCTGCTCTTGTACTTCAAGGGTGTGTGGGGCAGCTGGTGGACTAGTGGCACCATTGAGGTACCCTTAAGCAGGGTAGGGTTCCCCCTCACGCTATAGCCTATAGCTTCACTTGGTGAATGGGTTAAATGCAGAGAAAGGATTTCACACTGTTCACATTGTGTGGTGTCATGTGTTCACACGTGACTATAAGGGGCCACTTTACTTTACTTTGCAACAATACTAAGTAACAACCTACCCAACCCACCTCTGGTCCTACTGAATGAACAACAATTGAAGATACATTTATTAACAAGTGGCCATAATTGACTAGCTAATTAGCGATGGACTGGATTAGCCATTCAAAAATGACCAGTCTCGAAACCAGCCGATAAAACTGTCCATTTTTTACTCGAGGGTGCATGCAGGTCAGCTAGGCCTAGTCTATGAATCTAATTAAAATTGCACCATGGAATTCCACAGAGACTGCAGAAATGCCTGCTGTGTGAAGTTATTCAGTAAAAGGTCAATATCCAGGCCAGGAAAACACATTATAAACTAAAAAATGTGTGATGGTAAAACACAAGTCATAATTTTTTATGTATCATTTTCATTTTTTGATCATCCTGAATGCAGTTTTGCAGATACTGCTCTCCTACAACATAGCATCTACTGCACCAGTTATAAATTTCCAAAGCGTTTTTCTTGTTTTTTATCCATATTTCATTTCCCCCCCGAATTTATAATTTTTTATACATCATTCTCTTAAGCACATGCTTTGCACAGAGTGTGGTCCTACAGATGTGTTTATGTCCTGCTCTATTTGTTTTATCTGTATGTCAGGGAAGAAAGCTGTAATAATAACACCATTCCTCATCCCCTGTGTGGGCAGGCCGCACATACACCATCTCCTTTCTCCCCCTTCTATAAATTACGTTATCAGGAAAGCGGCTAGTAGCTCGCCGGTCTCTGTACGAAGCCTGGGCAGTAAATTGCATTAAAAAGAGACAGATAGGAATCACTACATGGCTAGACCGAGCCGCCAACATGACCGCGGACAGAGTGAAGTATGGTGCCGAGCCATAAAAACGGGAGAGAAATGGTGTGTGTTGAAAAACCCACGTCAGGAAGGTGAAACAGTTAATAGGAACCATCAAAGGGACAGTTCAGTCAAAAAATGCTAAATATTACTAACAGTGCTACCAATGAATAGATATCAAAAACCACACAAGCAGTATCATTCGGGTTCAGATGTGAACTGGTGTCTACTACCTTACATTCGTTGTTAATGCGAATGATCAATGACCTTTCAACCAAACTTAAATATCATAATGTTAATTGATAGATATTAGCTACGGTCATTAGCTACATTAGCACATCTGGCTCATCAAAACAAGTGATGGATTGAATTGACCTGATTTAAAAAGTGCCAATGGGTGAAGTGTCAAGTATCAAAAGTATGCCTTTTTTCACAGGAATTAAAAAGACTGCAGCAAATTATTCCCAATAAAGGATGGAATAAATATAAAACACTGCCATTTTATTTTATTAACAGGGAAATGATGTGGATATATAAATTTAGTACATTTTGTAAACAATTCCTTTAACAGGGACGGAACTGTTTTGTGCAACAAACAAAATCAGTGCAAATAAAGAAGTGTAGAGTGAGATAAGAGTAATATTTAACCTGTCCTGAGTGTTTCGACAGCTCTCTGTGTATTGAATCTAAATATAAGTAAATAAAATGTGGAATGATTTAAAAAATGTGCAGAGTATTAGAGAATTGTCCAAACAGTATAGCCAGGATAGCCAGTGTAAACAATATAACTGTACAAAACAAGTCAATGTGATCACATGTGACACGTTAGGAATATAGTGTGTGTGTGTGTGTGTGTGTCTGTGTATCTATCTATATTTAAATATAGTGCGTATATATTTTAATACATATATATTTTCAATGTGTAATATCTGTAAGGGGTGTACATTTTGGTCAAAAATGCTAACAATTGATGTCAACAATTAATAAAAGCATGACAACCATTTAGCATTGTGTGAATAACATCGTGCTACTGAAATTTATTCTGTTCTATCTGGTTGAACTTAAAACAGTTTGAGCTGCCTCACAGCTTTTCTGCTTGTGTCTTTATTGCTTTTATAAACAGTCAGATGCTACCTGATCACCTCACTGACTAATTTCTACTTTAGCATTGTTGCTATGGCTTTGTCACAAGCATTATTGGTTAAAATCCTCTTTTAGCAGTCACAGTTGTGTCACAGAATCAGTAGTTCTTCAAGTAGAATTGAAATAAACGTTTACTGTTGACTTTGGTATGTTTGGTTGAAGTAAGCCACCATCCAGATTTTCTGCTTGTTTTATTCATGCTTTGACAAATAGAATCCTGCAAATTGGTGCTTATCAGTGTAATACAGGTGTTGTTGTTGAACTATTACTTTAACAGAGCTTGAGATGCCCCATAGTACTTTTTCGGTCTTCCTTCAAGAAATATCATACTAATCAAGACCTGTGAAATATACATTCCATCGGCACAAGTACTCCAAAAAATTGATCCATTTTAAATGCAAAATATTTTATGAATAAGGAGATGATGCAGGTATTTTAATTAAACCATTAACAGCAGTTAATAAATCATTAAATCATTAACAGTTTTTTGCTGTTTATTTTCAACGTTTTGGTTATTTTCTTTAATAATCGTTGCATATTGTCACATCAGGGCTATTCCTGTTCAGGAAAGAGGTGCAGACAAAGGCTTCTATCTTTCTTTTCTTTTTATTTAAAGGCAAAACAAAGAAGCATGATGGCCAAAACACAAACAAAGGTGGAACCTGGCCGAACACAATCCTGAGGGTAGCGTGAGCAGACTGAACAGACAGCTTGAACTGAAAGACACAGACTCTTTATACATGTGCTAATGCCCCAAATCACCTAAACCCAATTATTGCTTGATCCCTGGCCGGCTGAGAACCCTTATTCTTGATGCCGACCAGGGACGAGACCAAACCCAAAGTCATAATAAAAGTCCCCATATTCCTTGTCCGATGGCCGCCTCTAGCGCCCGCTGACTGGGGATGATACACATATAATGTAAGGTTTGTCCAAACTAAAGACCAAAAATGATGATGTCTAAATGAAGGCTGATTCAGTGATGATGATTACTATTTTTTTCCTCTTCACTGAAAAATCTGGGATTAGGTTCTTCCATCTCCCTCTACTCTTACGGAGTGAAAAAAGAGCTGAAAAATACAATTACCGGTGTCATGATTCAGGGGCTGATTATTGGCTATTGACCTGTTCATCCATTAATAATGGCAAGCGGCAGGACTCATATTAGACAGTTCATTTAAAAAATTGTAGGATCACCCAGAGCACGGGGAAAACAGTCAAAAAGAGGGGTGTGCTGAATTTAAGGGTGGATTCAGGTCAAACAGGCCTAGTAGCTCAAATCTAATTAAAATTCCTTTGTGGAATTCAGAAATGCCTAATGTGTAAAAGTTATTGAGTAAAAGGTCAATTTCGAGGCCAAACAAAATGCAATGTTAGCTTCCATTAATTATTCACTGCATTATATTAATGAGTGCTGTTGAACCCTTCCCGCAATACAGTTTGAGTCCCAAAGCTCTTTTCTTATACTTCTTCAAGTTTTATAAGATAGTGTCATGCTAATTGATGGTACTACATTGTTGGCTCTGCTGGCTCTGCTTGGAGTGTTTGGTTGACCTGTTCTTGGCAGGTTTCTCCAGAATCAGAATCAAAATCAGAAACCTTTACTGACTCTGGAGGAAATCTTTTATTTTACAACTGCACAGACACACAAAGAGACAGAGACAAGAACAATCTGAAACATAAAGTCTAAATAAATCCAATAAAAAATCTGCGGAAAACACACTTTACGAAATACATTATACAGTATAAACAAATGCTGGTGTATAAATGCTATTGATCATTAACTTACAATTAAGTGAATTACTACACAAATGTATTTTACTGCACATAATAGAGATCTATAGGATATGAGCAATATTACCATAAGTAATGATACTGCAGATGATAAGACTATTGCACATAAGATCTTGTACATAATGATAATGTTTTGACACGTGATAAGAAAATTGTACAATATTGCACATGGTAAGACTATTGCACATAATAAGAAAAATTACACTAGATTGCACATGGTATGCCATTGCACATATTAAAAACATTATAATGCACATCATGTTAAAAACAACATAGTTGAATCTGAGATTGGGTCATAAAGAGGTTTTCTTATTTCGCTTGCACTTAAACAAGGTCAAAAATGGGCCAGTGTGCTGAATGTTCGTGTGAACCTGCAGAGTACGAGTCCTAATGTGAACGGGTGAGAGCTTTCCGGGTCGTGTCATGTGACGTTCTTGAAGACCAGCCTCTGCAGGAAGGGGAGATAATGGCCCAGCCTACAATATGAGGTGTGTGCAGTCAATAATGCTTGCTGTGGCTTAATCCCTTTCCATTTTAAGCTTCTCCCATCGACTACAGGACAGAAATGATATTTATTAGGACCCACGCGTGGATGCGGAGCGCTAACGGGATGTCCAGGATTAAAACGAAGGAGAAGGTGCACTAGATATCCCTGGCAAATGTAATAACACGACCGATGTTACAGTAGTGACAGTAAACGAGTGCCAAGAGTGCTTATGAAAAGTCCAGATTAACCTCCATTTGATCATAATTAGATGGAGCAGTCGCACACAGATATACATACACACACACACACACACACACACACACACACACTCCTCCATCACAATAGTGAGGATTTGCGTGCTGACGCGAATACTTGTTTGGGGTCATGTTGCTCAAGCAGATTCTCCGGCGGCTTGAAATATATGAGGAAAACACAACATGGCCGACCGTCCCCGTTACCATGCGTCACTGCTTGTGTGGCCTCTCATGTATCTCTTATCCAGTTGTAGTGTTTCTGTGTGTATAAGCCTTACAACTAGACTTATTGTTGTTTTCTATTCCATTTAACTTCAATTACAAACTTACTTAGAAAGTTAGCTAGTTAGTAATAAAACAGCAATAATATATGAATGCAGGCAGTAATAATAGCGTTATGATCATATTTTAAGTATTAAATATTTTAACAAAATATTTTTTAATAATTTGATCAGTTGTAATTATTAATGTATCAAACATACCAAGCAGATGGATGAATGTATAGATAGATAGACAGATAGATAGACAGATAGATAGATAGATAGATAGATAGATAGATAGATAGATAGACAGATAGATAGATAGATAGATAGATAGATAGATAGATAGATAGATAGATAGATAGATAGATAGATAGACAGATAGACAGATAGATAGATAGATAGATAGATAGATAGATAGATACAAAGATACATAGAGAGATACACAGATAGATAGAGAGATATATAGATAGATAGATACATAAATAGATACATACATACATAAATACAGGCCAATGTATTTATTTTCAAATACCAATGCAAATACCTAACTACATACTATAATGTTCCTAATGTTTTACTTCATTTTATTAACCTTCTACCCCAACAGAACTGGCCTCACAACAGTATTTCTTTCCATTTCGTTCTATTTGGTTTTACCTTTTTGCCAAATTCTAAATATAATAAAGCATCTCTTGTGCAGATCATGAGCGCAGCTGTGCTGTAGATTGTACACAGTCTGCTCTTTCAACCCAGAGCACAACCCTTGCATTGTTGATCCATGTAGTTAGTGAGTAATAGGCCTGAAGGAGTAATGAGGCTGGGAATTTATGAGGTTAATGCATGATCAGAAGAAGCGCGAGGGAGAGGAAGAAAGTCTCGTGGCTTTAAGGCCACACAAACAGCCTGATAATCGTCTTTTAACAAGATGAGTGATCAGGCCTTTTGTAGAGGTGTCAAAGGCACACAATCAATGGTGGTAATTTAGCCCCCTGCAAGAGGAGGGGCCCTTCTGCTCTTCATCCGACCCCATCGTTCATCACACACACCCTCAGCATGACACAGCGCCCTTGACTACAGGCCAGGAAAAGAAAAAAAAAAAAAGAAATGGAGAGGATGAAAAGAGAGCCCAGAGCAGGAACCCTAAAGTGAAAGTGAATGAGAGGACAGGGTGGAGAGTGTAGAGGTTTTTTCTTTTTTATTTGGTGGTTCTGTCTGCCCACCTGAATCAGGCACATGTCACAGCAGGAGGTTAATGAGGCCTGCTTTGAATTTGGCATACACTGTCATCAAAACACCGACTTCAAAGGTTTGGGGTCCAATAGGTTTTTAAAACTTTTCTATACAAATGAGAATGAGTTTTGGTTGGTTAACCCTTGCCAGCAGCGCAAAAAATGGTAAATCGTCGCCATACAGGAAAACAGCTCTCTCGCTCTCTCTCGCTCTCTCTCGCTCTCTCTCGCTCTCTCTCGCTCTCTCTCGCTCTCTCTCGCTCTCTCT
>JBBPCY010000039.1:3678439-3688923 GCA_037974405.1 Brachyalestes nurse | reverse complement strand
GTAAAACAGTCTAGAACCGGTGTTTGTTCTCCTACACTCTCTCTGTTTGCTGCTCTTTCTCTCGGCCGCTCTCCGGAGCCCCTCCCTCTGCGGATTTTCCCCTCCCACTTGTGGGCGGAGACTATCCTGAAAGTTTTCCCGGATCAAAGATCTTGTGTTTTCCTGTTTGTTCCTAAGACCGTAAGTAAATGAAATTTGTGTATATTTGCTCTTTATGTTTGTTTGTGTGTGACGTAATTACTAAAACCCCAGTAGTTATTATTATTATTACATGTTTTTTTTTAAATTACAGTGACTTTGGTTCTATGTGACATAGAAACTCCAGACATAGCTCAACGTGAAGTCTGACATCTCAAGCATGAAAAAAATGTGGGAACGTCCAAACAACGAGTTGTACTGTTTTAACATTTTACCATTTGTTGCACTGCCACTAGTACTCTAAGGGTTAAAAAAACACCTTTTATGAACATGACAATAAATATCGGTGAACATCCAATGAGCTTTTGACCAGCTGTTAATACGTACTCTATGGAACGTGTGGTTAAAGGCTACCTGCCATACAGACAGCAACACACTCTGGGCTGGTAGTGCGTAATGCCTTATTAAGCTCCATCCAGTATCTGGTCACTAATCACTGGCCAAGGCATGGGTAGCACAGTTTGAAATGTGAGGCAGCAAATGCGATCATGGCTTTTTAATCTGAATTACAATCTGTTGACAGCGGCCACCTAAAGACACCCAGGCATGGGCGATAACCTGCCAGAGATCAAATCAGGACAAAATACTGTAATACTTTCCCTCCCTCTCGCTCTCTCTGTCTCTCACCCAGATGGCCAGGACTATTTTCCACCATGTGCGTCTAAACACACACCCACACTAGCTTTTATCCCTGACTGTTCGGGGCTTTTCCATATGTCTCTGTACAACATTCCTGGCTTTTGATAATAATGTTCGTTTGTTGAGGGGTGAGATAATGTTGTTGGGGGAGAGGTATGAGCGATATGTGGAAAGATATTAAAAGGCAATGGCAACAGCAGGAAAGGAGGCTACAATATGGGAGAAACCCAGAACGGTTTGAGTGTGTAAATGCTTTCACTGGACCCAACGATGGCCTTCACCTCGGCAACCAACAGAATCTTTTACTTTGTCTTCTAAAAGCTCCCATTTTTTAAATAAAAGCTTTTCATTCCTCATGGAGTGCAAGCAGATGTCCACATTACATCCAAATGCCCATGTTTTCCATTAGCTAGGAGACATTTGGTCCCGACAAAGAGCTAAATAAGCGCACACTGAGAAAGGACAGTTGGTCCAGTAGACCATTGATACATCCTGCTGTATAATTTGCATGGACTTACAGTAAGCTTTCCAATTAAATTAATTGCAATGAACATTAAATCAAATTTAAAAACTGTCCACTGTACCGCCTTGTCAGGAACAAATCACCTGCTGTAAAGTCATTGAAAGTCATTAATCTGATACTGGATAGATGGATTGTCCTCCATCTGTGGACAGTTTCTGGCCACAGGACACTACTGGCTGGATATTTTTGGTTGTTGGACTATTTAGATAACTACTTTTAGAGAACATCAACACAGAACATGGACTAGGAATGAGCTCCGGTATTAAAATGTACAGCTGATCTCATCTTTGGCTTTAAGGCTTTAAATGAAACAAACCCTACACATGAACCTGAAGCTCAGCAGGCTGTTAATAATCAATCAGGCAACTCTGACAACTTTCAGCATTTGGCTTTAATGTGCCACTGACAATTGTTCAGCATTAAATGCCAAAAAAGTTCATGAACTTACTGGAAACTCTTGTGCTTAAGTTTTGTTTTGGTAGAGGTTGCATAAAAAGCACCAGAAATCAAGTGGGAAAAAATTCACAACAGACCTTTCATTTATTTTGAACTGAGCAAAGTGAGAGTGACCAACTTTCCCTGTCTTGTGGAGCCAAAAAGCAATTGTACTTTAACACAGCACACCAGGGTATATCAGTGTTACAGTTTATCATCCATCCATCCATCTACCTATCCACCCATTCATCCATCCAACTATCCTTCCATCCATCCATCCATTGTTACATCCAACCCATCCACCATCCATCCATCCACCCTTCCACAAATTCATCCATTAACCATCATTCCATCCATTCATCCATTCATCCATTCAATCGTCCTTCCGCTCATCCATCCATCCTTCCACCCACCCATTCATCCAACCATCTACCCATCCATCCACCCATCCACCAATTCATTCCCCCACCCAACCATCCACCCATCCATCCATCCATATTCAAGAAACAGATAACTGGTCAATGAATCGTCCCAAAAGACAATTCTGATCATCCTGCTGGTGTACTGTTCAGTCGAAGGCCTTCATGATCCCTTTATGATACAATTTCCTCAAAGCCCTCTCTTATGCAATAACAGAGGACTGTAAGGGATTTCTAGCAACAGGTGCTGTATTTGTTCATTAGAGTATGTATTATGCTTTTGAGGCCCACACTATAAAGGCAACCTAATTATTGCTCACTCCACACCGTCCTACTGGTGGTGGCATTTAATGGTGTCTAAACCCCTATAGTGTATGGAGAGGGATTACGCCCCAGTAAAAGCGGCCTGTCGAGAGAGCGGTGATTAAGTTCCAGCACTCCATTGATCTCCTTCCCTCTCCTCCTCTTCCTTGCTAAATAAATAATGTGGATCCACTGGGCTCCTCTTAATTGGACTCTCCTTGTGAGCACGATGGGCGAAGGCTGACCTTTGGAGGACTGTGCGTGGTTTGGCCTCTCCAACGTCCGCCCAGCCTCCCTCTCCAAGCAATTAAACAGGGAGGGAGTTTGACAGAGAGAGCCAGTGAGGAGCCCACAGCAACTCAGCAGAGCTCACACTGTAACTGTCAATGAAAAACAGCGATCGACTCGTAAGGTATGAATCACTTTACTCGCGCTGCATGAATATGAATGGACTTGAACTGACCGACGTGTATTCTTATTTATTTTTCTAAAATAATCAGCGAGAAAACTGGGAATTCTTTGGCATTTCGAATTATGCACTGTGCCAAAATGTGGCTTGGACTTCAGATTGTCTTTTCAGTCTTCACTGACAATTTCACTTGCTCTTACATTCCATTCTCCACTCTCACTTGGGGTGGGGGATGATGGGTAGTTTCCCATGTCCTCACCTGATGTTACTGTGCACTTGCAGAGAGGAGAACGGAGGCAGTGGTCTGGCCAAAATATATATATATATATATAAAAACCCATCCACCAAACAATTATTATTATTAACTTAATAAATCTGTTTTCAAACCTATGAAAATATTTATTTAGTATTTAAAGAATGCACAATATAAAATAAAATATTTTACTTGGCCCCACTTATAAATAGCCTAAAAGCAAGATAGCTGAAATATTATACAATTAAACATCTTCTTTCATAAAACTAGTGAATTCAAGTGCATTTTAATATTCTGAATGGAGTGCATGAACAAAGGGCATTCAGAACACGTGCTTTAAAAACTGTTGAAAGATACAACAATGTTATCTGTCTCTCTTACTCTCTCTCTCTCTCCCGTGCTTTACAAACGGCTTTCCACATGTGTTTCTTAGATATATCGAAATGCTGACATGCTGACTCTAATCCAATCTAGCGCATGCAGGCTGTGGTTGCGTCATCATCACTGTTTCGGTCACGTAAAAAAAAAATTTTTGAAAATTTTCGGCCGAATACACGGTGCATCACTAATTTTATATATGTATATATATTAGATACTCGATACATGGATAGTACTCCATAAATGGTCAGTTTCAGGCCACAGGACGCAGTTGGCTGGATATTTTTGGTTGGACTTCTGGGAACTTTTGGAGGACATCAGCACAGAACATAGACTAGGGACTAAAATATACAGCTACCTGATCTCATCTTAGGCCTTAAGGCTTTAAATGAAACAAACACAACATAAGAACATGATTTTGTTTACCAAACTCAGCAGGTTGTTAATAATCAATCAGGCAACTCCCACGACATTCAGAATTCAGCTTTAACGCCCCGCTGACACATGTTCATCATTAAATGACAAAAACTCATGACACACCAAGAATTTAGTGGGAAAACGTTCAAAGAAATCAGAAAGAGAGTCTTTTCAGTTAGATGTTGATAATTTTAAGTGTGCAAAAAGAGTGGCCAAAACTTTATCCATCTTGTGGAGCCAAATAGCATTTGTACTTTGTTGACATGGATGTGCTTACTGTCACCCATCCACAGGGCTGGAATGGCCATCGGGCATATCGGGCATTTGCCCGGTGGACCGTTGGTGAATTTGGGCCGGTGCAAAATCCCGTCAGAAATGGTAACACCATATGAAGTTTCAGAAAGGAGGTTAGGGGGCAGTGTAACATTACATTTAATCTTCAGAGGTCATTTTAGGCAGTTTTCACTGTTCAGCATAAATATGTATGGTAACAAAAGTGTGTAGATAATCACTCATTTGCTACTTAGTCTGCTTTTCCTTTTTGGGCCAGGTGGTGTCCTGGCGGTTAGGGAGTTGCCCCTGTGATCGGATGGATGTGGGTTCGAATTTCAGGACTGCCAGTGTCACCACTGAGGTATCTTTGAGCAAAATACTGCCTCCACACACACTGCTCCTCAGCCGCTCTTTTTATTGATTTTCTTTCCTTTCAGTTGTGGATATAGTCATTTTAAATTTGATTCATTTTTAATGAAAATTTCTGTGCATTGCCAGAAATTGCCATTTTCTAGCCGAGTGCAGCCACATGCAGCGAGTGCGCTAAACACTGACAGTACTCACTTCGTAGTGAGGCCTTTTCTCTGACCCCCTGAGTGAGCACTGACAAGTAGCATTTCTCAATCTGCCATGTAGTCCAGCACTGCTGCGCTGGACCAGGACTGAAATTTATGACGGTGGCCAAAATGAAGGGCACCGCTGTCCTGCCCTCACTCTGAACATCGTTCACTGCCTGCTTAGAGACAAATGGAGGCATCTTAATGGACACTTTAAAGAGGCTTTTGTCCTGGAGCACTGTAAAGACCCATTCTGCATGAGAGCCATGGATCTTTAAACTTATTGGCTGAATTTCTCTTTTGGAATGACACCAAGATATACCAGCAAATGAACAGAGGATGCATTCCAAACAGATATAGACATAAAGAGCTCTTCTATTCTTGCTTATTGTCGGTCACATCACAAACATTGCCTCTGAAACCTGATCTGTGACCTGTGATCCAGGCCTAAACATATTCTCATTAATCTCCACAAAAAACCCACAGATCTAGACTACCTGTCCCACAAACCAGAATTAAAAACAGCCTCATTAATCTACAAATAATCCTACAGTTCTTAACAAACTGTCCTGTTTACCAGAACCTAAGCACAGCTTTATTCATCCCAAGGATCGATGTCAACTGTTATGCTAATCAAATCTAAACTCATCTTTATTAATCCCAGAAAATCCCACAGCTCTTCACAAAATGCCCTGTACTCCAAACTCATTAATCTGCAAAGTGTTACTACTGTTAGCAATAACAAGAACTCTAGACAGCCATACTAATCCCCATTGTTATCCCTTAGTTCTCATAGCACTGGAACAAATTCACAAACTATAGCCTGAAGTCGTATATCACCAATCCCACTGATTTAGCAGGACACAGCAGTCCTCACAATTCTTTACAAACTATCCTGTTTATAACAGCCAAATCAATCCTACCGACCAAACCCAAATGTTATGCTAAAACTAAACACAGCTTCATTAATCTCCTCTTAGACTTCACCCCTAAATGTGGCAGCCATCTTTAAATATCATGACCGACTTTAAAACATCACCATTCAGTCATACAAAGTTATTATTGCTTGCAAAATGTCTAATTTCAAAGCCAAGACTCTTAAGATTCATGTGCCAGAAATGTAAAATATAACAAGTTATTTGAAAAAGAGAAAAATAATACAAAAGCAGGGGTGGATGTAATGCTTGTGTGGAGCACACTCAGAAATCAGTGATTTGTATTGTCCAGTTACAAGATAGTAGCTGGAAAACACTGGAAATCCATAGCCACAGGTCTTAGGAACTTATGTTCAAAAATCGTTCACAAAAAATGAGCTTATAATAACGCTTTCTGTGCAAGGTGCCCCCTTTATTTTCCGGCCGAGCGGCCATCTTGTTTTCTAAAATCTATACTTTTATAATAGAATAATAAACAAATAACGCGAGCTCACAGGCTTCTTTGCATCCATTTTATTCACAGAGTCATGTCCGAGCCACACATCTGGCCAGGTTAACCGACTCCGCCCACAAACTGGACAATAAGGATTATTCTGATACCAGCTCGAGAAAACACGACCAATTTCGCTCAAAACACTATAAAACAACAGCAAACTAACACTTTTATCACATTCAGCAAGCTTTTAGACACTTATAAAGCGAAGTGTCGTAATTTCCAGTAGCCTACCTTTGCAGAAAAACACCTTAGAATCACGGGTCCCCCCGAGCGTCTGTCCGAAGCGCACCTCGTATTTTCCAATAAATGTCATATTTACTGGACAAATATCCCCATCAAATGTCCTCGAAATATTCCAGTAAGGATTCATTGTGGTCTTCTGAGTGTTATTTCGGTTTGAGCCGAAAAAATCGACTTATAAGCCCTAAAGCTCCCCGTGATTCTGATCCCAAATCAGTTTGGGATTTTTTATAAAGATTCGGACAAAGCCACCCCCACAAATGACATATCGGCTGAAAGCTCTTTTTAGTGGCTACACGATGGTGCATTCAAATTTAAGGTAGGATACTACTGGACGGAAAAATTGTCAGTCAAATAAAGTGCGCTTCATTGGTCACCAAAATATTTGGGCTGTATCTTAGCGTAGGAGGGTTGTAGAGACTCGGGAGTGGGCTCATTCAATTCCTAACAAGCTCCTCTACTTGTTTCTTGCACACAAGAACACTAATTACGATTAAAACAGGGTACAGGGATGGCCACCTAGCGGCAACACTGCTATTAAAAGTTGCTTACTAAATGTCCTGTACTCCACAACTAAACACACACTCATTAATCTGCTAAATAATCCCATAGTTCTTTACAAACTTTCCCAATGACTAGGGGTATAACAATGGAGTGAACTCTTGATTCGTTTTGATCGATGGTTCGGGGCTCACTGTTTGACACCTACGATATATTGAAGACTAAACACATTTCAATATTCACACAATATTTAGAGTGAGATTTTCTATTCACTAATAAGAGTAGATATGGAAGGTTTGGGGGGTGTGGTGGTTTAATGTTTATTTTCCACAATGTATTGTCACATGTCCATGATGCATAGTATTACATTTTTGCACAATGTCAGGGTATTGTTACATACCTGCCAATAACAAGAACAATACACAGTCATACTAACCCCCCAATGTTATCCCATTGTTCTATATGCATTGGATTAAATTCACAAACTCTATAGCCATGATTTGGGGCTCGCGATTTGATACACTCGTATCCATGTAGTATGTCGTGATGATATATGTCAATGTGCTGTCCAGGATGGTTGATTGGCAATGGTGTAAGTTAAGTGTCCCATTCGACTTTCATTCCCTAATTACGGGGGGCAGTCTCCCTGGAGCAACTTGGGGTTAAGGGTTTTGCTCAGGAACCCAGTGGTGGCGTGCTGAAGTTAGGATTCAAACCCATGACCTCTTGGTCCAGAGGCAGGTATCCTAGCCACTAGGCCCCCACCACCCCAAAGGTCCCAAAGGTCTATATGCACTCGACCAAATTCACAAACTCTATAGTTCACAGTTGTATATTACACGTCCCATTTATTCAGCAGGATACATCAGCCCTCGTGCATTCATCCTTGCCTTTTTCCAAACAGTTTAACAACTGAACTGATTGCCTAGATATACAAAACACACCCAAGATGCATTCACAGATTTATTGATTTCTTTTAAACATTTCCCTGTTTAGACACGCCCCAGTGAGGTAAAATACAATAACCCATAGATAAAATGCCAATCCATATATAACATAACAGCACTGACCACTTTTGATGTACGTCCCTTTTAAATCTGTAAGCAGACATCAATACAGACATTTTGAGCACTAAACAAATGCAGGAGCAGATGCAGATAATAGTGTTGGGCTACATCCCTAGCCCTCGTGACATCTGGTTTAGCCTCAGCTTATACCTAAAGCACTCAAAAGATGCGTTTTTATCATGTATTAAGAATGGTCAGAGATGGATACTGGATTTTCCATTACTTTTACAATTTTAATTTTTAATTTTACATCTACTGTTCTAACACTACTGAGAAAAGGTTCAGGCTCATGGCCAGTATATGTTATATGATGCAAAGTGGTTTATGCTGGTTTTCCAAGCCCAGATTAGGCCTAGGCTTTGATTAAATTGCATCTCCAGGGATTCACCATTGAAAATCCTTCCACACTTAATCTGGCCGCTGTTCTTTCATACGTTCTTTTAATTAATGCATTTGTGCATTAATTAATAATAATAATAATTTGAAAGTTAACCACATACTATTACTTTGTTGTTGAATCGAAAGACGTACTATATAAAGATTGATATTTGACATATATTTTCATATGTTCGCACAAGGATCAGCACAGATTACATCCGTTTCAAGTAGTTAAAACACTGTGAGAAATTGTTCATTTCCCTGATTTTATTTCTTAGATGCAATCATACAATTCTTAAGCCCCTACAGACCCTTACAGTCTTTGGCACATGATTATCCTCAGGATTGTAAGACTCCGGATTCCGGATAAGGTTACATGTAAATATAGTGCCAGCATGCCCTACAAAGCAACGGAAGGGATCCTGAGCAGCTTATGACCCCCCCAAAATATGCAGCCATATATGATTTGTCTTACACCCTAAGAGGCTTTGGGCTGTGCACAGCAAGAAGCAGAGCATCAAGAAAATGAAATGAGTTATGCAACTATTACACTACTGATTACACCACACGTCTGTCAGAGGGCTGAAATGGAACAGTGCTACACAAATAGGCTCCCGCTGGACCGCTCTGATCTTTCCCATAGACTTCCTATGGTTTCGTAAGATTTATTCAATGCATAGACTGTCGCTTCATACGAGGACGGCTTACTGTTGTCACCTACATGCCTCCGATTCTATGATGAATATAGCTTTTTGCACAAATATCCAAAAGGAACATAGCTTTTAATTTTTTCTCCTTTGGTTTTGGTGGCCATCAAAGTCTTGGAAAGAGTGACACATCAGCTGCTGCTTCCTGGCAGTTTAGAAAGACCTTTCGGAGAGAAATCAAACCGACTAAAAATAGAGAAACCCTGGAGAATATATGATATAGGTTTGTAAAATATGGAGATATGTCATGTCAAGGCAAGTCAAGTAGGTTTTTATTGTCATTTCTACCACATACACACAGTACATAGTAAAAACGAAACAACGTTCCTTCAGGACCAGCAGAACAGGACAGAACACAAGACCACAAGTGCAAACTAGAACTCAGAAATCAGTCTGAGCCCAACTAGACCCAACTTCTTTTATTTTCCATCGTTTGTGGAGCTCAGGTTGGTTTTACATTTTAAGTGCAGGTTCCTCACAATTCCATCTTGTACCTTCAACAGATTTTGGCCTGGATTTACTCTCTGTTTATTTTTGCTACCTGTTTTATTCTTTCTCTCTAGTTCTATTACCTTGTGGTCCACTGAGGTCCACAAGGCCTGCATTCATTGAATGTATTTTAAAGTGGAGGTAGTATTTTATAATTACTTTTTTATTTCAGTACATTGCTTTGACATATTTGCCCATTTATTTTTGTCTATTTTTTTTTTTAATATTTGTCATAGTTTCAAAATCTTAGACAAGGACAACCTGAGTAAATAGAAAATTGAGTTTTTAAATGATCGTTTCATTTATTGAAGGAACTGTCTGTCTACAGCTGGAACTGTGTGAAAAAGTAAGCAATCCCTTAGTTACTCAATCAACCGTTTAACCACATTTAGAACAATAAATGGTAATTGCAATCAAGTTGATTAGACAAACCTAGGCTTGATTACTGGCAGCCATACCAAATCTAAACAAATTAAATAGAACCTTTGCAAAAATGTGGAACAGGCTAAAAGGTCTCAACAAGTAGAGCACTGCGCTGCAATCAGAAGGAAGATACTGAAATATATCAGCCTGGAAAAGGGTAACGAAATCATTTCTAATGTTCAGGAACTCCAGCAAACCACAGTAAGAGCCATTTTCTCCACCCTAAGAAAACTCAGAACAGTGGTGAAACTTCTAAGAATCGTCTGGCCGACTAAAGTTGTAAGACTCTTGTACGACTAGTCTAACTTCTAACACTGCAAAAACTCCTGATCTAACCAAGATCTTATTTTTAGCCTAAAAAGTCTTCTATCTTATTTTGAGAATAATATACTATATAAGAGCAGATTTGTAAGATTATTAAGATTGTTTTAAGATATTTTTTCC
>JBBPCY010000039.1:3645845-3662017 GCA_037974405.1 Brachyalestes nurse | reverse complement strand
ACCTCACGACGCCCTGCATGTATCCCTCCACCATGAATGGGTTTAGTTTTAGGACCAAAATCTTCTCAAAACTCTGGTAGAACAACGTCTCAGGCGTCAGGCGGCGTAACCGGAACCATCTGATGGAAAAACTTTACGTGAGGAGATTTTAGAGGCTGACGTCTGGTTCCATTCACTTCCACTGTGAACGGTTCTGACTTTCTCCAGAAAGTTTCTCCTTTCCCGTTGAATTATGCAGGAGTTTGAAGAAATCTGCGGAAATCCCGGTTTAATGGTAAAGACGTACTTGTGTGAAAGGACAGGTAATCTGTTACCAGCGTTTAAGCACCAGAGCATGCGGCACATGTCACGACTACAGCGAGGCGGTGCTGAGAGGGTCGCGTTGAGAAAGTAACTCGTTAGCTGGTGGAGTGGCAGATTGTCCATGGCCTGTCTGGCAGAATAAATAGCCGCATTAGCCGCGTTGCAGCTGGTCTGAGCGACGCTTACTGGGCTATGAAATTTGCAGCATGGTGGAACAGGGGTCCTGCGCCATGATGAATGAGCTATACTCCTCCGTTAAGCATATTAAAGTCAGACCGGGTGATAGATGGCAGGACGGGGGGAGAGAGGGAAGGGTCTGGTGGGTGGAGGGGGAGATGGAGTGGTTTAGCAAACGGGTGACGCTTTTGATAAAATATGAATGGGGAGGAAATTAAATCCTAGACAAAAATATAAAAATCACCCTTCGTTAGTCTTCTTCGCACCCGTGACTGATTAAAAGACCAGACCCGGTTTGAATTTTTAATGCCGCAGACCAGGTTCGAGCCTAAATGAGAACGAGGGCCCGGTGCAGCAGGTTCTGCTCCGTTCTTTTCCACAGCCACAGGCTCTGTGAGTGCTTATGAGCCTGAATGAGACATTGTACCAACAAAGCCGCAGTGCGTGACACAGCCGCTAATATCCTACGACCAGCCTGGGCCATTAGCGCCGCTGCACTGAGACTAGTGTCCCTGCTAATGGACCGGCGACTAGATTTGGCTGCTACTGCTGCTGGTTCCTTGAGAAACAGTGTTTCCCAACCCTGGTCCTGGAGGCATTACCACTTCCCCTGCAGGGGTTTTGCGTGCACGTCGCGGCTTTTGTCCGGGGACTAAACAAATTATTTTGAAAAGTGGGGGGATATGCTATAATAGATTCCTGCTATAATGGTTCCGGCGCCAGTGATTCTAACAGTCGATAGGTGTGCAAATAATGCAGGATAGATACAGACATCAAGAAATAATTATACATTTAGCAGACGCTTTTATCCAGAGTGACTTCCATTTCCTAACTACAGGGGGCAGTCTCCTTGGAGCAACTTGGGGTTAAGGGTCTTGCTCAGGGACCAACTGGTGGTATACTGAAGGTAGGATTCGAACCCATGACCCCTTGGTCCAGAGGCAAGTCTCAGATACTTCACGGATCAATAATAAGACTCAGTTTATCATGTTCATTTGCTATTTGTTCCCGCTTACATTCCCGAGTCTTTCCAATAAGACAGACAGGTGCCCAGCCAGCCAGGGAGTAAATTAGATTTGGCATAAGAGAGAGAAGGAAAGTGTGAGAAAGGAGAAAGGGGGGAGTTACCAGGTGAATGTATCAGTCCACAAAGTTTACGTGGCCAAGATTCCTTCATGCAGAAGCATTCAGTAATTATTTGGGGCTACTACTATTTCCATTTGATATAAAAAAAAAATAGTAAATGTGGATGTAGATTTGTTACACGAGTGGTGCAACAGTTCAACATTTTCTGCGCCTCACTCTGTGATTTTGCCTGATCTGGTGGCTTTTGTATCTTAATGGGGCTCAAATTCCCAAAGGTACACTCCAAAGTCTTGTGGAAGGCTTTCCCAGAGGAGTGGAGGCTGTCATACCTGCAAAGCAGGTGGAAACTCAGTGATCGTCAGATTTCCACATACTTTTGGCCATATAGTATGCGATGCTGTTTGTAAAAAGATATATACATTTTTCATATTTAACATTTAGATTTAAGATCATTTAAGGCAGATCCTCCATGTTGGTGAGGGCAAATCACAGCACGCAGTCCCGCCCCCTGCTAAGTAACAGCCAATTGTAATCGTGGGGCGTGGCCAATTAACATATCTTCTAAACGTTTAGAGCTCAACATTTACAGCTCAAAAATCCCACATTTAGAGTCTCCATCTGTAAACACTCAAAGACTTGAGACTTGACTTGGACTCAAGCACAAAGGCTTGAGACTTGACTTGGACTTGGTAAAAATGACTTGTGAACATCTCTGATGTACACACACATCCCCACACACTGCTCCCCGGGCGCTCTGTTCCTGTCTGCCCGCTGCTTCACTTGGTGACTTCATGGTTCCAATTCATGGTTCTACAATTTTTTGGAAGAACTTTGGTCCTAGAAAGCTCATCCTTGCAAAATCTAGCTGCAGTCCCAATCTGCAATACCTTCTCTAGCTTATTCACTGTTTAAGTCCCTGTTTGGCTGAATCAAGCGTGGCACTGTGAGTTACATGGACTGGGTGACAGAATGTAAAATTGGAGCGTGAAAAAAACATCTTCAGGAGGAGAAAGTATTAGAATCTAGGAACGTCTACTTTAGACTTACAGGTTCAACAACAAAAGTGCAAATTCTATCAGAATCGACCGACTTCCAACATATCAGACCTCAAACAAAGTTACGCAGTAAAAAGCGATGCGGTCTGGGCCTGGAAAGATAGCCCTACTTCATGCCAGCCTCCGCAAACACCATCTGGTCAAAGAGACCAGCAGGAAAAATCTTGGCGGCAAAAAGAGCAAATCATATGTCAGAAGTGCAAACAAAACAAAAAGAAGAAACGGAAAGAAGGTAGCACTTTTAAACTGAACACACAAACTTCTATACCTCGTCAGAAAGTCAGAAACGACTCAAATATAGAGATCGCTCATGCAGAAATGACTGCGTCTATTAGGGAAATAGAAAGAAGTGCTGCACTCTGACAGCACGAAATGTCCTTTCCTGCCACTGTCTGAGGGACGGTGAGTGACATCTCATGTCATGCGTGCGCGAGAAAGTGCATCAACAGGGACACACACATGCCTAAATGCCTAATTAAATCCTATTGGGGTTTTTTTCCATCATACCATTCATATGCAAAGAGTAAACTTTCTTCTCTCTGAGCTTTGTCTGCAGCAATGAAAGCTCCAGGTTGAGAGTTTTTATAGCTTTTAGTCTAAAGTGGTCAGATCAGTGCATAAGGAGGGGTCAGTTTGCTCGGTTTTGGCATACCAGCCTGGCAGCCTGAATTGGCCTATCCATGCTCTGACCATAAATTACTACCATTCGGTGGACTTCTGTTCCATTCGGTGGAAATCTTTTCCATTCGGTGGACTTCTGTTCCATTCGGTGGACTTCTGTTCCGGTTATTTGATGTTCGTGTGGAAGGCTAGGATTGACCATGTATAATGTTATCAGAATCAGAATCAGAAAACTGTACTGATCCCGGGTTACATTTCTTGTGTTATGACTGCACAGACACACAGAGACAAGAAATATACAAAATATAAAGTCTAAATAAATCCAATTAAAACTCTGCAGAAAAACCTCAAGATAAAATACACTATGCTGGGCATAAATACAATAGATAAGTAACTTAAAGTTAAGTGAATTACTAGTAACACAAATGGTGGTTAGGAGTCTGTTACTGTACATAATAGAGATCAGTAGTGGATCAGTAATATTGATGTAAGTAGTGATATTTCACACGGTAAAACCAGATATATCACACATAATGATTATATTTTAGCAATCCGATCAGAAAATTGCGCAATATTGCACATGGTAGACTGTTGCATTCTAGAGAAACTTAGAGTCAGAATCGTTAACAGTGTGCCTGAATGGAACCAGACTTGTGAAGAGTTTAATGCTTTTGAAAGCTCCTTCACTGAAAAAATATAAATACATTTCCTGATGCCGAAAAAAGGTTTATGGTATCACTAAGATGAAAAATCTTTTTTTTTTATTTCTGGCAGAGCACTGTAAAGCAAAATAGTACCCAAAGACTAGTAGCCCTCATTTTAGCATTGTTTGCTTAATATATAGGACGTGTAGCATAACTGGCTACTTAAATATCAAACAGAAAAGGTCAAATCAGGGCTGCAGATCTTAACATGCAAAATATGCTGGAAGTTTTCATGACTGTTTTCATGCCTGAAATAGTTTTGCAGTGCACTCCCAGTTGTACTTGCCTGGTCTCCTAGCCATGGAGTCCAAACAAACAAGCAAACAAACAAATAAATAAATAAGATTCTTGTAACATTCTTTAATACTAAGTCTAGTAGCAATGGCCACAAAAGGATGCGTTTGTAGATGGATCATGGATAAACTAGTTTAATAATGAATAGAATTAATGTCAAAGGAATTAGAGAGACAACTAGAAAGAAAGTTATACGCAGACGCAGGGACAGAGGAAGAAAAATAATGAAATGTATTAATATGCACAATGCACAGTTTTGCACTCCACATTCTAAACACCTCACTGCATTTTTTGCATTAGACATACTATTAATACTGTAAATACTAAACACTCTTTTATAAATTCTTTATTTATATATATATATATATATATCTCTATATATATATAGAGTCAGAATATATATATATATATAGAAAGGAAATTATATGCAGGAACAGGGGAAAAAAAATAATGAAAACGTATTAATGATGCTGTATGAGAGTTTATGGACAAAACTGCAGGTAGGATTGCCCCTCAGCCCCATTCCGCCCTTGGTTGGACGTGAATCCGGATAGGATGGCGCGGTCATGGCCCTTAATGAGCCTGTTGAGTGACTCACTCTTTACTGCGCCTCAGGAAAAAGGCCCGCTCGTAGCTGCGGCCTCTCTATCGCTGACCTGGGGTCGACCCTGACGCCGCTAATGTGGCAGTAAGGGGCAGGAATATGAGCCGGAGGACCTGATCCAGGATCAGAACCAAGTGGGAAGTCTTTACTCTGAGTCAGGAGAGAGCTAATGCTGTGTGGCGGTCCGAGGAGAGGGGGTGGAAAGGGTTGGAAATTAAACCAAGAGCCTCGTTGAGTCATGGCGAAAGGCGGATTTTCTCGTAGGAGGGCATTTTTCTTTCTTCAACACACAAAACAGCTTCAGCAAGTCAGGGCCCCTCGCCTGCTACATCACAGGAATGATCTATTTTGGTTGAGGCTCGCACGCCCTCACGCAACACCGTCCACCGAACGCATTCCGGTGCAGCTCTCGCAAATACCTCCCTCTCAGCCACGGCATCCATATTTCATAACCCACGGCCTCCCTTTGAAAGTTTGCCTGGCTTGGACTTTTATAGACTATATTTATTTATTTATTTGTTTGTTTTTGCCATCCACGCTATAAAATAAGTTTATCTTGGCAAGTGAAATCATCCTCAGTCAGAGTGAAATATCTGAGATTTCTCATTATGAGAATATTCAGGTTGTTTCTAGACATTAAGAAATTCTGTGATCTCTTCGGTAACCTCAGTGTAAATATATATATATATATGTGTGTGTGTGTGTTTATTGGTGAAATTTCCAGCTACTTTTCAACCCTTCGGTATTACTAAACCCTCTTTTGATAAAGAATTGTGCAAAATGGCAACAGGAACCTGAAGGAAAAGGGAAATGATGGCAGTTTTTTCAGAATTTGGACTTTAACAGTACTTTAACAGTAAGTAAAGTAATTTGGAGTGATTTGATGTAAAGCATACCATCCTAGAGAAACAGAGTCAGAATTATTCACAGAGTGGCTGAAAGAGTTTAATGCTTTTGAAAGCTTCTTCACTGAAAGCTCTAAATAAACTACCTGATGCGTAAAATGGTTTATGATATCGTTGAGATCAAGTTTTGAGCTATAAAATACATTTTTATTAATTGCAGAGTACTGTAGGCATTAACAAAATTATCAACATATTTTAGCCATTTTTATGGACTAAACATATGGATTTCCAATCATTAGAAAATTCCAATCATTTGGAAATTAGGAGAAATATTGTCAGCAGTTTGTAGAACTAAGGCAAAGCTGTTCAGTTCAATACAGCTATAAAAGGTAAAACCTGAGAAACATTTTTGCAGTGAGAGCTGCTGTAGTATTAAAGGAAAGGCCATATTTGGGTTGTATACATGGTGTCCTGACTTTTGGTTCCTAAGTTCTCAACAAGCAAACTAGATGTTAACAAAGTCATTTGGAGTGATCTGAGAACATACAGTGTGTCTGAATTGAACCAGACATGTGAAGAGTTTAGTGCTTTAGAAACCTCCTTCACTGAAAGCTATGAATACGTTACCTGATAAAACCGATATCTTTCAGGCTAAAATATATTATTTTTATTCATGACAGAGCACTCTAAGACAAAATAATACCTAATTGCAACATTTTTTTATGAATTATTTATTCTGGACTAACCATATGGATTATTCTTAATTTTAGCATTGCAGACTTAATATATAAGCCTTAACATAGAGTGGCATCAGTGGCTCCTTGAATATCAAAGAAAAAGGTCATCTATGGGTTATAGATCTGGTGGTTCCTCTGGTTCCCAACAAGCAAATTATGCTGGAAGTTTGAAAACTCTGTGGAATTCCCCTTGAAGATGCTTTCATGTCTGAGATAAAATATTTTGCGGTGCACTCCTAACCTTGACAGTGAACACAGAAAGGTGGCCTTGCCTGGCGAAAAACCTACACACACACACACACACACACACACACACACACACTCAGACACAGATATTTGTACTGGTTGGAGGATTGTGCACAACACATCTCCCCCAATAATACTGTCACTCATCTGCCTCGAACAAAACCCACACAAAGCTCAGGATCAAATGAAGCCAACAAAGAGAGGCAGAATAGGGAACAAGATGAGGTGCGTATGGGAGTGTATATGCGGACACGTATGCTCACACACACACACACACACACACACACACACATATCCACATGCTGTTCGGATCCAAAAGAGAAGGTCTCAGAAGAGTTTTTTTCCAAAGCGGTGAGCACATTGAATATTGATGCTCCTCTCCTGCATTCAGGGCTTTCGCTTTTATCTCTGGCGCTCTCCTTCTCAAAGACACTACCTTTTACTTCCTTGCTTCATAGAAGCAGCTACACGGCTACCTCCACAGCCATCCGCCCAATCCATCTGCAGCTGCCATCTAAAACGCCACCAGAGACCGGCGCTCAGAGCTGCACACTGCTCGTTCCAATATGGCTCATCAGCATGTAGAGCGGGGGCCTACAGTTTTACACGCAGCGCTATATGACACTGTAGAAGCCGCACCTATAGCTCATTTGTGTCATATCGGCATATTCTTGAGGTCAGAATACAATGTTATGTCTCCAAAATAGTGCACTTTCTTCAGAATCAACAGTATAACAGTAATAATATTTTATACCAGGTATTTGACTCTTCCTATTGGTCCTTTTATCAGGTGGCGCAAAGATAATTATGATACAAATGTACTGTTTTGTTTTGAAGACGCTGACGTGTGGTTCAGTTCCAGCTACCACAAGTGCTGATTACACAAGAAAGATATAACACAGTAGCTACAATTGCAAAAAAACCCAAAAAAGTTATTGTAGAAAATGATAACAATTCTGACTTACAGACCTGCATCCACTAGCTTCCAAATATCTGTAGCAAAAATACATTCATTCATTTTCTGTAACCACTTAATCCCTAATAGGGTCGTGGGTACCCGGAGCCTATTCCATGCCAGCCCACCGCACCATTTACTCACACACACACACCCCTCACTCACTACTATGGTCAATTTAGAATCCCCAGTTCACCTGACGCACATGTCTTTGGACTGTGGGAGAAACCCGGAGACCCCGGAGGAAACCCACACCACCACGAGGAGAACATAAACACATATAAGACAAGGACCCAGATTCAAACCTCCAACCTTGGAGGTGTAAGGATACAGTGCTACCCACTACACCACTGTGGGGCTCAAAAATACATTATTATTTTTATTATTATTACTATTGAAAGTATAGTATTTTTCACTGTAGAACAAAAAGACCTCAGGTTAATAAATACAAATGTAAAACATCCTTTTAACAAACCATGTAATACAATGATAAAGTATTATTATTAATAACTATTATACAAGACAAGAAGGTAATATGCAAAATTCATCAAAAGTACATCAGAAGTAAGGGATTGAACTATTGAAAGATCTATAAAACAAAAACAATACTGCTAGAAAACCCTCTAACAGATGATTTGAATGACGGGATGTCATCCTCTATTAATAAACCACTATAAAAGAGATGTAATATCTACTTTATTGGAATGTAATGTTCTATTAATAAAACACTGTAAAAGAGATAAAATATCCCCTTTACTTTATTGGAAGGTAATGTTTTATTAATACTTTTTTGAATCTTCCAGTAAAGTTTAAATGATAAGTGAACACACAAACACGCACACACATTAATCTGGACTACTCACATCACCAGACACCATCATGTCCTTGTCCATGTGCTCAGATTAATTCAGGAGCTGGTTTTCGACTCACTGAAGGGGACAGAGAGCTGAAATCCGAGCAGTGCAGAATAAAACCTCACGCTACATTAGCCTGTGTGAGCCCTCGAACTGCACCCGCAGCTCCCGGCAGGTACCCTCACCTTTAGCTGATGCAGTGAATCTGCCCTCGAACACACACACACACACACACACATCCTCACAAACTGCTGGCAACGTCCTAACACAATGTGGACAGGCAATTTCCCCAGCAGACACTGGACGCTGCCAGCAGTGTATTTGCTGCCACTTGTCATTCCTTCCTAATTGTCCATTATGTTCCTCTCATAGACTTTATCACGTCTGTCACACTGCATCTCTGTCAAGTGCAGATTCTGGGCTCTTTTAGAGGCCTTGTATCAAGGAAAGACTGACTTTTGTAAAAACCAAAAGTTAAATAAAACTTGCTATGTAAGCACTGTTAAGGTTATCTCCTGTTTATACTGCAGTCCATATATGGAAAGTGGTTATGATGTCACCATGAAAAGAGGCACAATACAGCCAATCAGAAGACGACTCCTATGCATATATCAGTCTTGAAGCAATGGTTTGGATAAAAAAATGACATTTGCCCATTTTTCCACTTATCCCAGGTCCGAATTACGCTTCTTTAGATTAGACCTGAAATTATGAGACTGATACCGCTAACAAAAAAAAAAAAAACTACATCCAATCAAACTCCATCCAGCACTTCATTCAGGTGGAGCAGACTTGTAGACGTGGTTTAAGACTCAGTATGACTTAAAAATGAACAAAACTTTGCTGTGTAGTCAAACTTTGTATGCTCCCTTTTAATACAACAGGGTCTGTTTTTCCTGAACTGCCCTAAAATTAAGATTTCTGATCTAGAATCAATTTTGGTGGCAATTACTGTCATTAATACAGAGGATTCTGACCCGAGGTCCGTTCTCCTCTCGACTGCTTTGTGAAGGCCAGTCCTGGTGTTATCTGAGATAGTTTGTTCCTCAGTGATTTGCTCATAGTAAAAGATTAAATCCATTACATTGTCACTCACCCCACCAGTCAGCCAAGACATGTTTGGAGTCCAGATCTGGAGCCAAGAGGCGATTATAGCAATAGTCACCTAAAAAAAACTACCAAAACATCTCTAGACCTCCTCAAACCACATCTAACTCCTGCTAAAGTTGAAGCAGACTTGTAGATGTGGTTTAGAATGCAGTAAGACTCATGTTAACCTATTAATATGAACAAAATTTCGCTATGTAGAAATTCTGTGGGTAGGCTTTTAGGACAACAGGGTCTGTTTTCCCAAACCGCTTTAAAATGAGCAGTTCTGATCATTAATACAGCTTATTCTGATCCAAGGTCAGTTCTCCTTATGACTGCTTTGTGAAGTCCAGCCCTGGTGCTTTCTTAAATGGTTTGTACCATGAAGTTTTCTTCATTTTAATAGATTTAAGTAAGTTATACTGCATTCTGGACCACACCCACCAGTCTGCTTCACCTTAATGAAAAGCTGAAGGTGGTTTGAGCAGCTTTGGAGAACTTGTGGTGGTATTTTTAGGTGCTTATTGCAAAATTTGGACTCTGAAGATGTCTTGGCTGATGGCTACATGTGGGGTGAGTGACAGTCTGATTAATTTTTTGCCAAAACTTTCCATTAAGGCAAAAGAAACAAAAACAAGAAGAAAATGAAGAACATAACAGTGGGAGGTAGGAAGTGCCAAACACAGATGATTTATGATTGTTTTCCAATGACAGAAAAGCATTGAAATACAATACAAAAAAAAAAGTATAAAAAATGGTTCCTTTAAAATGTTGACAGTACATGATGTCCTCTGCTGTCTGCGCTGAAACAGTCTGACTGTGGCAACGCTGAAATGCAATCTGATATTTGGCAACACACTCTATCTTTTTATTACAGAGCGGCTGTAAAGCAGATATTAAGAGGGTGATGGATGGATTGGGGGAGAGATAATGTAGAATTCTTCTGCTGGAGTTCCTCCTCATAGTTCTAAGGAGATTTGTACCGTGGGTTTTTTTTTTCTTTTCCAGGTTATTTTTTTTTTCTTTCCTCCCTCATCACGGAGCATGTTCAGGTGGCCTGACGCTGTCATTTTGAACGTCAGCGCTTTCCGCTACAAACCATTATGCTTATAAGTCACAAGCTGGGAAAAAGGCTCTAACCTGACAAATGATGGATTAAGTAGTGTGAAGATGTGGCAAATTAGCCAATCAAAGAGAAGATTCATGTTACCAGGAAACAGCTTGTGCTGTCAGGTTTTCTCTGCTGGCCACCATTGGCTGCCAGGGCCTGTCAATCATCTGTCAGCAGCAAATCCCTGCATAGCTTCAGTTCGTGTGTTATCTCAGCTTACACTTCTCGCCCGTCTATCTGAACCCTGTGATGTCTCGTCTCTTTTGGCTCCCAGGGGAAGGTGTGTGTGTGTGTGTGCGTGTGTGTGCGTGTGTGTGTGTGTGTGTATGTGTGTGTGTGTGTGTGTGTGTACATGCTTGTAAGTCTGTATGTGAGAAATTGGGTAGGCAAGTGTTTGTCGGAGTTTGTGCTTTCAGCTGTGTGAGAGATTGCCATACTGTGTGTGTGTGTGTGTGTGTGTGTGTGTGTGTGTATAGATGCCAGGTGCCTAAGCACACAGATGGACACACAAGTCACAACCTTTAATCTCTTTAAGGCCGATTTGGCCAATTAACCTGGTGAAGATAAGCAAGCTTAACGTCCGATAGCATCTCGGGCTGGTCCTGCTCCAAAAGCTGCCACACAGAAAGAGAAAGAACACCTACATCAGTGTGTATTGTGGTAAATACATAAACCCATGTAACTTTTATATATATATAGTTTCTTGGACTTCAAATTGGTTATATCACTAATCTAATAATTAATCTAGCAATTGAGTAAAGAGAGACAACAAAAAAGGACTTAACTGGACAAATACAGATAAGGAGGGAGACTTCAAAGACTAAAGAGAAAGTAAAATATAAAAATATAAAATATAAAAAAATGCATATTAATGGGAGCAGATATGCACTGTTATTGTGCAAATTGAAAATTCATTCAAGCTCAAAATTCAATTTCTTAATTGTTTTTTTTCCTTTCATTTTTTTAATGCCGGCTGCACTCATATGCAAAATGACATACACCCCTGGTTAAATCATTTACATTTATTAAACTAGTTTTTAAGTAAGTTTTCAATGATTTGTTAAATTACAACTTTTACACATGCCCACCTTTGTCTTATTATTTTCCCAATTTTCCCAATAGCATCTAAACAGTAAATATATTAAAGATATGCATGTATAATCTGACCAAGTATATCGAAGCTAATGTATCAGAGTGGATAAAATTAGCTTTAAAACAAACTTAATTGCTGTCAATAATTCAGTGACTTTGTTTTTATATGACCAGTTTAAAGGCTGTATTACCATGAAAGCACTACAGTTATAGAAGCACTGCAGCTGGGCTTCAGCCTCCACTGTAACAGTCAAAATGCATTAACGGCATTAAAAAATTAATGTTACTTAACGCATCAACTTTGACACTATTATCGATGATAAATACATGCAGGAGAAGTTCTTGAGTGGTATATGGTGTCATGTATGAAGAAATATTAATGCAAATGCTAAATAATAAAATATAATGAAATATTTATAAGATAACATAAGATAACCCTTTATTAGTCTTACAGGTGAGAAATTTGCATTGTTACAGTAGCAAAGTGAAGAAAAGAAAAGCAGAGAAGAAAGCAGAACCAGCATAACCTATAGAATAAATCTATACAACATAACAGTATAATATAAAAGTACATTATACAAATATTTGTGTGTATACACATTTATTTATATATCGGCACCTTGCTAAAATAATCGCCTAAGTCATTTTTTGGCAAAATTGACTTTATTGCCTAAATCATCTTCTCATGATGCTGGCCACCTATGGTAAAATTGCCAATACCGTCAGTCTATTAGGTAATATGATTCTACCACTTTAGGACAAGGGCCTGCCCATTGAAATGAATAGGAGCTGATTTTGTGTTTTTGTGTTTCCTGAAAAACATGAAAAAATATATATAGTATAGTATATTATATATATACTGTATATATCATGTGACAGTGGATATATATGTACATACACAATGGAGTATTTTCAGATTTTTATTTTAGCTTTCCCATAATCTCTTAATTAATCCTGGCAGCTCTAACTTCTAACATTACACAAGTAAAACACAAACTATGGCTGCGTTTTCTACACTTCCCTCTGGTCCACCTTCTTCAGAAGATCTATTGCAGGAGTTTTATCCACTGAAGTGGCTACAGGTTTCCTTTCACTTGTGTAATCAATCGATTTTGCTCCTCAGACAATCCGACAGTTGCTTTGCTGAGGTAAAAATCAGTGATCGCTCCAGCCCTTTGTGGCTCTTATGGTAAAACCTCACCAAATCCCTAGTCATACACTTACATCCGCCTGTAGGCAAACAAAACAAACAGAATCAATTTTCTGACCTCCGGGTTGTACTTTGACAGAAACGCAGAGTTTACTGAGCTTACCGATGTTCGCGTTGGCTAAATAGCAGATTGGTTGTGGTCGGAACGCGGGCGCTAACCCGCCCTGATGGCCTACTCAACCCGCTAAAGTCTGGAAAAGGGCAGGCGGTCGTGTTATTTGTTTGGTTTGTTTTTTGGTGGATTTTGATCTCTGTTCAAACGGGCAGCCGGCCTGGCATGCAGATGGCTTTGACCTTCGTGCATGAGACTAATTAAAGGGTGCTGTCAGGCCAGACTCCGCTAGGGCTTTTTCAGATCAATGCCAGCGCGGCCACAGCAGCAGCACCAAGCAAGCGTCCATTCTGGACGGCCTTTAAAGGAAGAGTTTCATTATGGGGTTCAATAGCATCCCAAAGATGTGGCGCGCTCCCTCCAATTTGGGCACCCATGCTTGTCAAACGTGGCACAGGCCGGATCGCAGGCCGTTGATAATTGCACGTACGTTTGCTAAACTGCGCCAAAAACGGCGCTTATTAAGCCGTTCCCTATAGTGTCGTTTCTGGGCAATTTCAGAAGTGCTGCAAATGAACGGCACACTTATAAGCCTCAACTGCCTCGGCCTGGAATGTTTCCCTTTCTGTTTTTCTGCCTATATTTTTTCACTGCGGTTAAGCCCAAACCAATTTGTCACGGCAGAGGAGCTAGAAATGCTGAGATAATGGGTTTAGGTATCGCAGGGGGATCTCAGGCATTGTTTGCTATGCCTTATTGAATCATAATGAGGAGACAAAGCAAAAGGACGGCGAGCTTAAGAGAAAGGGGGGGGTTGGGGTGTTTGTGGTGGGAGGGGGGGGTTGTTGCTGGCTGAGCTTTCATTAATCGGCATCGATCAAAACTCCCTCACTCACGCTGACGCAGGAGATCCTGAGCACGGCTTTCGGGGAAATCTCCGGAACGCTGGGAATGTTGGGCCGCGTCCGCTAACAGCCGTGGTGATGTCTCGTTCCCCCCAAAACTGGGTTTGGATTTTCCCTCGTTGATATTCAGGGTCGCGAACTCAGTAGGCAAACAAGCTGCCCAGAAAATAAAAATACAGGTGATGCATGGGCCATCCCAGTCAAAATGGCTGTTTTAAATTAGACTATATTATTAATTATGTAAAGAAATGGATTGAATTTACATTAAATGTGCTTTATGTCACATTACAGTACATTTACATTCCATATGGTCTAATTTGAGTCTCGAGAAAATATCTCCACGGCTTGACACGTGATGTGGTTATAAGTTGGAAATTGTCATTTAAATTCTCCAGACTGGAAGAATAAGCTGCAAGTGAGAAATATTACAGATGCAGTGATTAAAAACATGCTTTTACTAGAGCACGATTCTTCCCAAAGCTACAACACATAGGAAATGCAGTTGCAGACCCAGTAGAAAGTGCAGATATGCCACAAGTGAGAGCAATCGTCAACATCAAGCTCATTTGTACGCTCTACTCATATACATAGAGTGGAATATCAGAAAACAGATGGAATGGAATGGCATACCAGCTAATATATGTAATATATTGGTGTTCGCCTGGTATCTGGTATCAGCCCACCACTTCAAACTCATTTCTTTTTGTGTCTTAAAGACACAAAATGTTCACTAAGGTATCATTCTCTCAGCATTTTTCTGTTTATCTTACAGAATGATGGCTGTTTTTCCAGACATAATTTTATCTCAGAATAAAAAACTCAACAATGCTGTGTGAGGCGGACAGTGTGTGCTGGTCTTAAGGGTTTACCGGGGCCCTGGTGACAGATGATGTTCCTGGGATTTGCTGTCAAAGCTATTGACGAATTTGATCATGGAATGCACGGGTCTGTAACCCGGTCTATTGATCGCTTAAGCGACCACTGACATGATCTTATCAAGTAAGGTAAAGCCTCTTTAATGCTGATGAATGTCGTTTCCACATGTGGCCATTGGCAGGTGGAATTAGGGTCTTTAAACACAGATGAATAGCTCTCTCTCTCCTTCTCTCTCCTTCTCTCTCTCTCTCTCTCTCCCTCGGTGGTCACTGACCCATAAGCTTGGCTCGACACATGGCTTTACTTCAATAAATAAAGCGTAAAGTATATCGCCTCTACATCACTGTCAATCCTGCTCCATGGCCACTTTGGCTTAGCAGGGCCGAGGGATAAAAAATCAGCTCTGGGCCGAGTGAGGATGATGATGAATGGAATGAGGAAGAGGTGAGGGAGAGTGGCGGATGCAGCTGGCGTCGCCCTCCCAGTGCACAATGACACCAATCATCAGTCAGGAGCCATCAGAGACAGAAGTGTGGGTTCATGCGGGTTCACCCTGACTGGGGGCATTATTCCCCCGGAGCAGCCAGATATTAACCTCTTAAGGCTCATTATTCATAATTACATCAAATTAGTGATGCAGTTTAAGCAGTTTCCTCCAGGATCAATAAAGTTTTCTGATTCTGATGCAGCGGAATTGAAATTCTTGACCAAAATCAACTCTGAAAAGTTTGGACACTCTTGACTTAAAACCAGTTATTACTATAAATATGATTAAATTATCATTTTGTGCAAAATGTTATTATGTGCATTAGTCACCATGTGAAATATCACTACCTCTATCCATATTACTACTAATCTGCTATTAATCTCTATTACAGCGATCACAAGCTCCGAACCACCATTTGTGTTACTAGTAATTCACTTAAGTCTTAGTTACTTATCTATAATATTAATACCATCTACTACTGAGGATTTTCTGGAGAGTTTTCTGATTCTGATTTTTTATTTAAGTTTGTGGATTGAAATACTAAATTCAAAAAAGTAATGAGGTGTGATAAAAAAATGTGTCAAAGAAAACTGCTTTTAAAGGCAAATTTGATGTAAAAATCATTTTATAAAATGATGTGTCAAATTATACAGAGCCACTTCAGGATGGTTCTGGGGTGCATAGGTGGTCATTCATATTATCATCTGTTCTCACTTTGGTCATGTTTGTGAATATGCTGCTTAATGTTATCCCATGAAATAGCCATACCTTAAAGGGGGTACTGCAAGTGGCCAAATAATAATAATAATAATAATAATAATAATAATAATAATAATAATAATAATAATAATAATAATAATAATAATAAT
>JBBPCY010000039.1:3622739-3632954 GCA_037974405.1 Brachyalestes nurse | reverse complement strand
TAATCAGTCCCTCATAAAGCAGAATGAGGTGCTTGTGTAGGAATTTAACAGACACTGGACTGGAATGGGTTCACACTTATAGAGATGCTGATTTAAAAATAAACTGCAGTGGTCTCTTATTGTCTGCCAGAGCTGTATGTTCAAGCTTTCCTTAATTTCTAAACATTGTGATGCATTTTATACTTTTTAGTGAGAACCGGGCACAACCAGTGGTAATTTTGGGCCGGAAATCCGTCAGCAAAAACAATATATTTGTTGAGAAATGAAAAGAAATAGAATTTTTTGGGCCCAGGAAGGGGATGGTTGGCATGGACAACACAAATATTTGCCAGGAGAATGAAACGAGTTGATGAACTGGAGATCTTAATCAGTGGACTTGCTTGGAATTAGCTTTCAGATGTAAACACAAAAAAATATGCACCTAAAAAATGTTAAGGTCAAATACAATTAAAATGATATTTTTACCACAAAATAGGATGTTTTGAGTTCATATGGTGATAATTGGATATCTTTGTATATTGCGGGTTTCTTTTGTTTGTTTATTGCTTGCTTATTGATTTTTGATTGATTGTTTATTGGAACCAGCATACTAAGGCTAACACTGCTGTGAAGTGGCTGCATTTTAGTTTATGTTGGAGTGGTTATATGCAATAAAATGATACTACGTTAAATCCAAATATATTCAAATATTCCTATGACTAAGAACAAAGGGTTTGGATTCACAGAATAGTGTTTTTCTTTCTTTTAACACAATTGCAGGGCAAAGAAAGCACACAGACTTGGTCTTCTTTATATATTTTTTTTGTCTGTTGGCCATTATTTCTGTAGACTTTGCATTCGGTCTTGGTTCACTGACCTGCTAAATGGTGAAAAATCTGCCCTAGTTTCACTTCCATACCACGGCGTCTCCAGCGTATTTTCTTCCAGGACCTGTCTGGCTTCCGCAAGGCCCAGTCAGCCCCGGACAAAAAGCCCGTTCCCTCTGATGAGACCTTTTAGGCAGCCATAAAAAAACTAAATAATGCAGAAAGAGCAAAGTCAAATAGAAACATAAGTGGAAGTGTCTAGACCAGACTATTAGAACAATTTTCAGCATAAGCATCAAATTTTTCACTCATTACAAAGTCGGTAGTTTGGAAAATGAATGGCCGCACTAAAACAGGCTCCTTCAATTCATTTTATTTTTAGTGTTCTCTCCATAGAAAACCCACACGCAATCAGAATGGGACTTCGCCTCGTGCTTTTCTCACAAAGCCTCTTCAAAATGGATAAACAAATTACACATCATCTTTTTTTTTGTTCCCCCTACCAGCCTATGGATCAAATACAATTACGATTTATGGGCTGCAGCAACTTGTATCATAAGTCCCGAAGCCTGAGGATCGATGATTATTGTTTATTGCTCCGTTTCTCTTGTACGGGAGAAAACGCAGTAATGTGCTGTGTAATAACGCTAAAAGTGTGCAGCGTTCGCTTCCTCAGACAGATCATTAGAGCTTTTTTATTCCTGAAATTTCACTCTTGCGGCTTTCTAGCACACCATTCTGTCAGCAAAGCACTTTTGTTGCTTATCTTTCGCTTCATCCATCATGAATCGAACACACTCGCGTTTGTGCCGGGACGTTCTTTTGAGGTTCCTGTGCTTTTTGTCCCCAGAATAAGGTTTGAAGTCTGCCACGTACCCCACCCTATACTTTAAATACCTTTCATATACACTCCAGGCTCTCAATAGTTCCTGCACTTTACTTTTGTTTACTGCCACTACAGGCACCTTTATGCCCTGTTACTCAACCTGATAAGCTGCAATTTACTCTCACTCACTGCCTTCTGTGCAATAATATACAAAATGGTGCAATGTGTCAATATTATATTCATTCTCTAAGGTTTGCATCCCTTTCATACATTTGCTCTGTGCGACATTATGTGTATGGTTTAATATTATATTTTCTGGAAGGTTCACATACACTTCCCACTACTGTATTGTCGCAGATTTCCATCCCATTCACTATACTGTTAAATTGCTATATTGTCTATTTGTAGCATTGTTACATTGTGGGGTCTGTATTGTGTCGATTTAGTCGGAACTTGCATTCTTTGAAATGTTGCTTTATGTTACAGTCATTAGTTACAGGGTTAGTCTCCCTGGAGCATCCGAGGGTTAAGTGTCTTGGTCAAGGGCACTATGGTAGAAGTGGGGGGTGGTTAACCTGTGACTTTGGGCTCGTTGGCCTCACAGGCAAGTGTTTTATCCACTAAACCACTACCACACATCACAGCTGCTAATGACAATTAGCACCCTTGAATAATTACCACACACCAGATCTTAAAGTAATATTCCACTGTTTCCACCCCCATCTGCATCGTCTCATCAGTCCATCCATCCATCATTTGAGCTGGCTGTCCTTAACTAGAGTTGGTCTAGAGCGTAAAAGCCTATCACAGTGGTCATGGGGCAAAAAAACCCCACCCTGGATATGATGCCAGTCCATCACAGGACTACTAAAAATAACTGTAGTTTATTTTCCTGCATATATACATTTTTGAAAAAAATGTAGAGAATTTTTTGGACACAATTTTTTTAGATTATGTTGCATCAGTATCTTCTTAAATTCTTACATTTAATTTAATTGTTCTACGGTTCAATATCAACCTGAGGACGATGCCCCCCCCCCCATTTGCTTTCACTTAAAGTTTACTCCTCCTGCTCTGAGCCAGTTTTTCCTCTTCGCTGTCGCCTCTGGTTTGCTCAGCAGGGGGCTTGGATTTCTATAAAGCTGCTTTGTGAGAATGTCTTTTGTGAAAAGCGCAATACAGATAAATTTGACTTGTCACAACTTGTCCAGCTCCATTTGGCTCCACAGGCAGTGGCTGAAAGAGTGCTGTAGGTGAGCTGAAGGGCAGGTGAAGAGTAATTCCTCTGTCTGGGTGGGCCTGTTTGCTGACATGCACCAGAGCTGAGTTTCACTTTGTAGTTCAGCTCCTTTGGTCTGGACTAAAGCGGAAAACGATCCATGGTTGCGTTTTAGTTCTGGTTCGCTTAGCATTCACACCCGAAGACTCATGTTTTTGTGACATTGTTTACATTTGATACAGTTCTTCTTGGGTTTCACACTGCAATTTTGCGAGTGAACCGAAGAACTTTGCCTGTCATAACAATCATCATCCTTGGATTGTTTTGGAGGCACTTTGGTGGTCATACTTTTCAAAATGAATAGAAAACTAAATTAACAGAATAATTTGATCGTCACAATAATATTTTTAATATTAATAAATATTCTTTAATATTATTAAAATGTTAGAAATATAAATTTCATGATATAATTTAAATACTTATTCTTACCTAAGTTTTGAGGGTTTTTTGTTGGAGTTGATGTCTGATTTCATCATCCACCAAATTACAATAAATAATTTCAGCAACCCTTTACAATAAGACCACCCTTGTAAAGGGGTTTATAAATAATTTATAATCAGGTTGTTAATTAGGGCGTAGAAAGTTTATACATCATTTATAAGCAGTTATAAATAATTTATAATCATTGTCATACATTGAGGGTTCACGACCTGATTATAAATCATTTATAAACCTTTTATAAGGGTAGTCCTATTGCAAAGTGGTACCGTTACTTCATTAATTCTTTAATACCTAAATAGTCTCCTTATGTGTCAGCATGGCTCAGTTTTACTTCATTAAACTTCCTGCAATATGTCCAAAAGTTCAAACCTTCCATAACAATATCTTCTCACTGCAAACGAGCTGATCCTTAATTCAACTGGATCTTGAAACCACTTCTTTTGGTCTAAATTTTGGTTGTTTACCTTCTGTTTTGGATTGGAACAAAGTCTGAAGATATGAGATAGGCGTGAAAGCAGCCTAACACATTTAACAGTGAACCAAACCATGTAAACAAACGTCTTACAACTTAGGACGTATCTTTGATGACAAAACGGTGATAACATTCACTCTGTTCTGTCTGGGCTTTTTGGTTTTATTAACATCTTGTTTTATCTGTCTTGTGATATTCTGGAGCAATAAGCCACAAGAGGCTGTGTGTTTCTGTGATTTTTCACAATGTGTAGTGCAGCAACACACGGCCATTACTGCGTTTACAAACTGATAAAACTAGACACATTCATACATAATAGAACCGATGTGTGTGGCCATATGTGTGTGCATAGTAGTTGAGAATGGCTCTGAATGTGTCTCAGCTTATGCGTTCTATCCTTATTCGTTCAGAGCTCCTTAAAGATGACAAACATATGCTGATAATAAAGAGATGATGAACAGTTATGCAGAGAAGAGACGACAGTTCGCTCTGTTATTGGCCTGTTTAGACGTCTTTGATCTGTACTGTGTTCATACTTCAAACAAACCACACCCGAGTTCTGTAAACCGAGCCCAACCCGCTCGGGGGGCTCACTTCGCTTATTTGGTCCCCACCAGGGTTCACATGGCTGCGTTCTCTCTTGCTCTAACGAACCACACTAACAGAGCAAATGCACCAGGGACATCTGCCACATCTGAACACACCCGTGCAAACTGCACGACGATCAGATGAGTATGAATTGCAAGTGCCAAGAAAGAGCAAAGCTCCAGTCTTGTAGTATTCTTGTCTTAAAAATGGTGGAAAATAAGTGCTCACTATGACTCTACGACAGTGAGCAGATAATTGGTGCGATCATTCACGCTACTTTGCTTCTTCATTTTTATTAGTGTAAGTATGTCAGCAGTCACACTGCTGTTCTTCTCAAGTTTTATTTTTACTGTTGTATCCAAAAAAGCCGCCCCTTCTCATCCGAGCTTGTGTGGAATTTTGGAACCGATCCAACGTAAAACCGGTTAATATCCAGTGTGTTGCACTGGTACACAGCTAACCAATCAGATGATCAGGGGCCGGGTTTTGATTGTTCAAAAAAATGTATTTTTGTAGCCGAGTCTCCTTTGTAATATATAGGGAGAGTGAGTGAGGACGGTTGAGTCACCTTCAAAATGTGTGTTGAAGAGAGAGAGTCTGTGACATCACAAGAACACACAGCAGACTCATAAACAGGCACTGAAGCGTATAAAAAAGAGATGTTTGTAACTGTTTATTGTGGGTTAATTAAAAATAATGAGCCTGTGAATGCTGCTCCATGTTCAGCTGTCCTTAACCATGAATAGCCTCCTATAGATCCTTTAGTAAAGGTAAACTACCATCAGTAGTGGCTCAGGGTTCCCATAGGATTTAGCTCAGGGAGGCATTGTTTCAGAAATGTTACACATTTATGGCATTTAGTAGGCGCTTTTATCCAAAGCGACTTCTATTCCCTAACTACAGGGGGCAGTCTCCCAGGAGCAACTTGGGGTTAAGGGTCTTGCTCAGGAACCCAGTGGCGGTGTGCTGAAGGTAGGATTTGACCCCATCACCTCTTGGTCCACCAGGCCTACCCACCAGGCCACCACCGCCCCTACTTGTTCTCCAAAACCTGCTTGAACCAAACAACTGGAATTTGCAAGTTTTGTGGAGATGCTGCTCATACCACAGGTGGCAACAGGAACACACTGTCTCTTTATCCACCTTAAACAAATGTACTGCAAAGAGCATGCAGAGAGCCTAACGATGCGTGGTTCCACCAAATCCGTGGGTCTCAGTCACAGCTTCTTGCACACAGTCAGAGGTAATGACAGGAGCAAAACAAACACTTCTCCCTGAAGCATCTGAGAGATTTTCTCCATGCAATTATTCAAGCAAACACTGGAAAAAGATGATGGAGGTCGTGACTTTTTACCCACACAAAGATACTGGAAGCTCCCAGTTGCACAACTGTTTGCATCATTGCAAAGATTACCATTACAGTGCGGAAAAGTTGCAGAAGACTTTTTTTGCTATGACAAGCGATTTATGGGGAACTCGTACACCGGATCCCTACTTGAGACTGAAATTGGTGCAGTACCCGCCAGAAAATATATTACATTACTGAAAACCACAGTGGTGAGCTGAGTGGTCGTGACCTGAGGGAGAACTGTTGTGGGAAGAGTCTTGGGTTCTCCAAGAAAGACCACAGCCAGTGGTATTAAAGCCTTGAGGATCTGGGAGAATAAACATTTGTTTTTGTGATATTATGAAGATACATCAAAGACACGTTTGTAAAATCAAACCTCTTTGGCCAGGCCATTCTTGAGCTGCTAGTGTGGTCTACTGGTTCTGCGAAAAGCCAGGTTGCAGGTTCAAATCCAACTTGTGGCAGCTGGTGGCCTGGTGGTTGGGGAGTTAGCCCTGTGATTAGAAAGTTGTGAGTTCAAATCCCAGGAATGCCACTGAGGTACCATTCCCACACACAACACCCTGGATGCTGCATCACTTGGTGAATGGGTTAAATGCTGAAAAAGAATTTCACCCTCTGTGCTGTGGTGTGTTCACGTGTGACTATAAGGGACATTTTATTTACCGCTAGTTCTAGCATGGGTCAAGTATTTTTTGGGTCTCGCCCTTGCCCTAACACTACGGGACCATCCATCGGCATTTTCTTGATGCACAACTTTGCTGTAATGCACAAGTAGTGATGTCACATGACCCATTCTGTCGTATGTGAACACACCACAGCACACGGTGTGAACTGTGTGAAATTCTTTCTCTGTATTTAACCCATTCACCAATTGAAGCAGCTGGCAGCCAGGAACTCAATGGTATCTCAGAGGTCTTGGGATTCAAACCCACAACCTTCTGAGTGCAGGGGGAACACCCAAACGGCTACAGCGCCAGCTGCCTATGCAGTTGAAATTTTGGAGGCGTGTGCTTCATGGACTCTGGGAGCCCCTGCAAAAGCTAATCATATACGTGAACAACTTCTCTCCATCTTGATACAGATGCAATGGCGTGTATGGTTTCATGTTGAACAGGCACGTTAAACCTTTTCCACAACAAAGCTGTCAGTGCAATCTCTCTGAGAAACAGATGGATTTCACTACAGAACAGAAATGCCGGAGCAGAAGCTGACCACAGACCCGCCGAGCCACCTGCTCAATAGAGCTCAGTGGCGACAGAGAGAGCGATGAAGCAGAAAACAGCAAAGCAAAACGTTTGATGCCATTATGGCCGAACCTTGAAACACTGGAGACTATGAAGAAGATCCTTTAAAGGACCTGCACTTTTCAGAAAAACAGGATAACGATAAACTGGTCTGGCTTCTCTTATTATCCCTGCTTCAAATTCCAGAACATGATTAGTGGAGAGCAGCAGAAGACACAAGCCAGCTGTTTCTGAGAAGCTTACTGAAAGATAGATCATTAGTTATTTAATATATGCGGTTTTCAGGTTAAACGACTTATTCCTTGAATTTTAATGTAGTTTTACACATCTTGTATACTTTGCTATTGTTCCGTGATGAACAGACCTGGAAAATGTGTCCAAATTACAAAAGAAAAAAGAAAGAAACTCACTAGATGAATTACATTTAAAGTACATTGAAACCCGAGTAACTGTGCTAAGAATGCAAATGCATTACTAAATTATGTATAGCTTTGATATACTATTACTTTGCATGAAACAAAAATGTGATTGATTTTGCAGATTGTCCAGATCACCTGCCCTTACTCACACTATCGGGCTAAGGGTTCTATAACCTTGGCAGAGATGCTGCATAAAAGCCAAAAACAGGAATTTTGAAAAATCAGACTGAAATGAGCATTTTCTCCCAATTAAGACTGCACACATTGCAATAAAACAGAATAAACTAGCATTAGTCTAGTTGAAATGAGTTTATTTGGCCTTGTACCTTATGTCTACGGAAGCATTCAGCAGCGGTTGTTGATGTAGCAGGAAATATTTCCTGTTTGCCTTTCTGATATTTAGTTTGGGTGGAAGAAACAAGTTCAATTTGAGGTCAGGCTGGATGCTATGGTCTAAAAATAATATTCTTCTTGAGTTTTACAATAGAATTTATAACCACGTACACTGTCTGCATATTCTACACACCGCACACAAAGTACTATAAGAAAACCTTTTAACAAAAAGAGACTTTCACATTGTTTACACTGTGTGCTGTGCTCTGGTGTGTTCACATGTGGGCCACTTTATGGTCACCTAGTTCTTGCATGGGTCAAGTATTATACTACTGGACAACCAATCTGCATTTGCTTGAGGCACAACTTTCCTGTCATACATAAGTATTTGAAATTTGTCTTATGGCTTTGGGAGCTCCTGCAAGCTAATCGTATACATGAACCACTGCTCTGCATCTTTATACAGATACATTGGCGTGCATGTATCTGTATAAAGACTATTGCAAATAATATTCTCCATGAGTTTTATAATATAATTCACAGCGTACACTGCGTACGCTACATATTCACAGCATAAAGTACTACAAGAATACCTTTTGACAAAACAGACACTTCTCAAGAAAAAATCTTTGGCATAGTTTGGTTTAAGAATAGCAAATGTTGCAGTGTTCAGGGTGTCAAGGCTAAGGTGTGGCTTGAAAAGTCTTGCTGCAACAATATTTCCTTAAAAGCAACATAAAAAGAATCTTTGAGTGATTCTTTCAGCTCTCTAAAGAGCTATTCTATTAATAGTTTTTTTAAAGAACCATTTTTTGTAAATGAGGTTACTGAATGTGAAGAACCTCCTTAAAGTTAAAACCAATAGCACTGCAGTTCAAGTCGCCTGTGTCAAATTCAAGATAAGTCTAGAACTATGATTAGTCAAGACTGAGTTAAGTCTGAGTCCAAATGAAAGCAAGACTGGATCAAGATCAAGTCCAAATGAGAGCATGACTGGGTCAAGACCAATTCGGTGAAAGGCGAGACTGGGTCAAGACTGAACCCCCCCAAAAGTTCAAGTCCTCTTCATGTGCCTTGACTAGTCGTTTACCCACTTTTAATGCAAATTACTAGTAAAGTGTAAAGAATAGTTTTCTTTAACCTAAACCTAATTCAAATAGATGAAATATCACATTTTCTGCTTATAATCACCAACAAGGTACGGATTGAACATTTTTTGACATTAAGCACCAGCTGTAAATAAATCCCACCGATGTGAATGCTAAATGAGTAAAACACCACCAGGTGCAGTGATTTGGTTCTGAGCAGGGGTTAAACTGGGATCTCAGAGCTTATTTTTTTTTGTCCTGGGTGTCGATGTGGTAAGTTAATATTGTTCAGTGTATCAGGAAATGTCATGGAAATGTGGTCAAAATGAATCGCCCATCTGTTTCTGCATTTCTGGCTTAGATAAGTCAGTTGATTTGTTTGGCAGTTTCAATATTTCTTGTTTGTCAGCTCTGGCATGAAGATAATATCAAAATGTCTTCTGATTCCTGTCCAGGTTGTTTGGCCCTAAGAGCGCTGGGATTGGCTCCAGCACCCCACATGACCCTGGTTAGGAAAAGCGGCTCAGAAATTGGATGAATGGATGGAGTATAAGGATGATGTCACTTTAGGCACCAAGGTTGTGGTGCAGGAATACGTAAATGTTACACAGAGGACAAGAACTATAGGACTGAAAGGAAATTTGGCTAGACTGATGGGTGAGACCAAAACAAGTACAACTACTATGAATACTCAGACACTAAAAATACGTCCAATTAAAGTATTTTTTCCTAGAATAATGAGGAGTCTTTATTTTTTTAGAGTGTAGATATTTATTGTCGCTTTTATTGCACTCCACACAGTGACATTAGTCCCACTGGCTACAACCATCTGCAGGAACAGGCGGAGTTTACTTTTCGAAATCTTTAGTTTATCTTTAGTCAGAAAAGTATCAAAAAATACAGATTAAAAGATGATATGTGTTGAATTTAAACATGACATTTAAAAAACACTCATCGTTCACGTCCGCAGTATCCGTCATTACAGCGAAATCACTTATTTTACAAGGATTTGCATATGTGTTCCTTTTCCCTCGGCGTTTTGATTGCCTGCGACCTGTGTGTCTCTGTTATTCATGAGCCATCTGGTTGGCTGGTAGCGTCAGGGACACACACGCCCTGATCTGCTCCTGTTCCTGTTTGAATGTTAGTAGGATCAGTGTCTGCATAGCTCAGCTTGTGCTGAATGCTACACTGCGTATTCCAGACGCTCGCTGTACAGTAAGGGTGGGAAGCACTAGAGCAGGGGTTGACATAATTTTTTTGCTGTAGTACTATAACGAGTACTTACATTAATGAACTGGTACGCACCCAAATTCAACATTTTTCACCTTATTTTGGGTGCCAACACCCCACCCACCAAGTTGTGGG
>JBBPCY010000039.1:3611525-3622639 GCA_037974405.1 Brachyalestes nurse | reverse complement strand
TTCCTCTGAAACTGGTCAGGTTCAGGGACTGGACTGGAAATGAGAGACTTTGAAAGTCCTTCAGGAAGCCTGGAGAATGGTTATTCAAAGCTACGTAAAAATATAAGAATGTAAATATAAGAAGAACAATATTATATATTATCATGTGTTGCAGTACATGTAACCAAAGGACTTGTAACTTCACATCCTGGAACTTTTGATATGGACGAGTCTCTTGTGAAAACATCTTGGTTCCTTTATTTACTGGCACTATTGACCGTATCAATACAACTGTTTCACCAAAAGTATTACAACACAACATTTTATAGATTTTTCCTACACCCTGTTCAGTAACTGGCCATTCCTTTCTCCCTCTCTCCTTCCTGTCCAAATATATTCAGTGTGTTTTTCTCTCTCTGTCTTCATCTTTTTTTCAGTTGTCCAGGCTGATTTGAGTCCAGTCTTCAGTCTGTTCAAAGGCAGACAAAAAGCTTTCATTTTTTTCATCATCAGATAGACGAGGCTCTAGGTAATTAAATCAGTTCTGTAAATTTAATTTGCACATATGGGCCCGTGAAATGTGCCAGTGAAGTCCAACTCATTCCCCTGCCTCTGAGAAATCCGTCTTCACGCTGGAGCGGGGAACATTTCTCATATTTTCATGGACTCACCAAGTTATCAATTTCTTTGCATTAAGTTTTTTTTTTTTTTTTGGTCCCTATTTACATAATTAGAGTGTGGTTAGCTCGAGGATAACTTTCTAGAATAACAGGAAGCTGTCTTGAGTTGTTATTAAATTAGGATATGTTTATGTACAATATAAAGAATATGTTTCCTATCTGAACAACTTTAGAGTACAACCGTAGTCAAGACCAAATCAAGTCAAGACAGAGAGACAGAGTTAAGACTGAGAACATTCTTTGAGACTTCCTGTTAAAAATGTGTGTGTGATGCTGGAGACACAGTGTATCTTCTATTTTAAGATCATTTTGCTCTATTACTATGTGTATGGTATGCAGCATAACATCACTGTACGGTCAAATTAGACTATATTATTACGTAATTGAGCTTCACTCAATTCACTCAGTCTGACATCGTGACTGGCATATGACTGGTTATCATGTAGCCAATGGCTGTTTTAGATGGATTTTGAAATCATTAAACCGGAACTTGTTTTCTCAGGAAACTGATTTAATCAATCATTTTGATAGATTCATAGATAGATGGATACATACATACCTACTCATGCAAACACTGACAGACAGAGGGCAAGACAGACAGATAGATAGATAGATAGATAGATAGATAGATAGATAGATAGATAGATAGATAGATAGATAGATAGACAGATAGATAGACAGATAGATAGATAGATAGATAGATAGACAGATAGATAGACAGATAGATAGATAGATAGATAGATAAATAGATAGCTAGATGATAGACAGATAGATAGATAGATAGATAGATAGATAGATAGACAGACAGACCAACAGACAGACAGATAGACTGACTGGCTCACTCACTGGTGGTGATTTTGTTTTGTATTTTAATATAAAAAACTAATCAGTGCAGAAATTTCAGAGACAGTTTTGTGTTGAATTGGAAGCAGTTGAGTTTAATGAGCTCAGACGTTTCTCAGCTCTCAGAATTTTGACCGCATTACAGCCATGATAACTATCTGTGTACCTCTGAGACTCTTCTTCCACAGCGTGATCAATGACACAAAAAGGCCCATCGGGCGTGTCGTTATCCCTCACCCAACATGCCCCAGGGGGCGTCAGGACAATGACAGCTGTAAAAAAGGGGCAGAATGTGCCGCATGCTTATGAGGAGGAGATAAAGTTGGAAATGTTGCTAAATTCACCCCGCTCGGCAGGGACATATTCAAATGAGCTTGAAGGCAGGGATCGCCACACTCCGCTGCTCAGAGTCAACAAGCTACCTCCCTCTGTTTCTCGCTCGTTCTCTCAATTTGCGGTTATCTTAAGTGCCTGCTTCGCATTGTTTCTCATTTTGTTGTCCGTACAAATTGTTTAATTAGATGTTGGAGACGCCTCCTTGATTTTTTTCGCTCGGTTGTGTGCTGCCTGTCCCGCTGTCTTCAGTTTATCAGGATGAGTGCTTTGTCATAGAAAGAAAGAGAGAGAGAGAGAGAGAGAGAGAGTTAGACACAGAGAGCAGCAATCAATGCATGTCATGCAAAGCTGAGTGCCTGGTGTTCAGCTTCTCTGTAATGACTCAGAGAGGTCCTCTCAGTGCTAAGAGGTGCTCAGGATTGCACTCCTAATAGTCTTGTCACTGGAGACTGCAGTTTTTGCAGTGTTTGCAAGCTGCAGATTTTAAACGACAGCAGTGCTATGCGCCATGCACTCAGTAATTAGAGAAATAACTGGAAAGCAATGCAAAACAAGCAGGCCAATTAAGTTTTTTTTTTCTCATGCAAACATTATATAGAACATTGGCGAACTATGACTGTCAAAACACAAGGGGAAAAGAACACAGCTCTATGATCTGGCTCATTTCTGTTATCACCCCAATGGGATTCCAGGAGTATGTCAATGATAAACAAACACAGGAACCTTTTTTTGGCTGTTCGGAATTAAGGAGCATTTAACCCTGTCTTCGTTTTTTGGTTACACAGTGAGTCCTGCTGGATCTGGTGGCCCCATTGCATTTGGGGCTTTTGCAAGTAATATAAACAAATCATGTTACATTTGTTCCCCTTACCTCTAATAAATCGCATTTATGAATAAAAATGCCACTCATTTTTCTTAAGTTAAAAATGGAAAACGGGTCCCAGGGTTAAAAGGCATTTAATATATTTTATTTAAGGTTAGTAACATATTGACACATTTTACCTTGCAGCAGCTTTACATCGACTCCTTCAGCAAAGAATCCTGGCATAGAGTTTCTTTCCATTTGTAATAACTGAATGAACCTGGTTGAATTGCAGCTCATATTTACAGTCAGTCGCTTATCTAGAACCTCCAAAAGGCTTTGCGTGACATTAAATTTCACAAAACTGATGCTTGAATCCTATAAAACTTTCTAATTATGATAGTGGTTAATATATTGTGCTTTTAGTTTTGCTATTAAAGACCTGCTTAACTGGCAGTAAAAAAAAGTGACTGGACCGTTTTCAAGAGTTTAGTTTTTTCTGACAAGAGTTTTGTTTAAATTCAACAAGTATGGTGATTAAATTAAGTAAAAATGAACCAGAGATCATACCGGGAGCCTCCATGGAATTGAACATAGAGATGATATCTAGGGCCACTGCTATTCTGCCATTCTACATCAGTGCATTGAATTGAACTGGCTCAGAAGTGTGCATCCTTTACACATGAATGAAATACGTGTCATTAACACAGCTGATGGAGCACAACAGTGTTGATGTTAAACATTTGTGTGTGTTACATAGTGTAATATAATGTACACATTTGAAACCAATGCATTCAATGCATCATTTGTTGAATAGTAAACAGAGCTTTTGATGATTTGAAGAGTCTGTTCCTACGACAAAAGGCTTGAAAAAAGGAGGAAGGAGAAAAGAAAATAGGGCTCCCGCCTGTCATCAGAGGGAAGAAGAGGATGACCAGCATACTGATGGAGGAGTGGAAAAGGGAGCAAAAAAAAATATGTGGTCGATGACAACCAAATGGCCTTTTATACTGAAGGGTGACTAACGATAAAGGGCATAGATACGTGACAGTCCAGGGGACCAGACACTGCTCTGAAATAATTGGAGGACAGTGGATGACATTTCAAGCAACTTTATTCAATGCTAAATAGATGAAAGGCGAGGGGTAGGCGCGTGCAGGTTAGCGCGACTGACTAAAGCAGAGAAAAGGCGGCTTTGAAAGCGAATCTCAGCCAACGCTTTGTGGGGGTGTGGGTAGTCTGCTAATGACTAGAAGATAAAAAAGAGGAGGCCTGATGGATTCATGAAGCCTAACGTGGAACAGCCTGGCAATAGAATATTTTTGTTGGCAGAGAGAGGGTGAGAGAGAGGTGCTGTGAAGCAGAAAGAGGGAAAGTCTGACAGCTTTCCGGTACAGAAGGATAACGGAAAAAGAGAGAGAGAGAGAGTAAGAGAGGAGTATTTGAGGGAAAGGGTAGTGCGGGGTGCTGTCAGGCCTCAAGCAAGCTCCGTTTAACAAGCTGCAGGACGGAGGGACAGAGCTGTGTAAGGGTGGGGCTGCTTCAGGATGAGCTGAGGACGGCCATGAAACTGAAAGATGCTAGTAAATTGCCTTTGCAAGACATACATTTTCTACTATAGTGTGATGCACAGTTTTACTATTGGTACAATGCATATTGGTAATGATGACATCAATCAGGCATTAACCTATTAACGATATTTGGACGATTCTTGATGTTTTGCTCACCCTGTATAATAATACTCTGTTTAAAGAAGAAATACTGATAATAGTACGCTGTTTAAGGGTGAATTCCACAATTCCACCAATTTTGTAAAAAATACTGATAGATAATAGTATCCTATTTAGGGTAAATTCCACAATTCCACCAGATTTGTAGAAACAAAAATCGGATAAATATAATAGTTACGATCTAAACAACATAATTCAGAACGGTTTAATAAGAAATAAACACGAGAATTGGTTAGGAACACTCTATTTTATAGCTGTCATTGCAGTAATCTTGTCAGGAAATATATTTGTATAAAGCATACCGGATGGAGAGGTATATGCAGACTGTTTTGGAGCAAAATAGTCCCCATATAACTTATTTTTTTTATATCTACCATTATCAGCATCAAATGTAAACACCCAGAAGACACATGCAGGTTGAGTGGTTATTTGGGTTGCAAATAAAATAGCTATAGTTGTGTTGCCTTTAATCACCACTGTAAAGAAATCTGTACATTTACAACTGAATAGTATGCTTTATCCCTGGATATTTTTGGTATTTGTAGGCCCACATTTCAGTTCCCCCCTCTCTCAACTACATATTAGCTTCATAGTAGATGGCAATTAACCCATAGTAGTTACTGAATAATGTCTTTAGATTGATAGCTTAATAAAGCAGACGTTTAAGGAAGTGTACTATAATTCAGTGGTAGTTGTATGTGTGCTACATTTCATAAAAATACATTAATCCGGTAATCCCCCTGTGATGAAGAAATCACAGTATGAATGTGAGAATATTTTGATTATCCAGGTTGCACGTGGTCTTAAACGGGTTATTATTACATTGCTTTTGCGTGCACACAGATTTTGGATCTCAGATCAGAGCTCGCTTTATGCAGGTCATCTTTATGTGGCTCTTCAGAACAGCAGGCTTACATCTAGCATCCCTTCCTGTAGCTCTGCAATAATGGATAAAAAAATCCCCCCATTCCACCCTTCCAGCCATGAATGCATGAAGAGACCCACCACTGCACTTATCTTCCTTAGGACAGACTGAAATGTCAACCCCGTCACCCTGCCGAAGCGTGATTAGTTCCACCTTCCCTATTAGTGCCAGCTAATTTTGCGCAAGGCACATTCCTATGTTTAATTTATCAGCACTCCCAATTGCCTGGCTCCTCGTGCTTGCGTTGGCTGATAGATGGGAATGGGTCCCAGGGCGAAGATATCCGCCAGTGGTGCTTTCTTCGCAGGCAGGCTGCAGCCGGCCATTTTAGAGGAGCTGTGTCACAGAGCAGATAATTGAAACACATTTGAAGGCTGTTGCCGAATCACAGAGTTATTCCTTTGTTATCATTACATGAAACGATCTGAAGTATTATGTGAACTGGCGGTTACCTTCTGTGAGACAACTGACCTGAGTGACTTAAACTTTCCGTTTTCATGAACGCCTCATTTTGACTTGGCTCATGTTTTTTCTGTTTAATAATAATAATGCGTGTACGCTCTTGAAATCAAGCACCGTTATCATCCTCCCACCCTAATTGTTCAAAAGATATTCAAGCGACTAATTCAATTATGACTAGACTCTTTAGAACAGCGCTATAATAATGAAGCAATAATTAGCTCTTTTATGTGCAACAGTATCATGGGATGATAAGTAGTTATGGTCTCAGCCTTAAAAACTGACCCCCTTGTTCTTTGTCTTCTCTCCACAGGCGGTCGACTCTTCTGCCTGGTGCTGTGGCTGAACGTGGTGCCAGCATTGAACAGCTGCCCAGCAAAATGCGTGTGCTACAGTGAGCCGAGGCCGACTGTGGCCTGTCAGCAGCAGGGTTTGCTCTCCATTCCCACCGAAATCCCAGTCCGCAGCCAGCGGATATTCCTCCAGAGCAACAAACTGACGGTGGTCCGTTCCACCAGCTTTAGCTCTGTGCATAATCTCACTGTCCTCTGGATGTACTCCAACAACATCAGCCACATTGAAGCTGGGGCCTTCTACGGCCTGGAGAGACTGGAGGAGCTGGATATTGGTGACAACAGCAATCTTCGGATCATCAGTCCCTCTGCATTCCGAGGTTTGACCAAGCTGCACACCTTGCACCTGCACAGGTGCGGACTGTCTGAGCTCCCTGTCGGGGTGTTCCGCGGACTCTTCTCACTTCAGTATCTGTATTTACAGGACAATAACCTCCTAGCCCTGCACGACGACACTTTCTTGGATCTGGCCAACCTCACCTACCTGTTCCTGCACAACAACAAGATCAAGGTGGTGACGGATCACATGCTGCGAGGATTGATCAGCCTGGACCGCCTGCTCCTGCATCAAAACCGTATCATTCATGTGCAGCAGCGGGCCTTCGGTGACCTTGGCAAGCTTACTACCTTGTTTCTCTTTTACAACAACCTCACAATGCTGAGCGGGGAGTCAATGGACCCTTTGGTGTCACTCCAGTATCTGCGGCTCAATGGGAACCAATGGATTTGCGACTGCCGTGCCAGACCACTGTGGGACTGGTTCAAACGCTTCAAAGGCTCCAGTTCTGATCTCGAATGCCACCTTCCAGTCGCTCTGGTGGGAAAAGACCTGAAACGGCTTAAAAGCAATGACCTGGAAGGATGCGTTGAGACCAAGACCCGTTCAGGGAAATTCCACTCCCTCGACGACCCGCTAGGAGAAAGCATTCCAAGGTGCTGTCTTTCAGATAGTGACAAATCCTCCATCATCTCCAGCAAGTCTCTCCCTGACCCCTCATCTTACAACAGCCGCCAGATCACCAACAACCCACAGAAAGAGAAGGAGAACATTTCCAGGACAAAGGTCCGAGAAGTGGAACGGACAAAGAACGACACCCGTGGCAAGCAAGGAGTAAGTCTGAATGATGGCCCTCTAGGAACCCTTTCCAACAACCTCGATCAGTCCCTGGACAAACTCAACCCAGAACTGTTAGACGACCTGGAACCTTCTACGGCGCCATCCAAAAAGAAAAAAAAGTGCTCCAAAAAGCCAAAATCAGACCAGTCATGTCTGAAGGGTCACGGATCTGCTCTCAGAGCACTCGGCCTTCTCTTTTTCCCCATGTTCTGGTTGTCCTTAACCATGTCTTAGTTTAAATAGGAGCAAACTCTTGGATCATCTTTGCTCATGACAATGACACACAAAACACTGACAGTTACCTACACATACAGGCAGAGACTGTAGAAGGGGGATTGCGAGCTTGACCCGCATGGTTGAGAGTAAACAATAATTTATGAAGCTAAAGACACATTTAAAAAAAAAATGGATGCCTTTACAGAACCCATACGATCTAATGTACATAAAAAACTCAGTGCCCAAATGTTTGTTCTATGTACTTTTAAATGTGCTGTGTTTAAGCAACACCGCAGAGAGAGTCCTCCTCCCCTTTACCCGCAAAAGCTTACACTGATCGGAAAGTGACTACTGTAGACAACCCACAAAAAAGAAATGAAAGAAGAAGAAAAAAATAATAAAAATAAAAATAAAAAAGCGTACGACAAAAGCGGAGAGGTGAAAGCACATGGGAATGTTGGAGGTATGAGAAGAAGACATTATTTCTGTTCCCAATGTTTCTTTTCTTCAAAGAGTGATACATTTGTTCAATAATGTTCTGTTTTTTTATGTTTATAAGTATTTCAGTAAAGATGAAATGTTTAATTATCCCTAAAACATGAGGAGTTCTGTTTGCGTCACGGCGGTTTTTACAGGTGGCGTCTTATCGAGGGAATGCTGTCTAACTGTTCACTGAGATTGCGATGGAATTATAGATATGCATTTTATTTTACTGGTGTACAAGCATAAATATATTACAAATAAAATATCTCATTTTGTATAGCTGGTTTATTATGCACTATGTTATTAAAACCTTCAACATTTGGGTACCAGTGAACTGGAACAACGTTAACAGTGGAGGGAAAGAATGATAATGATTCGCAGGTTCATTTCAGGATCAGCTCTTGGAGGACAAGATGTAATTAGTTAGCAGGATGCCATATCACCAAACCATCAAAGCATGGGTGAAACAAAGGGTCATCTACCATAGAGAGGACAGGGAAGCATGCAGTGTTCTGTTTTTGTGCTTCATTATGCTGAATGTAAAATCAGGTTCATTAACAAGCCTCAACACACTTCCTAGCGTGTAGGTGAAATGTGCCTATCAGCCGCATCATTAAAACCACTGGCAGGTGAAGTGAAGAACATTGATTATCTCACTACAGTGGAATCTGTCAAGGGGTGGGCAATATTAGTCAGGAAGAAAAGAGTCCATTCTTCAGAAAGCAATACCTGGTGGCATCAATGGTGTTGGTGTCCAACCAGTTTATTCTTTTTCCCTTTGCTGAGGGATGGGGTCAGCAACAGACAAAATGAAGCGAAATATTTGTATATTTGTTGAGGGAAGGACTAAATGAGGTGACAAACTGAACATCTCATTTCAACCGTATCTCCAGAGACCCCCCCTACATTTTTTTTCCTGGGACTTTTTGAAGTGTCAGTCAGGGACCCCACCAAGATCCCCTACATTTCATATCCTGTTTCTTTGATATGGGCCAAATTGTGACTAGGTCTTGTAGGTTGTTCTTGGTCGGCAGTGGTTAATACCTACCAAAAGTGGTCCAAGAATGCGCAACCAGTGCACAGCCAAAGCTCACTGAAGTGCGTGACAAACAAAGGCTAGTCTGTCCGTTTGGATTCCACAGAAGACGTACTGTGGCACAAAAGGTTGAAAATGTTCATGCTTGCTAAGCTCGAAAGATAGCAAAACACACAATGCATCACAGATTCCTTGTGTATGAAGCCACAGACCTGTCAGAGTACCCATGCTAACCCCTGTCCACTGTCAGAAGTTCCTACAATAGGCATTTGAGGATCAGAACTAGACCACTGAGCGATAGAAGAAGGTGGCCTGTTCTGATGAATCACATTTTATTTTACGTCATATGGATGGCCGGATGCGTTTGCTTTGCTTGCCTGGGGAAGAGCTAGCACCTAGATGTACTATGTGAAGAAGCTCTGTTCTACTGAGAAGCCTTGGGTCTTAATGTTGTTGCCAACCAAGTACAGCCCTTGTGGCAGTGGTATTCCCTACACACTGCAAACATTCTTCAGGAAAGGTTTGAGGAACATGATAAGTTGTTGACTGGCCATCAAATAGTCTATGGTTATTAAGGGATCTCTTTGATGAAATCGGCTTTGAATCCACTTCCCTGAAAACTATGTTGACCCTTTAACATGAGGCTCAGTGAAGACTCTTCAATACATGCAATATTTATAGGTGCATTTCATATCTCAGGACATAAATAATAATGCAGCATTTATGTGAGCACATTTAATGTGTACTACCTCCTCAAAGGCGCTGTACTTTAACAGATGCATAATTGTCAGTATAGCGGTTCATGTGTGATGCATTAGCATAATTACACTGCAAATGTTAGTTAACATGGGGTTGTTAGTTTTTGTCACTAATAGAATTTTGAATTGATTTAAATTAGGGTTCATTTAAGGCTTGCATTTTATATGCATACAGTATTCAGTCTCCTCTCCGCATGAAAACGATTTTCATCATGATGACCTGATTTCCTCACAAGGTATTTTTTTTTCCAGCAAGCATAACAAGGAAGTTTTCCTCTGGAGGAAATTTCCATTTGAAAAGTGATGAAAGATTGGATTTTGGAGGTGCTTAAATTCAATGAGGAGTGCACATTAATTAATTTCATAAAAAGTCTCTAGTTTTCAGTTCTTAAAACCTGTTTCATTTCTCATTTTAAGAAACCATAAATTAGAGGCTACCTGCTCATGCTGAAAGTTATTGCATTCATTATACTCCTCAGCTGAAATACTTCTCAGTGTATTAGGTTAGCCGACTGTACCCGACGTGGCTCTTTGTTCCTTATTTTGCATACGATTTGTCCAATTTGGACTGGAATGGAGTCTCTGACATGGAAAGCGTCTTAAGCCGTTGTACACACTGAAAACATACAGCGACAGGCCAAGCTCCTCTCCTCTCCCCTAAACAGATGGCATGTCTTGCTGTGATATGCTCATTGTTTGCGGATGATGACCCATTGCTTTGTCAAATCTGGCCACTGCTCAAGTCCCTGTCCTCCACATTTAGTTACTTCTGCTCGCCCGGCTCCATGGGACTCTGGCACGTGACAGAGATACACGCTCTGCGGTTAGTAGAGCCTGCGGAGGCCTAGCCAGTAACCCCACTGCTTACTAAACACACTTCCCTCAGCTCATCCCAGAGACAAGAACTGTGCCAGATGTCAGACATTTATAACAAAGAGAAGAATGTAATGAATATAATAATAAATAATACAGACAGAGCACTTTGGGCTTATCTCAGTTGCTGTGGAGCGAGGCATATATGGCCTTATCTGCTAAAAATTACTGGTGGCAGTAATGCATCATGCATGTGTATCCATAGCATAGCATATATGTATATACAGCTCTGGAAAAAAAATAAGAGAAATGTTCGTTTTCCCCAGTTCTCTTTTTATCTTGTTGAACTGAACAGCTTTGCCTTAGTTTTTAAGAACTGCTGAGAATATTACTCCTAATTTCCTAATTAAAATATTGTTCTTTAAAGCATAATTTGAAAGGAAATGACAAAACATCCAAATAAGAGAAATGATGCAGCGTTTACAGAACAAAAAGAAATCTCTCTCAAAAATGGCAATAATGACCTTTGAAGAACTTCTAGTAGTGTTTTACCATCCAACTGGTCTCACTGTGAGAGGAGAGTG
>JBBPCY010000039.1:3595555-3605585 GCA_037974405.1 Brachyalestes nurse | reverse complement strand
ACTGTGTGTCTTAACCAACAAAAACATTCCTCTGAAACTGGTCAGGTTCAGGGACTGGACTGGAAATGAGAGTCTGTTCTGGAGAACTGTTCCTCAAGACCACATTGGAATAACACTTGGTTTGCAAACACTTTAAAATAATAAGGCACTTTTTAACAGCAGTGTTCCCTTTAACACAGTCACACAGCTGCAGGTCAAATATTTCTGTAAATCTCAACGTAAACATTAATGTAATCAAATCAAATACAAAACCAAAGCTATCTGCCACTGCAGGGCATTCACATTTTATCTTGTTTGTTACTGAATAACAAGTTACCCTCATGGTCAGGCATCTTATATGGACAAAAGCAATGGGAGCGCTGTACATGTTGGCTGGTTTTCGCAGGGGTCAGGCGTCCCATTACTTTTGTCCATACATTTTTAATTAAATTAAATAGCTCAACGCTCACATTACTTCGGTGAAAGCACTGAACTTTCAAAATAAAAGGATTTTTAAAAATAATTGTTGGCGTTAAGTAAATAATGCGTTAATACATTAATGTGATAATTATAGATAGATAGATAGATAGATACATAGATACATAGATACAGATAGATAGATAGATAAATAGATTGATAGACAGATAGACAGATAGATAGATAGATAGATAGATGAAGTCCATAATTCTAGTGGAAGTCTATTAAATAAGAAAAGACAGAAATGCTCACTTGTTAATGTATTCTATAAGCATGTTCAAAAACATGTTCTGGCAACTGCATTACTATACTCCTTCAATCCAGCAAGGAGGCAAAATGCATGCGAAACTTGTCCCTCCCGGCACCACAGCCACCACTTCCCCGACCATCACTCTTTTTACATTTCAGAGCAGTGTCTTGGCAGGACACAGCTGTCCACTGTATTTCATGTCATGGCCAGAACTCATTTGGAGTGCAGCGCACAGGCCTTACAGTCTACAGGGAGCGGAGTTGGGCTGAGGCGGCCTGGGCCAGTGGGAAGCCCTTTACGAGCCCTACTTCCTGCCCACCCATTACTGCTCTTCTCAGGACAGCCACAAAATGGCTCCACCTCAAATCTCTCCCCACCAACTCCCCTGTCTGCGGTCGCCTTGGGCCCAAGCTCCACATTAAGGGACTAACCTTTCCGGAAATTACCTCTGCACTTGCCCCATCTGCCTGATTACTTCTGTTACTGCTTGGCCTCTGATGAAACGTCTTGGCTGCACTCTCAGGTCAGCGGTGCCTCTGAAGCAAAGTTTACTGGAAGCCGGAGATGGAAAAAGGAGGCGAGATGGGGATTTGGCCATAGTGCTGAAAGAAGCAGTACTGACACTTACGACCTTGTTGACATGAGCAACTGTGCTGGATTGTTTCCAGCGTTGGTCAAACCACTGAAAGTCTTCTTAAAGAGCCCAGATTCTTCATCTGTTGATTTGTTTTTCTCCCTGACGTCCACTAGTCACACATATCACTACTTTTGCCAATATAACTTACTGTAAGTACTACTGATCTTTATTATGTGCAGTAACATTCTCCTAACCAGCATTTGTGTAGGCAGCATGGTGTATTTATTTACGGAGTATCGATTTATTAAGACTTTATATTTTATATTGTTTTCGTCTCTTGTGTGTCTGTGCAGTCGTAACATAAACAGTTTGCTCTGGGGTTAGTTATGTTTTCTGATTTAAATTTTAATCTTTTAGATTAAAAAATAGCAGTTTGTATTACTGATGTGCTTAAATGGCATCTGTTGTGGCTTTGTGTGGCTCATTTACATAGTTTAGGCTGAAATACTCCTCAGAACTTCACTGTGAATGGGAATGACAGATATGTAATGTTTTCATAGTTCAAGCAAGTCCATCAGGACGTAACTAGCAGAATGTGTGATAAAAGGAAAAAGGTGTGTTTAATGATGTAGATGTGAAACATATAGATGAAAGAATGAATGCTATTGAATGTTGTTTTTCCAGATATCAAACTGTAATTTCAACAAAAGCAAACATTTCCTTTTTTTTCCAATAATATGAACTTTGGGTCAGATCACAACTGTGAAGATGGAGCTTCGTTCTTTGTGTCAAAGTTTAAAGTGCTTCAGTATAACCCTTCTCAGATTGTGTCTGGTGTTATAATGTGGGTATGGATCAATACTCAGTTGAGGATTTACAAGTAAAAAAAAAATCTTTGTTTCTTTTATGAATTGCAATATGAGTAAGAGAGGTTTAGAGTGTTGGAATGCGTTATTCATACACAGAGGCAATTGCAGAATAAAGCGATTACATTCAATTGACCTGTTTCTGTCTTAGATAAAGGGAAAAGGAAATCATTGACCCGGACAAAGAGCTGTGGGACAGACAAAAAAAGAAATTCAGGTTTTTAAGAAGAACGTTTAATAACTTTTTTTGAAGGATTTTCAAGATACCCTGAAGCTAAATGCCACAGAGGCCAAAGGAAAAGGTGGGAATGGAAAATGGAAAACACACTGCATTATCCATTTCTCCCCTCGGGAATCTTTATTGACCTCCACTACACTGGCCAATTGTCTCAGTGATCAGCATGGCAAATCTGGCTTCGCGTCAGTTGCAGCCAATCAGCTTTCTCTGACATATGGTCTGCTTCTATCTTATCAGTCTATCCCCACTGAGAGTCTCAAAAGCAGCTTTAAAAGCGAGGCTTATCCTGCCCTAATATGATCTATTCTGCGCAGTCCATCCAAATTCATAATTCCGCAAAGGGATTTCCACAGATGACGAACATTAGAGCTACGTATTTTTCATGCCACTCTCCAGTCGCATCGATAGCACTCCTCGCCGGCCTGAAAAAAACAGAAGCCGTTTGGTTTAGGAGTGAGATTTTCTCTGAAAAGCTGAAAACCGGAGGTCGCAACTTCTATTTTGATAGTAAGTTGCCGTAAAACATGGCTGCTTATTCTCACGTGTTGCGAGTCGCCTATGAATATGCTTAACCCTAGTGTGCCGGGCCAGTTCCCTTGATTAAAAAGAAGAACAATGCATTTCTGAGTGTGTTTATGTGTCACAAATTTTTATATTTTCTGCACTGAATAAGACTAACACATAACTGTGGATTGGTCCATTTGAGTCAGACATATTTGCATTGAAATGAAAGATGACAATGGGGAATGCACAGGGCCTTAATAAATTAGACCTTATAGTACAAGATGTGACAATATTCCTAGTGTGTTTATCATTTACCAACGAAATCCCACTGGGTACAAACGCAAGTGAAGCATTCACAAGCCACAAGATCCTGTATGTGAACATATTTCATGTTGAATACATTCAGTATGTCCAAGATATGGATGCCATACTCTATCATAGTCTAACGCTGCATTCCTGACAATTAATCTGGTGCTCATGGAGGCACACTGATGTATTACATTGACTTGGAGAACAAGGCCAATGTGGCTCCATGTTGGGATGTATATAAATCTCTAAACAGATCTATCTGTGCAGCCGTTTCTCCAGAATATATTCGTAACACATCAATGTAGGACAACTGTTATAACTTGGTTATAACTGATTATTATTGATTTATAAACTGTCTACAACCTAAGTAACAACCTGAAAATAATGCAATTGGATCTGTATGAAACCAAGGCAGTTCCCAGGTTCCAGGAATCACTCTTGCATAGTTATGTGCACATAGAACATAACCTTATCATTAAATTAATTCAATTCTATACCAAAGGGTACAAAGGGATTCTGGATGCTCAACACGCTTTAAGGAGACCCTTAACTGCCATCTGTGTTAGATCAGCTAACAGCTTGAAATGCCCTTATTGAGGACAATGATAAGTGCTTAGATATGAAACATCTTTTCATCGTTAATCCAGGATAGTTTGAGATTCCAGGCAAATGCCAACTTTGACTAAATTGTGCTAATGCTTACCCCTCAGAACTCGGAGTCCATTAGTCCATTTTTTGTTTGTTTGTTAGAACTGAAATTTTGGAGTAGTGGTTATTATTATTGCATGTTTTTAAACATATAAAAACTTTGGTTCTACCTCACATGGGAACACCAGATAAAGCTCAGCATGACGTCTGATACCTCGAGCATCAACACAAATTGGGAGAGCATTAGAAGAGTTGTAGGGCCATATTTTTTTGTGCTTCTGGCATGGCTCACGTTCTAAGGGTTAAAAAGAACATCTTGTTGGTGGTGCACCAGATGTTCTTCCCAAATGTACACACAGGAACATATCCTGTTTCCAACACTCATGTTTTGATCCCTTGTTATCTCAGTTAAAGTGACTCAGCACAAGAGAACAAAGAGATCCAGAGTTTGCTGCCCCCCGAATTAACCCCACTCAGGACGCTTAACAGAAACATTACGACATATTGATGGATCCAGTGGATTTCTGTCACTCAGTATTGTAGTTGTGAAAATAATCTTTGTCCAGTAATGACAGGTTTATCAACCCACACTCTTTAGAAAGACGCTAGTTGGAGGCCGTTCTCGACTCCTTTTCTTCTTTAACAATGCTCTCTTTCAGAGAGTGAAATGTTGAGAACAAAAGAGGTAGCTTTCTGGCCATCCAAGTGCTAAAAGTATGCCGTGTCTTTGCGAGACGCAGGATTCCTTCAAAAACGTTTAATTGGAAACCATGTTCGCAGCCACGACCTCACTGATTTTGAAATCCATTGATCTCCTCAGCACTTCAGTTTTGTTTGCCCTGCAGTGTGCATTTCAATATGTCTCTGCAGAATGTTTTCTTTTTAATAGTGCTGTCTCAGAGTGGAATGAAATATGCATGTTTTTCTTAGCCCATCAGTCTGTTTACCCAGAGTCCTCAGATGCAGGATCAGAAATGTGTGGCACCAAAGTCTGATCTTCTAAATCCCAGACCCAATAAATTGCCTTCACTTTTGGCCAGCATCAGAGCGAATTCGGTCGTGATGCTGCTCATCTGACTGGCTGGGATGGGCACAGAACACATCATGGGATGGACTTTAGTGTTCTCTTATTCTCGCAAACTGTCCTGATCTCTTCAGAGACTTTTTTCTTTCCATGAACACCCTGCCATGGCAGCATACCAGGAAAGAAATCACCATCTATTTTCCTCACATCTCTGAAAGCCTCTGCCACACGGTCTTCCTTCAGAGGGCTGGGACACATAAGAAATGTATGGCGAAAGAACAGCATGAGGTTATTTACCAAAGCCCATATATGTCTCTAAACAGCTTTATAAATTCATTTTCCCCATTAGCCCATTGCTAATGCATGAAATGTGAGGTTTATGGTCTGGCTGTCCTTTACCGAGCTTTATTAAGGCAGAGACGAATCGGAGGTAAAAGTGTCTGATTCGCTCATTAACGCTGATTAATGCACTTAAGCTGCAGCGGCTCCACCAACCAGCTGCTGCCGTGTTACTTTCTCTAATTAAAATGATAAATAATTAGTCATGCATATTCATATTCCACTGTTTCGGGTTTCGCCTGCCGAATAGGTATCGCAAGAGGTACATTACTCACTTCTCTTTTTCTGCTTTTCTGAGGGAAAAAAGCGAGTAGGCAGCATGCTGTGACTCTAATGAAGTATTACAATGATTTCTCAGCTCTTTGTAATAGCTCCGCTGACCACTGCTGCTAGCATTTTCAAGCTCCAAAATGCATTGTTTCATGTCGAATATTATATACAGGCGAACTAAGCGTGCGTTCCATCTTAACAAGTGCAATTAGTGTCACACTCGGACCAAAATATACTCTTATTATGCTAATAGCTCGGTTTGAAAGCGTGCGGTTACCATTCACCTCATGCCGTAACGTGGAGGTGACAGGTCTGCACAAATATGAGTCCGGCGGCGTGTGGAATCCGATCGCTTCAATCTTGACACCATGTTTTATTCATCTCGAGTGTTGCTCCAGCGCCTGTCTGAAATGACACTGGCGTGATGGGGAGGAGGCTGCGCATTACGCGACATGTTTCTCCATAATGCATGCTTCACTCCTGCTCATCACTAATGCAGGTCGTCATGCCCTTCACCTGGAGACCGGGGACCCTTCACTCTGCCCTGCGAAACAGCCATCAGCTCAAGGGAGAGATCCAGCCATGTAGGCGTCTAGGGAGCACACACTTGCTGACCCAAACTTCTAATTGTAAGCAAGGTCAGAAAAAACTATATATTGCAACTATAGTTATATAACAAGGGCTACTATTGCTATAGTTTTTAGCTACACAATATGGACAAAAGTATTGGGATGTCTGACCATTACACCAACAGGGACTTTAAGGATATTGTATTCAAATACAAGGACTTTAACATGGAGTTGGCTCTCCCTTTGCAATTATAACAGCTTCCACTCTTCTTGGAAGACTTTCCACAAGATTTTGGAGTTTCTGTGGGAATTTGAGCCCATTCATTCTGTAGAGCATTTATGAAGTCAGGCACTGATGTTGGACGACACAACGGACGGACACCCTAAAAGCGTTAACTTAAAGCCTTGTGCATGCACAAAGTGTGGACTGCAGGACTGTACATGCACCAGCTGATAAGATAAGATGAGAAAACCCATCCCAAGACTGCTAGTGGTACCCTGAGTTTCACACTGTTCACACTGTGTGCTGTGGTGTGTTCACTTTTGACAAAATGGTCACTTTACATTATTTTTATTAGTCCTATGGGTGGGAAATTTATGTTGTTACAGCAGCAAAGCGGACAGAACAAAAGAAGTAGAAACTGCGTAACCTATAAAGACTACACAATATAAGAATATGATATAAAAGGAACTAAGTAAAGAACTACATAAACAGAAGTATACAAATTTGTGTGTATACAAATATACTGAAGATACTTACTGTTTACATATATGTGTGTGTGCGCACAGTGAGTATCTTCAGGTGCCTAGTAGCAGAAGACTTTAAATGAAACACTTCACATTAGCAGACATTAAAAGAAACATTTGGATTGACAGCGGTATCAATAATTGTGTTTTGATTGACAATGTGTGGGTCCAATTTTGTGAGAAAAAAGAAAAATTTTAGTCAAAACAGTCATTCTGGGGATCTGCTGACAGTGAAACTAGCTGATGTCTAACCAGTCAGCTGTTAGAAATGGAAACCTTGGCTCTTTACTGAAGGAGTCTATGTAAAACTGCTACATCCATGGTAATACATGACGATGCCTGTTGCAAGCTTAAAAAAAATATGGAATGTGTAACGCATTTTTTAAATGTGTGTGTTTAATGTAGAATGGGCAAAAATGTCAGTGTACAGCAGCATAAGCTTTGTGCTAGCATACTGTTAGAAATTAGCATTATTATAAAGATTTTTTTTCTCAATCTTTTGACCGTCTAAATCTAGTGGTTATATTTTTCTTCTTCCACCCACATTAGGCCCATTTCTCCAGGGAAAACACAATTTCTACACAATCTTTGGTGGATTACTTAAAAAGTGTAATCTAACTCTGATTACAAATTCCACGACAGGAAATATAAACAGTAAAAGTGTTTTCTAATCTGATTACTTTTGAAGGCCAAGAACACAAATAAATCATTTCATCTTTTAACTGTTGTACTTATTTATCAAAAGAATGTGCTTTTTAAAAAAAATAAGTATTTATAGGCAGATTTGTTGCTGTTTTCATATCAAAAATTAAACCCTTAATCATAGTAATCCTCCAAAACAGAACAGTAAGCTGATTATATTTATTAAAGATATTCTACCCTAAGTACTCAATATTTGCCAGATTATATAATTCAGGTTACATTTATTCAGTTACTGCCCAAGACTTTACAAGGTTACAGGGCATGAACACAAGTTACAATAATTACAATTATAAGCTATCAATTATAAAAATACGCTACATGGACAAAGGTTTTGGGACGCCTGACCATTACACCAAAAGGGACTTTTTTGGGAGGCTTTCCACAAGTTCACTCTTCTTAGAAGGCCATTCCAGTTCATCCCAAAGGTGCTGGATGGGGTTGAGGTCAGGGCTCTGTGTGGCCAGTCAAGTTCTTCCACACTGAACTCCTCCAGCCACGTCTTTATGGAGCTGCTTTGTGTTCTGGGACACAGTCCTGCTGGAATAGAAAAGCTTCTTCCTCAAACTGGGTCCACAGAGTTGAAGCACGGTGTTGTTCAAAATGTCTTGTTCTGCTGAAGCATTAAGATTCTCCTTCACTGGAAGTAAGGGGCCACCTGAATTCAGTCATTAAAATGTGTGTCCCAATACGTTTGACCAAATAGTATATAATGAAAAGTAAGTGAATTCCAGATAACTGCTCAGCATGGAATTATCTGTTTCCAAGAATGGAAGGCCTTTGCTTTCATCTCCTCACTCCAGTGCCGTATGTTTGGTTAAAAGCCATTATTCTGAAGAAAGGTGTATTCTCCTGCACTTTAACTTCTAATCTAATCAGAAGTGAAACAGGAACATTCTGACCTTATGCCTTTGGTAACACCAGTAGCCTGCTGTTAAACTCACTTGATCAGAACATAAACATGTTAGTCTGAATTTCAGCTGGAGGAAGGTTTTTATAGCAACTGTTTATTTTATATTTTATGTAATACCCAACACTTGCACCACAATGTAAAAATGATTCCCTGACAAGTAAATGTATCTTATATATAATCAGTATGAAACTATTATTAATATTAAATAACATATAAAGATGTCTAGTAAGATCATTTTACTGTAAGACTAGACCATTTTTATTATACCTTTATAATAACATAATAAGAACATATATATATAGTTATGGGAAACAATAAGAGAATATATGAATAATTATGGTTAATGCTGTGCAAAATGTGCATATCATTATTGTTTTATACACTACTGACCACACATGATTCAAAATTATTATTATTTATATGTAGTAGTGTATGTACTAGTCTTTGAATTTTGAATGTACCTGCTATGCCACATTACTGTTTACTGTGTGTTTGGTGGAATGAGCTCTGCCACGTGACTTCACACTCACTCATTTGGCGGGTACATCACATAACAGTGGGGGACTCTTCCAAACCCAAATTAAACACGCTTATTTGCATTCTTGCAGACCCCAGCTAGGAAGAGCATATGACAGAGCTGAGATTTTAAGCAATATCCCAGTGTCTGCCTTACCTTTATACCTGAGGAGTGTTGGGTAGATAGTACATCCATTATCATTAATCATTCTAGATTTCCATTCAAAATATCTGTTCCACGCTGTGACCTTGATGAACCATTTTACAACTCAGAATCCAGAATTCCTTGAGGGTCTCAGGATACGATCCTGTGACCAGTTGACAAAATTTTGCATGGCATTTAGAAGGAGACTCTTATTCTATAAGCACAAAATTCTAGCTGTTGTATCTTAGCTGACAGGCTAATTCAGCTTCAGAGTGGAAGAAAGGTGAAATATAAAACCAAAAATTAAGCTAAACAAAAAACAACCCAGAAAAAAACAGCTGCTCTTAGATTTAGCAAGTATTACTGTACTGCAATGCAAATTTTGTTACAAATTTACCCTGATGGCCCTCCATACTGCTTAATCATCATGAATTCCCTCAGGACAGATATAGCTATAATTGGACCCTTTTTAACACAGTCTATGAAAAAAAGTACATTTCAGGCCATTTTGCTATGATCTGGCTTTTGCGCTCATTTTCCCATTTGGCAGTGAGGATATCTACAGTATCTAGTAATTTCTTGTATACGTTTGATAGTACCAGCATGTCTCAGCATGTTCACAAGTGTTTTTGCAATTAGCCATTAGCTATTTAAGGTCCTGCCCAGGCAGGAGATCATACATATTCAAGGTTCAGAAGCTCCTCTGTTCCCTGAGCTATTTATAAGATACACCATACTGCAATTTGTTTTCTTAAGGAAACAAGTAAAAGAGTTTCAGAGAGTTTCAAAGTTGGGGCACAACTTTATTTGGGAAATCAGAGTGAATAATTGCTTCTTCTGGTTGTGTTGTGCATTGTCTCTATTTTTATTATTGTTGTCAGAAAAACTCTGATTTCAGTAAATATAAACAGTGTAAAACAGTCTAGAACCAGTGTTTACTCTCAGAACTCAGAGTGTATC
>JBBPCY010000039.1:3575614-3587660 GCA_037974405.1 Brachyalestes nurse | reverse complement strand
TCTGTGTCCCTCTCTCTCTAACTCTCTCTCTTTCTCCCTCTTTCTCTCCTGTATCACTTTCTCTCTCTCTCTCTCTCTCTCTCTCTCTCTCTCTCCCTCTCTCTCATTCTCCCTCTTTCTCTCTCTGTATCACTTTCTGTGTCCCTCTCTCCTGTGTCTCCCCCCCCCCCAAATATTCTAGATTTCCATATACTCTAAAGGCTGCTGTATGGCCTTTTTTACCTCCCCGCTTCCTCTACTGCACCTATTATTTTTAATGACGGAAGCCCCATTTCATCTCTGGGCTTTTTTTTTGTGACAGCCAGTCATGTGACGACGTGCCCAAGCAGCCTTTAATAGATGCCTTTGCCGGCAAACACTATAAAACCTTCCCAGCTTACAATTAGATTGGGCCCGTATATCAGCTGGGGCCGCGGCTGGATCAATAAAGATGACACGAGCGTATAGAGGTAGGAGAGAAGGTATGGCAAGCGCTTTCTAATGGGATTCATTTAGCCATTAATGAGCCGTTTCACTCTCTGTCAAGTCTCAGATGACTGATGACAGGTTTTATCTCTCCTGCTGCTATGGACGATTCTCGAGATGGTGTTGCGAGACAGGTGTTAGGCGTGTGTGTGTGTGTGTGTGTATGTGTTAGTCTGTCATCTTTTTTCATTTCAACAAAATCAGAGACAGTCCGTGAAATGTTCATGCGAAGGCCGCACTTTGATTCACCAAATCATCTTCCAGTATTTTATGCTTGGACCCCTCAAAAAGTAGCCTATTGATGCTCCGCCCTAAACCGCATTCTTTCACAGCTGAGTGTGGACAAACTTGCACAACACTTTTAGATTTTTTTTAGGCACATTTCTATCTACCTAAAAGAACTTGTATTTTAACTGTAAGCGCACACTGTAAAGTCCAGCCCAATCGTACTGAAGCCATGACAGAATGGAATGTAATAGGCCAGAGTATTTCATACAAAACTGACAGTCACTGACCACCTCATCAAGGTTAGACCTCCTAATGTCTTTTAGTATTGGTAGATTACTTGATTTTTCTGTTAAAATTACAAAAAAATAAAAAATAAAAAATAATGGGAAGTGGATTATTTTAATTAATAAATAAATAAATAAATGGCACTGTTGTTTTATACACTGTTGACTGCACATGATTCAAAATTCCAAATAAAAAAATACACCGTGGAAATTTTAAACTACACAGCACTCATTATTTTACAGTTCCAACAATTAAAATAGAAATGTTAAGAGCATAGTGTGTGCATGTGAGAGCTCTGGTAAGCCCATCAGAAACTGAATCAGGAGTGAAGCTGCTGGAATACAGCACATAGAAAAACTGTTCTACAAACACTATTTTATTTTTTTTTACACACACTGCAGTAGTTCAGAAAATAATAGAAACCTGTGTCATCGGGCAAGTGCTCCTCCCCCAGCCACGGCAGAGGTTCAACAGAAACGACACCTCTCTCACGCGCCGGGCCAGATCAGCACCATGGACAGCTGCCAGCACACTCAAGAGTTGAGGCTTCAATTCCTCTCCTTTTCCAACAGACTCCAGCAGGGAGGGAGGGAGGGAGGGAGAGGGAGAGGGAGAGGGAGAGAGAGAGGGAGAGAGAGAGGGAGAGAGAGAGGGAGAGAGAGAGAGAGAGAGAATATGAATGAGAATATTTTACCCCATTCGTTTCTTCTCACCTCTTGCACTTCTATTGGTATTTATGTTGGTAGTTGAATTTAACAGTTTATTTCAATAAAGAGCAGGGGTTCGGCTCATCTTTTCCGAGGAGATCTCTCACAGATCTTAATATACTTAATTCTAGGGTGATCATTTCTCATTGGCAAAGACCTGGTCACTACCAAGATAACGGTCACCTTTTATTTCTGATTACCAAATATGGGCTTCCAGTCAATTAAAGATAGAAACATTCATCTAAGCTTAAATTTGGTGAAGCTGACTGAGCACCCCAAGAGTTCCAGCAAAGACACTGAGGTCAATAGGGTGCACACCTCTAACTGTATGCATATAAATGGACTTCTGTTTACATGTCAGGAAGCTTTTGAACCTTCAGGTCCCCTCAAGTTATTGTTTCTGTTCGACTGCAGAGGTAGTTAATGTTTTCTAATGGTGACCTTGAAGACCCTGCTCTCCTCCCTTTGCTTATCTTGGCCTCTCTGCTCACATCTTTTCAACAAAAGAGACTCGCTTTGTTCAAAAGTTACACTCAAACGAAGTTATTTTTTATAAAATTTGCAATATTTTATTAATTCTGCTTAACATAAGTAATAGAAAAGGTGATCTGAATGAACAAAACGATAAAATGACATTAGTAAAACAAGAAAAATCTGCTTCACTAGTATAGGCAACCATTAGCCAACCATGGTCAAATTTATACAGACAATATTAATGTCTGCTTGTGACCTAATATTCAGTGACTCTCCAATTAGACAGTGAAAATAACATTATAGCTAATGTTAAAGCTCATGTTAGTTTTTTCATAGTTACATGTTGCCAGAAAAACATGGTTTATTATTTTACTTAACAGTAAATTGTAAAACATCAATATTTTAAGTTTAATTGGAAGTTAAGCTGTTTATTTGGCTTCGATATGTGATTTGTTTGGTCCAAAAATGGAAAAATTGAATGGTGTGTTATTGTGAGCCTGGAATTCAGCAGCTGGGTTAGCCAAACCTTCTCAGACTGAAACTATTGTTTTATAAAATTTACAACCCAGGAGTCTATAGAGTGCACTAATCATGTATTTATCCCTAAACACCTGCAGGACTCTTGTAGTTAGTGATGACTGAGGATGATGATCCAGGACCTTTAAGAATGACCAGAAGAGAGGAGTCAGACTCACAAACCACCCGTTTGATGACATGGTGTGTATTTCATATCAACAGGCCATATTAATGTCCATCATAGAGGACTATGTGACCCCATTCTTCTTGAAAACCAGTTAAAATACATTAAAATCACACGTGAAATGTCCTACTAGTGTGATTTTTTTCATGCATGCAAAACAGATCTATTTTGAAATTTAGGTTTCACACTACAGTTTCTTATTAGATTGGGCTGAATATTCTGTAAAGGTTTGATAATTGGTTTGACAATATTATGTAAAGCCTGTCGAACCTCAGCTACAACAGTGGCTATGAAACTAAGTGGAGCATGAAGGTCGATTAGACGTGAAATTAGCCAGGCGGTTTTAAAGTAGACGTCTCTGAAGTTCTCCACAAGCCACTGCAAGCCTCATCGTGCCACCCCCCCCTCTACAGAAATGTCCAGGGAAGCTATTTCAGTGCCCTGGGTCACTTCCTAAAGAGCAACACCTCCTTGAAACGTGTGATTCATAGTGAAATCATCTTTGCTAATTTTGAAGAAGCCGTGTAGAAGAAAAGTAGAAGAAAGTTTTTTTTTTCATCATTCTGCATCGTTCTGGATAAATATAGACCTTCACATGCTGGCGTTCAAGAAAAGCTTTAGATGTGGAATCAGATGAGGCCTGTTTGACCAAGAGTTGGGTAGAAAGCTTCAAATTTTAGAGCAATTAAAATGTCATCCTGACGAATGTTCAAAGACTGCTGGAGAATGTGAGAAGATTCATCAGCATGTCAGGCACGAGTCTTCGAGTAAACTGACGCTCATTTGAAGAGAATCGAAAATGGCACTCGGACTCCGTTCCATACATGATATCATGCACAAAACACCCACTTTCCCCCTCTCATTACAAAGCAAATGATCATTGATTTCTAAAGACTCGAGCCTTGAGTCTTTTCTTCTTAACCTTTGAAGATTGGAGGAGGGAGGCGGGGAGGGTGGGAGAGTGAGAGACCCTGTGGCATTAAAGCCCAAAATTACCTTCTAACAAATTGCAGCGAGGCTTTGTTTCTCCACTGAAGCGCCAGCAAACCCAGCAATGCACAAACGATCCCTCTGCACCAGCATGAGGCAGCGCATGCCCATTGAGGAGGAAATGAGGAAAATTGCTTATTGAATTGAAAAGAGAAAACAGGAATGGTGTGAACATGCTCAATTGATTGTACTTTCAAGCGATACGACTGTTCTACTGTATGTATCTGCTTTGTTCCTTCTCAACAAAAGCCTCGTTTTCAACAAGCATGTGCTGCAGTAGTCAGATAGCACAAACACTCTAAGGGCTCTTGGGCGCAGTGCCATGGAACTGGGGAGCCCAATAGGATGTTGTTGTACCTGGAGGGCTGGTGTTTAGCACAGCTTAGTGATTTCCCTGCTCAAACACACCTGGTTCAACTCATCTGTTAATCACCAGGTTTAGTAAAGTGTGTTTGAAGTGGGGGATCTACCAAACTGTGCTGGACACCAGCCCTCCAGGCCTGGATATGTTCAATACAGTGTGGCAGTGGGCACCCCTGCCATGGAAAAATTATTTTTAACTCTTTGAAGACAAGCAGCACAGGTCCATGCCGACAGTGCAACAAATGCTAATTGTTATATGGGAAAACAACTCCTTATATGGAAGTTCCTCCAGTTTGTGTTGATGCTCGAGGTGAGTTTAGCGCTTCTATGTCACAATAGAACCAAAGTTGTGATTTTTTTTTATTGTGATGTGGTAATAATAACTGCTGGGACTGTGTGTGTGTGTGTGTGTGTGTGTGTGTGTGTGTGTGTGTGTGTCAAGCTCTGTGTTATGCTATGTGCTAAGCTAATGCTATGCAAAGCTACGTGTCCAGGTCCTTACTACTTTAAGTGAGGTTTTGTTAGTATTGTGAAAAGCTCCTTGAGCCTTATTTTCAGTGATTCATTAAAGAAGTTATTTTTACCAGAAGTTTCCTGCAAGCCGTCCTCCCTCTACACCCTGACATGACAATGTTGCAAACTGAAAACGGTGCACAACTCTCAACGCTACAGTGTTGATTCTATAATATTTAATTCCCTACCAACGTATTTCATTCACATAATTTATCAAGGAATTTAACTTAGTTATACATTACCTTTACTTGAGCGTGCAAAGCTGGATGGTGATCCCGCAGGTGCTGCATCAAATTAGATGTGTTGGATCTTCTAGCAGCAACCTTTTTACAGTTTCGTTTCGTTCCGTGCAACAGAAACGCGGTGTTGAGAGGCCTTTACGATTAATTAACCGTGACGAATTTAAGCGCGGTTAATAGTGAAGTCGCTTAATCGTTGCATCCCTACATCACATGCAAATTAACATGAACAAAAACGATAGTTTTTCAAAAACTATGCTTTAAAATTTGCCGAAGCTGATGAGAAGAGGATGATTTCACTTATGAAATCAACTAAGTTGAGTAACCCAAGATTTGAGGACCCCAAACTCAACATTCTTATGTGCGTAACTGCAATGTGATTACAAGAACAGTAGAATGTGCAACAGTGCATGTCTAAACTGTAATTTGCTGTAATTTGTACCATGTAATCTCCAACACTAGCTGTGACAGAGCGTTTGTAGTTTTTGAACATTTGAACTTAAATCATGTAATGTATTATGTAACAATGCTATTTAGGACTGGGTAGAGTCCATATTTTTATGCCATCTCACTGTGCTGATGTTACTCTGCGGTTCACGCTTTTTGACAGTATTCTGTGTTGGTTGGCCAGGGGCTGGCATCTGAGTTTAGTTTCGCTGACCGTGCCAGCATTTGTTTCACTGCTGGAAAACGTTGGTTTCGTTTGTATTGTGTGGGAGGGGGTGCTGGCATTTTTGGTTTGCTTCAGTCTTTCCTCATGAGCCATGCTCGTATTTGTTCTACATTACAGTACATTACAGTCCAAGCCTAATACCAACAAATTTGGCAATGTAGCCTAATATGCTACTCTTTTGCCTGGCTGGCTCTAATAGGCCATGCCTCCAGTCTTCCCAGATGCTGGAATTCTGAGCCTGAGCTTCCTAACTTTAGTTTTGGTAGCTGCCTCATCAGCATTACCTGTACCTCATGACTCCCCTCTACTGAAGCCCAGAAATGCTGTAGAAGCGTTTTTAATGTGGGGGGACACAAAGGTTTGGGGTGGGGGCGTGGTTTGGGTGTGGGGGTGTGGTTTGGGCGTGGGGCAGCGTTGCTGCACCTGCAAAGTCTTGGTCCTTTTAGGGGGTGAGGGTGTTTGGAAACTGCTGTTGAATCTTGAATCTTTCGTGAAAAAGTCCAAAAGTCTATAGCTTGTTGCTATGAAAGAGCAGTGCAGGGATGCGTCAATTAAAGTTTGTCTATATCATTTATTGGCCTAGTGGTTAGGGAGTTCAGAAGGTTGTGGGTTTGAATCCCTGGACTACTAATTGCACCACTGAGGTACCCTTGAACAAGATACCCTCCTGGTCAACCGTCATTGATGGCAACCCCCAGCTTCACTTGGTGAATGGGTTAAATAAAGAGAGAGAATTTCACACTGTGTGCTGTGCTGTGTTCACATGTGATTATAAGGGGCCACATTTCTGTACTCAAATAATACTGGACGATGAAAACAGAAACAACAAATGTGAAAAAAATACAAAATACAAAAATACAAAAAAACTTTTAACTATTACTTTTTTACTGGTGTGAAACAAAAAAACGTGCTCATAAAAATAAGGTTGCTCTCCTAATTTCAGCTCCTCAATAGCGTTACAGTTGTATACGACTCAAAAACGTCAAACAGCGCCACCACCAACCGCGGTGAAACAGAGAATTTCAGTGAAACATGTTTCAATGGCGCCCCGTTCATTCCAATGTGTACTCACACTAGGCATGGTGGCCGTGAACCGGGCCCGAGTACGACTGTGCCCCCTCCCCACTCCCCCTCTGGCCTGCACTCACATAGGGTTTCAGCATTCGTGCCGGAGCACGCTTACGTCATTATGGTATACTTTGTGGATAGTAATTTTGAGTCGTTTGGTCCGCAGTGGTCCACAGCCCTCTCACATCCTGCTGCTAAACAGGTCTATCGATTTTGTGGCACGAATATTTTCATGCAATCATGCTGCTCGTATGAGAAGGTTTGCAAGGTACCAGCTGACGGCAAAAGCATGACGTAACGCGCCCTGTTCCGTGCTCCAGCACAGTTAGTGCTCACACTACATGCGAACCGCGCCCGAGTACAACTGAACCGTGCTCTGGCACACCTCTTCCAACCAGGCCAGGGCTGGCTAAATGTGCCCGTGGACGGATTGGAGCACTCACACTCACACTTGAGTACACCCTTAGTTCCACATTGCTTTAAATCGCGTCTTCTCCGTACGACATCATGTACCGAACCGTGACCCACATACCGTGACGGTTCGGTACGAATACATGTACCATTACAGTCCTAATACATACAGTCTTACAGCAAATTTTCCACCTGTGTGACTAATAAAGGGTTCTCTTATCTTATCCTATCTTAAAGAGAGAAATAGAATAGGGAAGTTGAGGAAAATATATTAAAAGGACGTTAAAGCAGACAATGAGACACAAAAAGTGAGAAAGAATAATCAGTGAGTGAGAGAGATTATAGGACAAGAGAGAAGGTGTGTGAGAGAAAGAGTGAGAGAGAGAAAGAGAGAGAGAGAAAACTGAGAGAGAAACAGAGAGAGCCTGAAAGTGTGAGAGATGTGAAAACACAAGAAAAAGTGGGAAGTGGGGATGGAGAGAAAAAGAGAGAGAGAAGAAAAATAAGGCAAAGAATGAGGAGAGCAAATTACAAGTGAGAAAAAAAGAAAGTGAAAGAGAGGGAAAGAGGTCAATAAGAGAGAGGGAGAGAAATAATGAGTGAGTGAGAAAGTGCAGGGAAAACAACAGAAGACCAAGAGAGCCTCCTTTACCTACATTAGCCTCTAGTACAAAACAGAAGAAAACTTTGAACGCAGAAGAATGTTATGGCTTAATTTGATTTCTTTTCCAAAACTATTGTTTTAATGGAGAAGCCACAGCCATATTCTCCTACAGCTCTAGAGCAGGCTTTCTATTTTTAATTGGTGCTTTCTAAATACCGCACTGTAAATATCACAGGGCCCAGGAGTATTCATACGTCAAAGAAAGCCGCATCCCCGCTGCGCTCGCCTTGCTGCTCCGAAACTCATTTTCTGCAATGCACTAATTCCTCCCCTGACACTGATGGGAATCCCACAGGGCTCAAATAATCAAATAAGCAATCCTTCAGTGTGCTGTGGGTTATTGTTTGATAAGATACATTAACGAAAAATTAATCTTATCCTTCAGATGGCACACTAAAAGATTTGGCTTTTTGAAAACATCTCAGTCAGGTGGTGACAGAGCCAGAGGGTGGCACTGGACACCCCTGATAACTGATTGGTCACCCTCCATTATATGGACAAAAGTATTGGGACGCCTGACCATTACACTAACAGGGACTTTAATGACATAGACTTTAATGACATAGACTTTAATATGGCTGATCCCCATTTTGTAGCTGTAACAGCTTCCACTCTTCTTGGAAGGCTTTTGGTTCAATCACGAGCTCAGGGCCACATTTCAGCATCCTGACAGCGAGATTGAGGTCAACTCACGGTTATACCATCAGCGGTAGAGAGACCGCTGAGCAGTTACACCGCGGAGTTCCGCATGTTGGCTGTCCAGATTACCTAGGGTGACCCTGCCCTCTGGATAACCCCTATCAGGGGTTAGCTCCCTGCCTGAAGGACGAACTTGCCAGGAGACAGCTTCCCCACATCTTGGAAAGCATCATCCAACTAAGCCTAAGACCAGCACCGAGCCATCTCAACTTCTGGCCAGGCCTTCACCTCCATCAGAGGCCCACTCTTCAGGACCAAGGGAACCCATGCAGATAGGGCGCGTCTTCCTGCCCTCTCTGTTCAGGAAACGGTTAGACCAGGTAAATAGGGGGAGGAACTCATCTGGTATGCTTGCAGCTACCTCCTGCATACCGGCCATCTCCCACCTCACTCATCCAGTTGGGCCACAAACAGATCGTGTAGCCACTGCCTTTGTTGACTTGGGGACAGCTGGCAGCTTTATCGATCATGCCTATGCTGCCCGACTGGGTGTGGATCGTGAGGCATTATCTCGGCCTGTCATCATCACCGCTGTCGACGGTCAACCCCGTCATCCAGTCCTATCACCCACCAGACCATCTCCATTGACGACCACACCAAACACCTAAGGTTCTACCTCACTCACCTCACCTGACCTCCTCTGATCCTGGGACACCCTTGGACATCAGAGAGAGTGATGAGTGGAAGACAGCCTTCATAACTCCCACCGGCCACTACAAAACCCTGGTCACGCCATGGCAGTATTTCAGCAATGCATCAATTATGTGCTACATGACATGCAGGGTCGTTGGTGCTTTGCCTATCTCGATGACATCCTCATCTACTCCAAGACCTTGGAAGAACACACCCAGCATATCAGGGCAGTCCTCAAGAGGTTGCTGGCCTATCAGCTGTTCTGTAAGTTCGAGAAGTGTGCTTTCCACCAGCGCTTCACCACATTTCTTGGTTTTGTCATCTCCTTCCAAGGTGTGGCCATGGATCCTCAGAAGCTGGATGCTGTGCGTAATTGGCCCCTATCCAAAATGCTTAAACAGCTTCAGCGCTTTCTGGAGTTTGGCGAATTTCTATAGACGCTTCATCCGAGGCTTCAGTTCATCTGCGGAACCTCTTATTGCCCTCACCAAACTATCCCGGACCCCCTTCCATCTCAACCCCAAAGTCATCAATGTCTTTCACCACCTCTGCCATCTGTTCAATTCAGCACCCATTCTCATTCATCCCCTCCCATCCATTCGTGGAGGTGGATCAACCAGAAACTGCATCCGGGCAGTTTCTTCTCTAGAAAGTTTAACCCCAATCAACAGTGATACGGGGTAGGGGACCGCAAGCTGTTGGCCATCAATTGGGCTCTAGAAGTACGGTGTCACTGGCTCCACGGCGGCAGTGACCTGTTCACGGTGTGGACGGACCATCAAAGCCTTATAACCATCCAGCAAGCCAAGCAGCTCAACCCCAGAAAGGCGTGGTGGGCATTGTTCTTCGAACAGTTCCATTTCATCCTATCATACCGTCTGGGGTCGAAAAACATCAAGGCTGATGCACTCTCTCATCTAGAACTTTAACCCTCCTCCAGCCTAGCATGGCTACCGATACTAAGAAAGCCGTCCAGACGTGTGCTGTGTACACCAGGGCCAAGTCCACCAACCATCCCACCTCTCCAACCTCTCTTCTAGAGCACATAGTCCGATTGCATGGGTTCCCCGAAGACACCATCTTGGACAATGGTGACACCGTCTCAGACAAGTTCTAGGAGGCCTTCTGCCGTCTGATCAACACCACCACTGGTCTCTCTTCCGTATACTATCCTCAGACTAGTGGTCAGACGGAGCGGACCAACCAACAACTGGAGCGTTTCCTGAAGTGTTTCGTCGCATCCTGGACCCCTCCCTCATTCAGGACTACCGTCTTTGGGGGGGGTTTACTGTCACACGCACCAGTTACGTGACACACACAAGGTACCGGAACTGACGTCGTCACGAGGTATATAAACAGGATGAAGGTAACACACAGCACTCAGACATTGAGTTCTGATGCCAACTCAAACCAAGACCAATTCTACTGGTACGGTGAGTACTGCGCTTTCTTCTCCTCTAATTATATACTTGCTGTGTGTGTGTAAGATTGTGTGTGTAAAATTAGAGCGTTCTAAGAGCAAGATGCGTGGTTTACTGACTCTCTCGTGTGTATCCACTACACTGGGCTAACTGTGGTTCAGGTCTGTTCTTGTCCTTCACCGTGACAGAGAGTAAGATAAACAGAAGACTAAGAGAGTGTGTGTGAGACTTACAATTAAAGTAAAAAAGCAGAATGTAAAAGAGAAAGGAAAAAATAGAATAAAGGAGAAAGCAAACAAAGATAGAAGGTTGAGATGGAGTGAAAGAACAGAAAGTCAGAGCAAGGAAAACAGAAGGATGAGAATAAAAAGGGAGGGAGAGAGAGAGAGGGAGAGAGAGAGAGAGAGAGAGAGAGAGAGAGAGAGCAGTTGTGAGAGGAAAAGTAGAAAAAAGAATAAATATAAAAGGCTGAGATAGAGTGAAAGAATGGAAAGTCAGAGCAAGGGAAACAGAAAGATGAGAGGAAGAAACAGAGAAGGAGAGAGTCAGAGAGAGAGAGAAAGATAGAGAGAACAATTGTGAGAAAGGAAATGCAGAAAAGAAAGAAAATAAGAGAGTCAGAGAGTCAGAGAAAGAGAGGGAGAGAGAGTCAGAGAGAGAGAGAGAGAGAGAGAGAGAGAGAGAGTCAGAAAGAGAGAGAGATTCAGAGAAAGAGAGTGATGGTATCCTAGATTGAATGCCTTCACAGAGGAAATGCAGCTCCATTCAGTCTCTCCATACTGAATGCTGTTGTTCGTTGTTCCTCGGTGTTTCTCTTGTCTGCATGCGGATACACTCTGTATACCAGCAGAAGCAAATTTCGTAGCCGCCCATCAGCTAATTGCGCTGAGGAAGCTCCCAAAGCCTTCTCTCCGACTGCCTGCACACCACAGCGGCTCTCTTTCATCCTTTCAACTGGAGAGCTGACAAAAACACATCAAGAGAACAGGTAAGAGTCGCTGCGGTTTCGTTTGACACGCTGTTTGGGAAGGAGACCTAAAAGCAGACGCATTTTGTTGTGCCGTTGAAAGCAGCTCTTTTGAAAGAAACGCTCCAAAGTGTGTTCTTTGTACTCTGATTCCTTTAAATGACAGGATTTTGCAGATAAAGGTGTTAAGATGGTTTTGTTTAAACTTTATGAGTTTAGGAGAGACAAAAACAATAGAATTTGTCAAATTAATTTCTTGTCACTTTTCGAAGCATCACAGTCATTTTGTCACCCTCTCCAACAAGTCTGTAAACACCATTTAAAGACCAAAGCATGGACAAACTCGACTGAATGTGTTTAAAGGTTGTTAAAACTTTCTGCATAATAATTAAGACAAACAACAATGGTGAAGCTGATGGAGATTAGAAACTATGGGATAGTTAGATGGATGAAACACAGAGAGAGAAAGAGAGAAAGAAAAAAGAAAGACAGAACGAAAGAAAAAAAGGAAGAAAGAAAGAGAGAAAGAAAGGGGAGAAAATGAAG
>JBBPCY010000039.1:3517365-3527680 GCA_037974405.1 Brachyalestes nurse | reverse complement strand
GGAATAGAAAAGGTTCTTCCCCAAACTGGGTCCACAGAGTTGAAGCATGGTGCTGTCCAGAATGTCTTGGTCTGCTGCAGACTGTCCTTGTCTAACCCAGTCCCTAAGAAACAAGCGTGTCCCAGTGCTTTTGTCCATATCGTGGAACTTCAGTCATCTAAACCATTTCATGGCCCAGGTGCAGAACCACCCCAATGTCTGATCATGCAAACATGAATTAAACCCTTTGGTTCCAAATCTTTTCATTTCACATAAAACCAGAACCACCCGCCGTTTGTCCATTCTCTCCACTCTTAAGCACAGCGATTAATCAGAATTCTAAATGGAGAAATTAATTGGCTTCTCCTTAAACTGAGGAAACCTGTTATCTGCTATCTGATCCTGAGAGGAGTAATTGCGGATGAAGCGATCTTTAATACTCAATTAACGTAATGAAGACATGGTTATTAGGTGGCAGAAATGGAATGAGAGTTTTAAAACATACAGTTCTTTATCTTCTGAGAATCTGAGGAAAATAAGCTCTTCGTTGATCAGTTAGATTTTTAAAGGAGAAGCATTTAATGGAACTGGTTTGTAATTTACTTATTCACACACTCACTCACTTGCTCACATTTAGCAGGCAAAACTTTATCCAGAAGGGGGCGCACTTAGTCGTCAGATTGCTGTTAATGCTTTATATATATTTCCTTTTGTTTTTACTTTGTTTCTTTGTTTGTTCTTTTCTTTTCTTCTTTCATTCTTTTTTCATTCATATTCTTTTTTCTTTCATTTTTTTCTGTCTGTTTCTTGAATCCTTCCTTCCTTCCTTCCTTCCTTCCTTTCTTGTTTTATTTGTACTGTTGTGTGTCACTCATTGTTTTTTATTCTTTCTTTCATTTTTCTTTCGTTCGTTCTTTCTTCTTCCTTTTCTCTTTCTTTCTATTTTTCTTTCTATCTTTCTTTAAGTAAAACTTTTTAGTTGTATTGTATAGATAATTGGGATCAATTTCAGACAGGTTTGTTAATTTGTTTGCCAGGTGATTTTAATTAAAGGGAAACCTATTAAATTAGGCTGTTTCACATTATTAAACAAGACATGGTTCTCATGAAATAAAGAGAGAAAGACATTTTTAAAAGATGAAAAATGAGAAGTAGTGCAAAAAGCATGAACACAATTGATATTTCAGCAAAACTGAAGAGAGATCATTGAACTGTGAAAGATCTGCTTGTGTTTCAGAGCGTGGTCAGATAAAGGCTTATTAAGCAAGGTTTCTGTCAGGCTGCTTAATAGAACTGAAAGAGCAGCTTTTAAAGGCCTCTGATGAGCAGTAAACAGATATTTGAAGCTGCAGGTGTCTCTGGAGACCCAAGAAACTCCCAATGCAGGATCCTCCAGAGACTTGGAGCTGTATTTTGGTCGCCCCTAACCAATGCTCACCAAGAGAACCATCTGAAGTGGGCTCAGATGTACGTGAAGATTTCAGACAGTTTTATTCTCTAATGAACGCTGTACTACACTGTATGTCTAGATGGATGGAGTTCTGGATGGCCGGGGAATGGCCACCCTGTTCCTACAAGATTGTGACCCCTGCAAAATATAGGGTGTTCCTAAATGACCATTCCCTGCCTTGGTATAAAGTGAAGCACCATGCCTTCCGGAATACAAACTAACGCACCATACCATTCAACAAAAACACCATTTATTCCTTGGTTACTATTAGCATAAAGGGGGAAAAATCTACCATCTTCCCCTGACCTCAACCCTATTAAGAACCTGTGGAGAATCCTTAAAAGAAAGATCTATAAGGGTGGGAGGCAGTATACCTCAAAACAGCGGCTCTGGGAGGCAAATACTGACATCCTAAAATTGAATACAGGCAGAAACAAGACATGTACTTACAAGTTTAATGGATGAGAGAGTTCTTAAAGTCACATCCAAGAAGAGGGCTCATTTTTAATAATTAACTTGATCTGTAAATATATTTTTGACTGAAATTGCATTTATTTTTTGAAAGGTGATCTCTTTCTTCAACAAATACAACAGATTCCTGTTGTTAAAATTTTGTATAACAATTTGGAACATTTTAAAACAGCTTTGAAAATCATTTCAAAAGCTGTTGTCATCACGTTGTCATATAGAAATGTTTTAAACTTCAAAGAACCTCCATATTACATAATTACATACCAATTAAAGGGAGTTTTGGACACAAACAACTCAATGAACTTCTATAATTTAATAATATAGGAGTGTATGCATCATGGTACAGGGGCAGCATGGGTCTAAATACTCTCCAACAATAACACCCTGAAAATGAAAGACAGTGGTGCCGTCAGAAACGAGCCGGCTAAAGCACAACATGAAGAAGAATTTTTGAACATATCAGAGCTCATAGCTTCAGGGAATCTTACATGAAGTGTATGTGTTGAGGAAATTCGATTTGGGTCAGCATTTTACATACCACTTCATCAAAGACCATCATGAAAATGCTGACCAGTTCTGACCAGTCAGAGTCTTCTTGGGGACAAAAGGAGACCCTACATGGCCTGTCAAGCCTTCATCTTTCACACATGCTAGCCTGTGCAATAAATCAGGCTCCTTCTAAAGCAAATGCAGTTACTGTGTAAGATGAAATAAGATAAGATAACCCTTTATTAGTCCCACTGGAATTGTAATTTGCATTGTTACAGCAGCAAAGTGGGAAGAACAAGAGATGGAAGTAGAAGATGTATAACCAATTGAAATAAAACTATACAATGCAACAATACAATATAAAAAAGTACACTGTGTGTGTGTGTGTGTGTGCGCGTATGTATCTGTGTATGTATGTAAACAGTGGAAATATATGTCTATACACATTGGAGTATCCTCAGGTGCCTTGTAGCAGTAAAACAGTAAGAGTGCTTGTGTGTGTGCTTGTGTGTGTGTGTGGTCAACTGCGAGATGTTGGTTGTTGAGGCTGTAGGCAGCTGGAAGAAAAGAGAGTGGATGCACTCCCTTTAAAATAAGGTCAGAATGGATTTTTATGACCACAGAAGAATCACTTTGGACTCCCTGAAGAACTCTGCAATACAAGATTCTTTAAAAACCATTTTTGTAAATGAGATTTTTTCCATTCAGCCCTCATCAGCTTTACCAAGAACCACCTGGAGAGCTGCTGAGGTAATTATATTTGTGTAGACTTTGAGAAGCTGTCCGGTGTGTGCTGCTCAGATGACGCTAATGCAGAAGCCGCCGGAACCGGGCCTGTCTGTCCTGAGGAGCTCGGTAACTAGAGATGAACCTTGACAGGAGGAGTGTGTGGTAAATAAATCATCCCTCCCCTCGTCCCCAACAGCAGAGGCTCAGAGCACTGCAGAGATCATGCCACAGGGCTACACACACACACACACACACACACACACACACTTGGTGACCTGGTGATGGTTCAAGTGTGTGTGTGTGTGTGAGAATAACACTCATTAAGTGTGAACCTTTATGAAGATTCATATAATGAGATTCCACTTAGATCATAACTTTCAGCATTAACCACTGCAGTATATAGAACTGCATGCTGCATTGCAGCACTGCAATATTTTCCACCATCATGTTCAAAACTTATGGTACCTAATGACCTACAAACCGGGAGCCTAACACACCACCATTGTCCCTGTAATTAAATCCTTTTTTTTGTCATTTGATGCATTTTCATGCAATGCTACCTAATTTATTGCTTTTGTTTGCAGTTTATAGAGGAAGGGAGGAACAAAAATGTTGTTATATCAAATAAAATTGACCCTTTTATATAAAAAAAATCAAATGGGGCTCTGTGGCCTGGTGGTTATGGAGTTGCCCCAGTGATTGGAAAGTTGAAGGTTTGAATCTTAACACCCCAAGACTACCCATTTTAGTGTTTTCCCAAAACAACAGCGTTAGAGATCTGTGTTGGAGAGGCCTGGGTTTGTAAAGGGCAGTGAAGAAAGGAAACCTACTAGTGAAACTGCTTTGTGCATCAAGGCGAAGTGTGAATGTAAGAGATGAGAGTTATAACGCAGAGAAAATCAGTCCGATATGTGACTTCACTACACTTGAAATCAGATAATCCTCTTTTAAAACATCCAGTAGAGTATGCTGTATGTTGTATGGATACTGTATGTGTTTCAGTTAATATATCTCTCTTATATGGGTTGTAGATGGAGCTGATTGGTTGGAAGTATTTTGTATTTAATAAGTAAAGTAATATTGAGGTGTGTGCAATGATAACTACGTTTCTGCTGCTAAGGTTGTTGTATAAGTCTAACGTTAAAGAAGTTATGTTTCGTATATTGATTAACCATTTAACAGCACAATCCTACATTGGCCTATACTATTAATTAGCATAAAACACCATCATACACAGCAATAGTCAAGACAAGCTTTGTAGAGTCCTAGACAAGACCAGGTCCAAAGAGGTCTGAGTCCAAGTCAAGACTGAGTCCAAGGAGGTTCAAGTCCAAGTCAAGATTGATTCCAAATGAGAATGGAGAGTTAAGACCAAGATCGGCAATTAAAAGTCTTGTTTGAGGCTTTCTGACCTGTTTAGAATTGTTGTGTCATGCTGGAGACACAGTGTATCGTCTATTGAAAGGTAACCATCAATGTCTGATCTAGATGGATTTTTAAATAACTAAACCAGTGCTCGTTTGCAGAATAAGCTCCTTTAATCAATGATTTTGTCTTTTGCTGTTAAGGGGGTTTTGTTGGCCATTGCAGTTCCATTCTTTTTGTTGTGGGCGCTTTTGTTTTGTTGATTGATTTTCTTTTTTGTTTTAATTAGCTGTGGTGACAGTCATTTCAGTGGTCAGCCACCCCAGAGACGTGCTACTGGCAAAAACTGTTTTTGAAAGGGAGCTGAGACCATATTCTGCAAAACCTACGGCCAAGACTGAAACAAGTCTGAGGCCAAATACTAGCAAGTCCAGAATTGCAGAAAACACTGGAGTAAATAATGGTGAGTAATTTTGTAAGGGCTTTTATTCCCCTGCCTTTTTAAAACCAGGCATAAATTAGAACCAGTGCCTTTTGACTTAACAGTGGCAGCAGCCAGAGGATCTAGATGGAGGTGCAAGCCTTGAACATATACTGAAAGAGTAACTGTGATGCAGCTGCACCCCATCTGGGATTCCTAAAATACTAAAACACCCAGGTAAACTGTTTTCTCTGGCTTCACTAGTTCACCAGTGTTTTAAAGCCTGCAGCACATACATTCAGAAGATGATCGTCTGCGCAGCCTTTGTTGAATGGTCATAACATAACCACACATTTGAATCTGCATAACAAAATCACTGAGGTACATTCATATCGGTTTGTTGAGAAATTCTACATTCTAAGAGGCGGTTGTGATCGAAACCAAGCAGCACTGAAAACTACTGAAATGCGTATAAATAGTTATGATTTATTCAACACATCAGAAGCTCTGATTTCTATCCTCTCTTTTGTAAAGACATCTTGAGGCACTTTTCACATCAAACCACTCTGAATGACTTTGTTTACTTCTCAGTCAGTGAATTGTGCAGAAATGTTGTCACTTGCTGACTTTCTTTGTAGATCTGAGCCACATGAAATTTAAATTGTCAAGCAAAAAAAAAAGCATTAAAAAGCTGCCTCCAATTACAAGTTTTAGTAGATGCTATTTCTCAGAGTGTTTGAATATAACATTAGGAGTCTTGCCCAAGTGCAAATAATAGTACAGCACTTCAAACCATGAATAATAAATATTAGAACAATAATGATATTTTTCATTTAATCCCTGTGATGTCCATAGAATGGCCGCTAGTGGCCGCTATGGGGTTATTGTTTTACGTTTTGGTTATTGGGACTCTTATTTTGAACGTATGCGTGCTTGTTGTGTCTTATGTCACTGTGTCAGCTGTCTAGTGTTTAGATTAAGTGATTGTTTTTCATTGGTTTGTGTCTAAGTGTATTTAATATTTAAGTTCTTTGAGTTCATGTGGTTTTTGCTGGTCAACCCTCACACTATCCCTCATGTTCCTGTTCCTCCTGTTTCTTCTATGTAGTTATGTTTGGAGTTAAAAGTCTATTGCAATAAGATGAGATGAGATAAACCTATATTAGTCCCACAAGTGGGAAATTTGCATTGGTACCGTGGAAAGTGGACAGAACAAAGGTACAAAAACAGGCAAAAACTATAGAACAGCTCTACAACAGTATAATATAAACACACACTATACAGATACTACAATATTATAAAAATAGACATTTGTGCATGTGTATGTAAATATATGTTTATATAAGTATGTACATAGTGGATATATATATATGTGTATGAACACAGCAGGCACTGACAAGCAATAATAATACACAGATTGTACATAGCTCACGGTAATTTTTCATCCCAAAAATTGCAATGTTTTATAGATTTTTTTCCACCTCTACTCTGTACAGGGTACAAACACTGTAATGTGTAGGTAGGGCACCCAGGGATATGTATACATTATCTTTAGTTAAGGTTGCACTGACTTGCCCAAGGATGCGTAATGGTATAGCAGTGGACTATGCAATCCGACCATGTTTTCATGTAAACACCACCATTTTTTTCCCATAAAGAATTACGACACTGTGGTATATTGATCTTTTTTTCCCTCCCACCTCTACGCTGTCAGAAAATAAAGTGTCTTTTGGGTTACAAACACTGTTGCTAAGGTGGTGCCCTCAAGGCTGCATGTGCAGTACACTTACTGCGTATAATTGTACTAAATTCCATTGCAGTCCACACGTCATCCTAACCCCTTGACTTTATCTTATGAAAGGCATAAACATGCATTTTTCCCCATTTGAAAGTTAATATACTATACAAAAGTAAATCCATTGAAGGCACACAGTTGGACCTTGAGGACCGCTTTGTACCTTTGAGAGCACATTTAAACTACGGAGGACTAAAATGTACCTGGACAGAACCCATTTTTTCCTCTGTTTGCTGCTGGGCCCTGTCATTATCTTGGTCTACAATTGTGAAGTATTTCCATTTAAAGCCCTTTTACACAAGCATTAAATCATTTGTCAGGCACATTATGATCTCTAGTCACAGAGTTTGTGTGATTATACTAAATGCGCCCTGTTTGCTATAATTATCTTACAAACACAATAAGGCCATTCAGCAGGTCAAATTAATTAAAAGCTCATTTTGTCATATTGATGTGTTTGAGTACCCAATCTGTGCTTTTCAGTGTTCAACATCCAAGCTCTTTGTTGTCTGAAGAACACTTTGATAGTGCAGAGTGGGTGGCTTAAAATTTCACACTTTTCTGCCCTTTTCATACTCAATTCAAGCACAAATAAGACAGAAAATCTCTTTTTAAACACAGAGGTGAACACCTAGTCTGATGTAAAAGTGCATTTTGGATAGATTAGTACTTGTGGTTTTTTTAGATATAATACTTGATCTATTCAGTATATTTGTCAGTGATGGAATGCACTGTTAGGACATTTTAGTGTGTCGTGTTTAGTTCACAAGACCATCATAACACCATAACATAAGTTATCAGGTTTGATCTGATTCAGTTTTTTCCGTTTCTGGACTGCTTTGCTGTTGCTCACATCTCTCACTTTGGTGATTTAGTATTTTAGCCCAAAAGGGAGAAGAACATAGTCAAAAACAAAACTCAGTTCCCATGCTGATTGATGCCGGGGATGTTAAGACGTAGCTCCACTTAAGTTCTAAACTCTTAAAAGTCAAGCTTTGATGGATAGTTTTAGGCAAACGTTTGGAGAATGCGGAGTATTTAACCTTTTTAAAAGGTCTTCGCATGTGGACCTCACTTACAAAAATAGTTAATCACAGAACCATCCATTGAAGGAAGCAAGAGTGGTTTAAAGAGCAATCCATAGCATCTATTTAAAACCTGTTCACTTTCAGTGCATCCGCCCCTAGTGGTTGGACCCGGCGCCAGTACCGTAATTTTTAATCGTTTATTTTGGGGTGACTTCGGGGAGAGTCAGTTCCATAATTTTGTGGCAGCCTCGGTAAACATGGGCAAAAAATGTTCAGGACAAAACGTCTTAACCTTTACCTGAAGTACATTTAGTCTAAAAACCCAGAAAACTCCAAAAACCATTACTGTTCTTTTGTAATGCTTGATGGGATTGGAAAATATAGAGCAAGCAATCTGAGACCACTCCTCTACCAGATCCTCCGGGGTCCTAGATCCTTTATTTTAGACTCGCTTCACCTCACCACACAGGTTTTCAGGTTAGGGAACTGGGATGCCCTTATCAAAACTTGATTCTGTGGCCATTTAACTGTTTTAAGAGGTTGCTTTGGATCATGTTTACATTTGTGATTAAATGAAATACTTTCCTCTTGCACTTTTTGAATACTGTATTGAAAGCATTTTCCTCTGAAGTGGTGAGACGTGGTGACCCCAGAATTCTCTTCCAGGCAGCTCTGTCTTTTACAGATCCAGTTGTTTTAAACTACTTCATCATTGTACCAATAGTGAATATGGGCATTTTCAGGCATGAATTATTCATTTACTTTTAAAAGAACCATTTCATAATTTATTTGATTTAGATTTCCTGTCATTCTCTAATCTTCTCCATGTTGATGAATGAGAATGAAAGAGATCACATCATATTTGTACCCTAGTGAAAAATTATCCATCATTTAGAATGATACAAGCAGTGTTGGGCAAGTTACCAAAGTTAATGTCATTTAAATACATGTAATAATAATAAAAAACACTACTGGGGTATTAAAAATTGCATCATTTGCAAATGACCACAAAGAACAAAAATGAACAATTACACAAATTAAAAACAGTAAAAACACAAGATCTTTGAACCTGGAGAACTTTTAGGAAAGTCTCCACCCACAAGAGGGAGGGGCTCCGGAAAGTGGTTACACCATTTATACTAGTTGAAATGAGATTTTACTAATACTAATACAGTTCTAAGGGTTAATGAGTTTGAAATCTGTACACAAAAGTTTTTTTTTTCTTAAAACATAGATTTATACAGATTTACCAAGTGCATGTACAGATCTTTGAAATACTTTTCAAGTCAATTTTCAAAGTATAGCCTTTACTGAAGGCTGCATTACAGCACTCATTCACACTCAAAGCTTAGTTACAATTCCTTCCCAGGCAATTCCCATAAAAGGGAATTCTCTGAGCACAATTCTCAGCATATGGAAAGTCTGGAAGCTTCACATCATCAGTACTGAGCGAGTCTTCTTTTTTTTTGAAGAAGAAGAAAGCTCTGTGGTTCATGGTGAAAAGAAAATGGCTCAGCTCACCAGGCCGTGTTTTGGCCCGAGGTGAGTCTGCCAGAGCCGATCGCTCCTGACCTGAGAAGCAGCACTTTTGCAGACACCTGCTGAAAAAAAACAAAGGAGAGAAACAATATGAAGAGTTTCTGGAAACAATCAATAGTGTGCCACCAAAGCATGCACTCTGTGGAGCCAGCTAGAGAGAAGAGCTGTAGAATGGGTGAAGAGAAACGTGCAAAGAACAATAAAAGAATACACTTACCTATTGGTTCCAATTCCTGCTTCTTGATATGCCTGTTTGGTGGGATGTGGGAACTAGGGATGTAGTGGTATGATGCCCCCTCATCTCAAACATTGTTTTTAAAATAAAAGAACAAAACATGACTATAATTAGAGAATAGGAAAGACGATTGTGTGCTTGAAATAGCCATGCAGGGTATAAGTTTTGCTGGATATTCATTACAGTGAGCTGAATTGCTTTACAGTGAATTGAATTACTTCACTTTAGGGGAACACAAGCAAGCATGTGTGTGTGTATATATATGTGTATGTATATATGTATATGTATGTGTATATATATACCGCGCTGAAACAGAGAATTTCAGTGAAACATGTTTCACTGCGTCCCTGTTCATTTCAATGTAAATCGTTTTCCAGGTTTCAATGGACTCTAATGGTAAATAAGTCCCACCCGTGAAACAAACGACTGCCTACTGTAATAGGGTAGTTCTCCGCTTCAAAATGACTGACATAACACTGTGGCCAATCACCGGCTTTGTTTACACTTCGTTCTATATTCTGTACTGAGCATGGACCGTGAGTGTGAGACTGAAGCTTCATACATAACAAAATGCATAACATATAATTTACTAGTGTTTATTAATAATATATTTATTTTTATTTCATATTTTATTATTCACTACTGAGTGCAGAGAAGGAAGGGCATTAGCTTGTTAGCTTGACAGCTTGCTAGCGATCCCCACCTCCACCCAGCCAAGTTGGGCACTGTTCCTTGGGAAAAAAAATCCCTACTGGTATGACAGAGTGATTAACAACTTCACCAAGAAGACCAGGAGGGTAGAATTAATTTATAA
>JBBPCY010000039.1:3469260-3487402 GCA_037974405.1 Brachyalestes nurse | reverse complement strand
GTATCGTTCAGTAATGTACAGTATTGTGCAGTATCGTTCCTTATTGTGCAGTATTGTTCAGTATTGTGCAGTATCGTTCAGTATTGTGCAGTATCGTTCAGTATTGTGCAGTATCGTTCAGTATTGTACAGTATCGTTCAGTATTGTGCAGTATCGTTCAGTATTGTGCAGTATCGTTCAGAGTAGAGTGAGGTAGCAGCCTGATAGACTCGACCGTGGAACCAGCAGCTTGCTGGCGACAGAGGTTGAAGATATCTGCTTTTTAATAAGCCACCTATGCAGCTTTTGGTCTTACCAAGCAGAAAATAAAAGAAGAATGGAACTTGTGGGCTGTTTTAATTAAAGTATGTGGTCAACAGGTTGAAAACATGCTGCAGAATGCGCGGCAAAGTTAACTGTGTGAGCAGCAGCATGAGGCCTGTCTAGTGGAGGAGGCACTGAGGAACACGCTCCCTACTCAAACGGGCCAATTGGAAAGCAGCTCAGTTCTGAAAACCAAATATTTGTTTTTTCTCCAGAGTTTTCATTGGCTGGACAGAGCATTACGCAGGGTAGGCACGGCTTGTCTCTGAGGGGGGCAGTGCCCAACCCAGCCCCCCTTGGCCACGCCCCTGTTATTTGCTAGTTTATGCATATATTTTTAATTTATTTTTTTTTATCAAAGAAGTAGTAGTGGTAGTAGTAGAAGTAGTAGTAATGGTATCAATATCTTAATTAGCCTGTTATTATTGTAACCATCACTTGTTTATGCATATTATTATTTTTATTGTTCATGACATCAGTGATCAGATTCAGTGAATTGATTTCAGGGCAAATTAATGGTTGGAATCCTTTGTTACTTTTTTTTGTGCTGTGTTTCCGACGCTCATTCTGCCAGCAGTGAGGTGTGTTTACAGTCTGCAGTGTGTTTTTAAAGTGAAAAAACCTGTAATATCTGCAGTGTGTTTGTTTGGACTTTGGTGGAAAGCTTTGGTGCCGCTTTTATGCTTCAGGGGCTTTTTCTGCTGTTTACCAAATGCCAAAAAACTGCATGTGAATTCTGACTGATTATGACTGTATCACAGAAAAACAGTGTTTTATCAAGCCCCCTATATTTCTGAATTGAAACTGGCCAATAACAGCTTTTTCTAAATTGTCACAATTGCTTGTAACATAAAGATTCAAGCTACTGGCAGGTACTGACAAAAAGACACAGGCATAAAGAAATTAAGGATTTTTTTGGGGGGTTTTTTTCTTGCAAACCTTTGTGTTACATCTTTTGCTAGCTTCAGTTTAAATGAACCAGTCTGAGATGTTGAGCTGCTACTTGGCGGTTCTGAACAAGGCCTGAACAACAGCCATTCAGTGTAATCTCTGTGGAGAAAAGAGGCGAAGCTTACCAGAGGGCCCGATCAGCCCGACGCCAGCGCTTTAATGCTATCAGCACTGAGGAGCCTAATTCAATTGTCATTCTCCGTAGACCCTGAATGAGAGGCGCATTTAATTTGCCCAACAAAGACGTGATGTTAGCATGAATCGTTACTGCCGCCATCAGTGTCATTATCACATCATCGTTTCGGCGGAAAACAAAGCTGTTAAAAAGGGAGCTCCTCCGATCTTTCCCTTCATTGAACTAAACTCCGTTTGTACCCCGAAGAACCGTCTCTGAGTCGTTCAGGAACCATTCAATCTCTACTTTAATCACTTTAGCACAACCGTCAGGCTGTTAGAAGACAGCCTACCGATAACTGGACCACCGTCGTGATAAAAAAAAAAAAGCCCCGCTGTTGTTGTTTTTCAAGATTGGATTGGATGGGATTAGGTCTGGCCACAGGTGTGTGCTGTGTAACTACTTCAATAGGGCAGATATGCTTCATCTGAACCGCCTCTGTAATTGCTCACTCTTATGTGGATAGGCCATTAAAACCAGCAGATGCTTCAGCGCTCCTCATATCAGTGGAGAAATAAGCCGGCCCGAAACAGGGCAGGATGAGGAAACAGTCGCAGGCCCCAACAGAGACTCCAGACCCTCATGCCAAGAGTTCATTTTCCAGCCGTTTGGTTTACAGCCAATTAATCCTCATTAAATCATTCGCTTCAGTTCAGTTGCACTTTGTTTGTAATGACGTTTTTTGCATATTGTCCCAAAACAGCTTTCTAGGACTGTGACCCATCGATGCTTGCCCCCCGAAGACCCATAATGAGCACCGGTGGCAGGAACTGAAGCAGCTCTGAAGGGAACCAATAGAGGAACTCATCATCCTCTGGGCTGCATTGGGTAGTGGCAGAAAAACGATGGAGGTGATGCTGCTTTTCATAATACATGATACACTTCACAAAGAAAACAATTCTAAAACAGATGCTGAAATCTGGCTGGGCTGCATTAAAAGTTTTTTTTTAATAATATTTGGTATACAGTTATGACCATCCCACATAAATGATATTCTGTATTAATGCACCAAAAATAAATATTCTGTGAATAAAACAACCATTGATTGAACTGCCCTTCGCATGGACCACTGAGGGAACCAGTGGATAAAGTAAAAACCTGGTTTTCTTTAAATTGAGGGCCTGCAAATTATTTTGTTTTTTGGACAAAATCCAGGTTGATGAGCCTGGTAAGAGGCTAAAAGATGGCTAGAGGCTAAACAGAGGTCCTGAATTAAATTGCTTACTATATCATTCAGTGTAAAACAATAAATATGTAAAAGGTAAGGAATATGTTAAGTTTATGTTGGGTGTTTGTGTTTGTTAGACCTCCCTATTTGGCAAGATTTACTGTTTTAATGGTTGTAGAATGTTAACAAAGACCTGATGAAGCTGACAGTTTAACATTCTGCCTGAGAAAGACAAGATAAGCTCAGAAACTAGCAAATCGTGAGCCTGGATCAGTTTATGACACCTGTTATGACTTGTTTATAACTGATTATTAATGATTCATAACTGGCTACATCCTAACTATCAACCTAATATCAAATCCTTTATCATCTCATTGTAAAATGTTACTCTTGGCGTGAGTACAGAACCTTGTGTGAGGGTTCTTTAAACCTTCAAGAGGTTTATCGCATTTACAAATCTCTTTTTAACTGTAGTTCCTTAGGAGGTAACCAAAAGTGGTTCTTCCATGGAATTGATCAAAGAACCCTTTTTATGTTGAAGTCGTGGTCTGAACTCACAAGATGAATATGATCTTGACAAAAACACAGTCATTCTCTTATAGCCTATGAAGCATCTGTTGCTCTCAGATCACGTTTCAATGACCGATGGGCTCAGGTACGAAGGTGAATTCAGGTATTTCCTCTTTTATTGATATGCTAGAGCAATGCATGATGAAATCACCTCACAAAAGTAGACTGCTTTTGGGCAGCAATAAAGGGGCCCTCTGTCTCTCTCTCTCTCTCTCTCTGTCTCTCTCTCTCTCTGTCTCTCTCTCTCTCTGTCCACATCTAAAGACATGGTCCTTGATTAAATATTGACCTGCAGTCCCCTTTGTATTTCTTTTTGTCTGATCAATAATTAATAGCAGGTAAAGGAAAACTGCCCAGGCTCCGTCGTGTTTAACAGCATCTTTTGTGGAGTTTATTGTGCACTCGCGACAAATTGGTATGGATTATAGCCTCGACCATCCATTACATATGTTTATTCTTGTTTATCAGCAAAGTATTTTTTCCCCCTACCTTATTTACACCTAACATTCAGTATAAAATAAATGACTTACACAACCAGACTGTAAAGAATGTCTGGCACTAGGGATGGAAAAAAAAAAAAAGTACCTGTAACACACTATGAAAGAAAGAACAGCTTGTGTTTCTTCTTTCTTTCCAAACATTTGCTGAATGTAAAATAGGGAACCAGTTGTCGATTGTCATTTTTAATACTAATAAGGTGTATAATTCAAGTAAACAGGAAGAAAAAATGTCACATTCTTGTCGTATTCAGTGAGCCAGCCTATCCAGCTCCTGAGCAACAGACATTATTACGCAGCCAACAACCGTCCAGACTAAAGCCTAGTCCACACATATGAGGGTTTTTTTTTTTTTAATGTGTGAAAACTAGAAAAAATATGTTGTCAAGAGAACAGGCTGCATTATAATCCTAACCATAATGCCATGTTGGCCAATCAGAAGCCTGAAAAAACAAGAGTCTCATTCACAATGGTGTGGTTGCATCTGAATACACACAAATGAATACACATAAATGTCTAGTTCCTGCCTAACCAAGTGCATTCCAGAGAACTACCCCACCTCATACTTCAAATACCTCTCATATACCCTATAGACTTTCAATAGCACCTGTACATTACCTCTGTTTACTGTCCCTACAGTCATACTTGTGTCCTGTTCTTTGCATTATAATTTACACTCAATGCAGTTCAATGCTATTAGCTGTCTCCTCTGCATTAATATATGTATGGTGCAATATTATTCATCCTGGAAGGTTTACATCCCATTTACACTATACAGTAACATTGCTATATTGTCTATTTATTGCACTGTTTCTGTCATTTCTTGCACTGCCTCTTGTGCAGTGATCATACTTATGGTGCAACACTAGTCACTCTTGATGGTTTATATCCTGTTCACGATATACTGTTACATTGTTGTTAAAGGCAGTACTATTTTGGCAACACTCACCATTGCACAGAATCACTTCATGTAAAAAACCAGGCTTTTGAAAATCTGTATCCTGGAAGAAATTTCCCAAAAGATCTATTTTAAATGACCTAAAATTCAATTTGCATGGGAATGAAACACACAGATGAATCAGATGAAACCAGAACACCCTTGTTGGTTGTGCATCAGTGGCCAAATCAGTGGTAAAGAAACAACAGGCCTCTACAAGCAATGGAAGTTCACTGAAAGTTTGACAAAAAACTGTCAATTTTGTCAAATTAAAAACTGAATATGGATCAGATTGCATTCTTTTCTTTATTTAACCTCAATTTGCTCAAATCGACCCTGAAGAAAAAAAAAATATTTAAAAACAAGTGGACACTGTAGGCTTCATCAGAATGTACTTATTGCTTCCATTATCCATTATCTGAGCCTCAGATCTTATCATGGGTTGCAGGGTGTGCTGGAAAAGTCTGAGAAACACCCTGCACACATCGCCAGTCCAGCTTATTACTTTCTGATTCAATAAGATTCCTGTCACAATGTAAACACATAGCATCAACCTCAACATGAACATAAAAATCACAAGATTTCTATCTTGACAGCAACAGTGGCTGCATGAGAGCATGTATTAAATATCTATCTATCTGTCCACAGAATATATATGTACCTATTTCAATTTGCTGCTCAGAGATTTATTATTATATGAAGACATACTGTAAATGCTTTATTCAGAGTAAATACACTCAGTCACTCAGTAGTTACTTTTTTTCAGTTTCTATTTCGTTCTTATTTGCCAAATATAGCAGAATACCATTTCCAAGAAACAGTCACATCTAGTAATAGCATTTCAGTTACAATAGACATGAAATATCCATAACTTAAAATTACACACAGAAGCGGTTTTGGGTGTTGCAGGCTGATTTACAAGCTGTTTAAATCAGCTGTGTGCTGTTTGGTAGCCCTTTATGTGCAGCTGTATGCACAAAGCTAAAGACTGCTCTAAAGTTCTTACTTGTTTTGCCCAAAAAAGCTACAATATTTGCTCTGACTAATGGATATGGACTCAACAACAGCATGCCCATGCTCCGTTAGAGCTGAGTGGCCCAAAGGCTCAACAAATACAAATCCATATTAGTCATGTCAGTTGCATAACTTTGGGAATCACTTTATATCAGGCTTTGGCGGTTTTAGTCAAACATTATGTTAAGAAGTAATTATGCTACTGGTTGAAAACGATATTTCATTGTATTTGAGCCTACTCACGAGTGCCTGATTTGTGATTACACATTAATGAGTAATAGGTTATGGTCCCTGGAGGTGATGCTATTCCACCTTTAACTGAAGTAAACACTATTTCACGTTTGGTAGACTAAGACTTTTTCTCAACCTGTCTTCTTTCTTGATGGAACGCTTTAGACAACGATCCCCTGTGACACCTTTCTGTCAGCTTTTTGTACATTTTAATAGCTTTTGTCAAAAACATATTTCCCGCTAAGGACCTTTGAAGGCATTCTCTTCAATGCATTTTCTTGACACAGCCTTTCATCCCCCCCTCCCTCCATCACTGCTGACATTATATTACACTTTTGGTATTCCAGCGGTGCTGCCGTTACTCCCGTTACGGAGACGCCTTCAACTTTGTAATCATGAGATGTCATTCCTGTTACCCTGGGTTCCTGACATGTATGCATTTGACACCATTGTGAGAGGCTCTTATGACCAGATCTAAATTGCCGCCATGTCATTTTTGTGCTCGGTCAGACCGTTGGTCTGTGCTTCAGCTGTCTGACTGTATTGTTTGGTATCTTACATGAGCAAAAGGAAAAAATATGCTTTTGTATATGCAGTCATTGACAGTTTCAGAAATGATACGTCTAGCTGTCATTGAGCAAGTCCACTGTCGGTTTAAAGGGTTTCATCAGGATGGTAACTGAACCCTGCAACTGCATTTACCGACCAGGCAGCTGAGTGCACTTGCAGCACAATGCTAAGTGCCTTACTCTAGAGTCTGGCTGGTGTGACATGAAGGTAGAACTTATATATATATACATTTTTTTTTCATTTTCCAATATCATTTAAGTGTTTGGAATAATAAAAAGAAGTTTAAATTCAGAAGATATTTGATATGAATGGATATAAATAAAGGTAGCACTTTACTACCCTTATAAAGAATTCAGAAATAATTTATAATCAGGTTGTTAATTAGGTTGTAGACAGTTTATACATCGTTACAACAGTTGTCATACATTGATGCAGGCTCACTATTTGGAAGATCTCAGATCTCGCTAGTTTCTGTGTTTGTCCCGTCTCACTCTGCACTGTTAGCTTCAGCATGCTACTACCATTATGACAACTGTTGTAACTTGTTTATAACTGCTTATTAATGATTTATAAACTGTCTAGAACTTAATTAACAACCTGCTTGTAAATCATTTATAAACCCTTTATAAGGGTAGTCCTATTGTAAATAATTGTGTTACTGATTATAAATAGATTTTTGTTAATTTTTTTAAGTATATGTAAACTGTAAAGGACATAAAGAATTAGCCTTGTTGAGCAACCAGAAACTATTCATCTATTCATGCAGGTATTTTTGTGACTGCTTAGAAACTTGTGATGGAATTGAGCTCATTGTGTCAAAGCTCTACACACAAGCCAAGTAAGACACAAAACTTGGAAGGAAAAAAAACGCTTCACACTCACTTCTGTTTCTGAATGAAGCTGTACATTTAAAACTCAGCAGTGCATTTCCATATATATTTCCCCAAGGCTTTATCCACTGCTTTTATTTTAATTTAACTGTATGATTTTTTATGTCTTACACTGCTACCTTTAGACTAATTTGTAACTATGCATGCTTAATTTTAAGGTAAGCAATTGTGTTGTAGAAGAGATTCTGGTTACACAGCTGCTCAAACCTGAATTCTACCTAAACAACAGATGGGAAATCCTTTTACTGGTGTTCTTCCAAGCAACCAGTGGAAATGGAACATGTGCATGCCAAGTCATAAAACAGTCTTTGCAGCAGTTTGTTGTATACGTACATTCAATATGTATGTATAGGCTTGTGTGTGTGTGTGTGTGTGTGTTTTGTTTTGTTTTGTTTTTTGGTGACAGTCCAACCCCTTTCCACAGCACCCATTTGGTATTCTGGCCTGTTCTGTTATTGTCAGCCTGGTAGTCTATTAGGGAGGGCTGTCCTCTGCAACTGTCACTTAGAGTGAGAAAACTTTAAACCTGTTAGTGCACAGGCTTCTATTTGTCTTCACCTCAAACGCTTCGTGAGGAGCAGAATACAAGATGTCTCATCGTCTGAGATAGGAACAGGCCCCATGAAAGATGAATTATTTACACTGCTATCTTGTGTAAATAAAGTGCTGTGGCTGAAAGGCAGGACCAGAAAACTCCCCAACCTGCATCTGCAAGATATGTGTATATATATATATACACATTATATATACATTATATACACACACACACACACACACACATATATATGAGGCCATGTTTATGAGGCCAGCATTTGTGTCTGGTGCTGAACTTTTGTAAAACACTTCAATTTAGGAGGATGCCAAAATGAAAAAAATGCATATATATTGAATGTAGTCACACAGTTCCATGATTTTTTCTTTCATTTCTATTCCTACAAAGTTTTTAATGCCTATAAAATAGACTACAGAAATGGGAAAGTAAACTAGGGCAATAGTGAAAGTGATATGAATAAATTTTAGAGTAAAAATTGATTTACATTTCTGTTACATGTCTAAACTTGTGTATTAACATTCACATACAGTGCTCTCCACTAATATTGGAGCCTTTGTAAATTGTAACTCTGGATCAGGGCATCTGCCAAATGCCACTTGGTAAAGAATAATAAAAAATGGTAAAATATATATATATTTTTGTTAAAAGTAATTCATTCTTGATGAGGGATTAATTTTTCTCTGAATGAATGTATCCCAAATAAAAGACTGATTGGTGAAAAGGTTCTGATCACTGTTGTGTCAGTTATAACATGAGTAGGATGCTTTGAGTCACAAAGGGAACACAAGAAGGTCAGTCAGGTGGTTGTGGGTGTTTGCATGTTCTCCCTGTGTTCATCAGGTGCTCCAGTTTCCTCCCATAGTCCAACAACATGCAGATCTGTTGGACCAGAGATATTGCCCCTAGGTTTGAGTATGTTTTGCTGTCTCTGCCCTGTAACAGAGTGCAACTCTGGTTAAGGATAAGTGGTTCGGATAATGGATGGATAATGAGATGCATAAAGTAGTGTTAACATGTGCTGTCATCCCACATATCCAATTTTAACTCCACTGTGACAAATAGAGGAGCACAGACGCTGCTTTTCACCCACAATTAGGTCAGCTGACACCGAGATGCCTGGGAGTGATTTTTGGGCTCGTGACTTCTCTATCGCTAACACAAACAGTAATGCCAGTGACAAGGTAAGCCAGCCCTGGATTCAAATGAGGTTTTTGTAAACAAAACGTCTCGGTATTCCTGAAGGGTGTACAGTTCCATTTTTCACAGATAACCTTGCGCATGTGCTCGTAGCTGGAGTGTGTTTCCTTTGAGCAGGAGAGATTCCAGTCCTGGCAAATATGACCCAATTTATAATCACTTTGAAGTGCTTCGCAGGCAGTAAGAGATGCTAAGATCGAGTCAGCGCTCAAAATTAGAAGCTGTCAAGAAGCAATTATGTCCGTCCCACCAGCAAGGTTTTTTCGAGTATCTAATCATTCCATTGAATCCCAGAGGTCCTCATGGTGTAGGCAGATACATACCCCATCCGGTTACTGCACATTTCCTATATTGTAACGTGTAATAGATTACATTCTTAAGGGCTGGTCTCGGGCCCCTTAGGAGCGAACCTACCAACTGAGCCAAAAAAGGAACCCCTCATTTATAGGCTTAGAAGGAGCCTTTTTCATCGTCTCCATATGGTGTTTCCTAGCTCACTTCTGTTCATATCAAAAGGCAGAAAAATTATTATTCCCACCGAGCCTGACTAAGCCTCTTCACACTCTAAGCACATTCCTCATTTCAGTTTGTTCAAAAGGAAATGGAGCTGCTTGCACCAATCGCCAGGCTGCAAATATGCGTTCCATACACTGAGGGGAATTAAATATTCATACCCTTTTGTTTTTGTTATTCAATATACTTCCAGTAAATATATCCACTTCATAATGTCCTTTGACTTCATACTTATAAATATGAACAGAAAAAGTATCATGTTATAAGCACAAACAAAAAAGAAATTGGTAGGGAAAAAGTATTCAGACACTATATTAAAATATACATAGATGGAAAGGTTCCAAATAAAAATAGGTTCTGCATACTGATGAAAATGAAACTGCACCTGCTGTCATTAGATGGAAAGATTTCATGCAAGGAGCAATCAGAGTTCTCAGGGATATGATTATGGAAACAGCTACTGAGCCTGAGCAAAGACCCTAAACATCCCTGTTACTACAACTAATTCAACGAAATGCAAGTTTATGGTGATAGATCATCTGCATTTGACTTATCAGGTATTCATCTCAGACTAGTGATAAGGAAGGTAAGACAGAAGCTAGTGATTCATTTAAAAAGAGTACCTTGTTAAATTCCTGCCTTAGTCTTGGTTCCCTTCCCCTTTTTGTTTCTCATCCATGTGCTGCTGACCACTTTTCCTTCTCAACACATGTTCCTCCTTTGTATCCACCCTCTTGTTACTCTTCAGTCTAGTTTCCCCAATATTTGCCTTTTTTGCTCTAATTTTGGTTCCTTGACTCCGCCCAGCTCCACTTTTTGCCACGCCCCTTAACTGTGTTATGTATGTAAACCCTCTTTGGAATCATCACTTTGTAATTTGCAAATTCCTTGTTCTGGTCAATGTACTGTATATCCTGTGAGTTGTTCAGGTTTGGTCCTTGCCACGCATTGTTTGTGTGTATCAGGCACTGGTATATGTATATCCTGTGAAAGGTTGCTCTTTGTTAATGGAGTCAGCTAATTCTTTTCATGTCCATTGTTTTTTTTTCCATCAGTTTTCCATTATGCCGTGTGCTAGGTTGCTATGGAGATCTCAACCTTGCCTTCCACACCATCATACTTTGTCAGATCTGCCAACCTGGACTTAAATAAAGAAAACTCACATCTGCAGCCTGCATCCATGCCTAATCAATTACAGACCTGAAAGCAACTGGAGCAAGAGTTACTCATAGAACAATAAGCAACACAACTGCACTACAATCATGCCCATTCTTACAACTCCTTCACTAAAAAGGAAGCACATAGATGAGCATCTAAAATGTGCACATGAGCATCTAGACAAATCAGAACTCTTTTGGAACAAACTCTTTTGAAAATACGTGAGGGATTTTGAAATTTTTGAGTCCAGCAGAGGGACGTCTTAAAGGCTTGGGGAACTGAAGGCTGTTTGCCAAAAGGAATGGGCCAAAATCGAACCATTCCAGTGCCGCAAAAGGCTAATTACTTTTTTTTACCGTAGGCGTCTTTAAACTGTAATTGCCAACACTGGCTCTGCATCAAAAGACTAACGTTATTCATTTTTGTCTCAGTTTTATAATTATTTTGTCTTAGTTTAATAATTTTGTTCTAATAAATATTGAATGTAATCACACAGCTGATAAATGATTTACAAAAAGCATAGATTTTTTTTAAATGATGTCATTTAAAAGTCAAAATAACTAAAAAAAAAAGTTGTAATTGTAAAAACATGCGAAAAGCAGTGTGTGCATCACTGCAAAGAAAGACAGAGACTGTAAATAAATAAACTCCACCTGGAACAGACTCATGATTGTAAATAGTTGTACAGAGTTAGATTTCTAAAAACATTTTTCAACATATGTTATTATAATACTAATGCGTGTGTAAGATGAAGATTTCCAAAATGTTTAATATGTATATTTGTGGAATTTTGCCACAAAAACCAAATATTTTCCGATTTTTGTTATACTTTTGGGTCAGTTGTGTCTAAATGGTTGGTTGAATTATAAAAATAATTGTTTGGTTACATTGGCAAGTTTGTGCCAAAAAAGATTCTAGTACTACTTTATAAACTCTTTAAGGCTTTAAATATTAGAAAAGAACAAGTAATGCAGAAACATGCAGAAAGGAAAAATACCCTCAGGGCTTTAAGAGTTAAATAACAAAACAAACGTGTCTAAATACTTCTCTCTTCCCTGTAGGTGCGTTACTGTATTATATGCAGTTTGGGATTGAAAAAAAGTCAAATATAGCAAATTCCAGTTATAAATTGAGTAAGTAATTGTTGTTTCCAGGTTAGCAAAAAAGACTGGCTCACCAGTAGATTGTGAATTCAGGGTTTCTGTCGCTGGTAGCACTTCATTAGCAGAATCGCTGCTGTGATAGAGTGCTGCTGTTGGTCTTGTGCACAGCGTACATTTACGTATATACAAAATACAGTTTATTCATTTGCCCTCAAAACAGTTTTTGAATTATTCAGAATCAAACGTCTCAGGTGCATTTACTGAAATATCTTCAGGCGTGGGCAAATTTGCATAGTAAAGTGGAGTTCCATTAATGGCAATAAGAATCACAGGCTCTCACACGTCAGTACACGCTTGTTGCCATTCTGCAGCTCAGCCAGCTTAAGAGGCCAGTCAGAATGCAAAAAAAATAAATAAAAAAAGAAAGAAAGAAAGGCAAGTTGGAACCCAGCAAACGCTGGAGTGAAAAGGGACATCCGTCTTCCGGAACATAGTTTATATATTAATGGGGGGGATGAACATTTTTAAATTTAATCAAAGCATTTCAATACTGGTGTTTGCATTGGAGCAGTTCAGCTATGTTTTACATTAAGGTTCCATTAACTAACAGTAATTTCTGAAAACCAAAAGAAGCACAAATAATGCAATTAACTGATGTTTGTTTAAATGTGAATAATGAACACCTGCATTAATTAACGCGCGGCTCATCCATGATTACAAATCGTTCCACAATGAGCGCTACGAACTAATCCCTAAATTAGCGCAGTCTCGGTGCTTAATTTGGGGAACTGAAAAAAAAAAAGATATTTTAATGGCCTAATATTGTTACTCTCCTGTACAAAAAGTTTTGGCGCCCTCATCAAATTCTGTTCTGTTGGCTTTCTAAATGAAATATAAATGTCTGCTTCAGAGAACACACATCTGCACATACATTCTAAAGCATAATTACTGCTGAATTTATCAAAGAAAATGTAATAAAGGAAGCATACAATGTGGCCTGTGCAAATGTTATGGGGTGTAAAGGACATTTATCTAGATATTAAGTGTGTCTTTGCACATATGGGAGAATAAAGTGGTCCATTGTTGACAGTGCTCATGTTTTCACGTAATTAAAACTTCGTAATGAAGGACCAACAGAAAGGGTCCAAAATGCCTTAAAATATTTTACATTAACATACACCAGAACATAAATAAAAAAAAGGCAAACAAAAATAAATGTAGCAAAAAGTAACAAGAATGACTTTTAAAAAAGAGGCTAATTAAGAGATACAGGTTTCCTTCCTTGATGCCTCCAACTATCAAATCTTGTTCAGATCCATCACCAGTGCACATTGTTTTATTTATGGTGGGAATAAAGGCATTTTGTGAAACTATAAGTACTACAGATGTTCCTCATAGAGAGGTTTGTAAATACCAAAGGGAATAGAGTAATATACAGTAATATCATATTTACAGTATTGAAGTTATTTCTGTTCATTCTAATATTAGGGCGTTTCTGAGTAAATGTTTGTTTATTGCTTAAATAAAGTATTTTGCCTACAACTTTTGAACTGTACTGTATATCCACCTAATCTGTCTAGTTTGGTCTAGATGAGCTCACAGGCCTGTTTCAGTTTCGAGAGAATTTTTTTTTTATGGCAGGGTCCATAAAACTACACAAATATCATAAATAGATGTGAAATATGAGGGGAAAAAAGTTCATTTAACTCAATTATCACTGAATTACCACTTTTATTACGAATCATCAAAGCTGTCAGCTGAACTCAGGTCAGTGTAAATCTAAAGCAGTTATTTGTTTTTTGCAGTTATTTAATTTGCCTGCATTACATATAGTTTATTAATGCATTTTGTGGTACGTGCATGTTCACTAATGTGAGCTAACTGAACTGTAATCTACAGCCAGAGTGACATATGTTAGATATTTCCGGAAGAAAATCTGCTTGGTCTGCCAACACATGTCCCGTGTTAGTTCATATACGTTGGCTCGTGGACGTCAACCTGGTCCCGAAGAGATGCTGGAGGGGTAAAGAGGAACATCTGTAGAGAGCAGCATGTCTTTTCCAGAACGTTGGTTCTTCTGTTTGAGCCTCCACTTGGTCACAACTGGACAAATGTCAGCATCTTTGAGACTTATTATTAGGCTAGCACTTGTCTTTCCACGTGCCCTCACCCTTACACACACACACACACACACACACACACACACATACTGGAGTCTCATCATCCATCCTTAATGCCCTGACAAACAGCACAGACAGAATGATGGTCATTCAGATGTTATTTTTACTAAAACTCTTTAAAGAACATCCATTTGACTGTTAAAAGAGCAAAATGCTACTAAATTCTTAAATCGCTCTAATGCTTAGACATTCATTTACAAGTTTTTTTTTTTTTGACTGCTTCAAAGACTTCTAAAGAGCCTGGGTCACAGAACATCAGCTTACATGATCTGCAACTCATGACTTAATAACGTACAAAAGCACAACGTTACATAAGAATCATCATAATCTGTAATAATGGAAAGTGCCCGGAGGCATTAAGACCTCCCGCTCCTGCTCGTCCGTTCCGCCACATCCGCTCCCTCGTTTTCCACAGGCCCGGCCTGTCGCTAAGGCCAGCGTGGCAGAAATGACATCCAAAAGAACAAACACATCTGAACCAGAGGTACAATGGGACGGAGAGCACACGGCCACCTTAAAATACATTATAAATCGGGCTCCATGAATAATTTGCACTGTATTAGGCCAGGAGGAAAAGCACAGGGAACGAGTCTGACTGGTCATGTTTCATTTTATTTTCGTCTCAGTCCCAACACACCGTGTTCCTAATAGATACTGAGGTTGGGATTATTGAATTGCATTGACTTTCTGAACAGTGAGGTGAAAAAAAAAAATACGTTGGTGTAATGAGTCTGCTTTCAATTTTTCATCCTTTCTGAATTCCGCTGTGACTTTTTGGCTTAAAAATTGTAGACATATTTCTGTTAGACATATCTCCCAAATTGAAAATGTGCCCTTTTTTTTTTTAAAACAAACACATACACACACACACACACATGCACACAAACACCCAGTTAGATTTACATTGCTAAGTTACTCTGACCTTATTCTGCACTTTTAGGTAGCATTTACAAATATTTACCACACAAAACCAACTGAATTTGACTGAAGCTGTAATGAATGTGTGTGACTTTGCTTGCCTGTTCTGTTATGGTCATGCACTGTAATCACTACAATGGCATTCTTAGGTTTAGCAAGAACTTTTGTTGCAGAAGCACCTTCAACACAACATCTAAATCTCCTGGAAATGTCAGTAAATCCGGTTGAGGTCGTAAGAGTGTTCCTATAAAAACGTATAAGACTTCAGCTGGTTATTATGACTACAGACTGAGACTAACCAGATGTTTATGTAGTTTAGCAATACTTATCTGCATGAAAAGTTTTGGGGGTTTTTCTAATCCTCAGTTTGAGAGCATTTGTCGTGTGATGGACTGATGACCTGTTGAGGGATATTCTCCACCTTTTGCCCTCCATGACCCTAGTAAGAAAATGGTTGGATAAGAATTCTTCTTATTCAGTTTGATTTGTCTTATCAGAATTCTTACATAGTCTTAGAAATAAGACCAGATCAAAAATGTGCTGTCCAAAAGACTGGCTCTTCTCTATGATGGAAAAAAACCTATGCATATGATTCTGAGTACATTTTAACTGGGTTTATACAACATTTCAAAAGGCTCAAATAATAAAAGCCTTTTCTTAGTACTTCAAACCCCTTTTTACAAAGAGTATGGTAACATAGTGTAAGAGCAGGTTGAGCTTTAGTCTGCACTGCTAAGAATGATGTAAAGGGTCTTTATAGGAAAGTATGTTAATGCCATTAAAAGAAAAAAGGTGTTAATAATTAGTTAGTAACACATTTGTAACACATTAACACATTTTCTAACATGCACGTTTGACGAGACCACATATTCAACACTACAGATGTTTTTTTTGCTTCTATGGATTGAGATACTTTTCCAATTGAAGGGCTAATCAGCTTCAGCCTGTTGTTTTTTAGAGCCGTGTGAACGAGCTGAGACAGGAATATAAATGATGTGTATCTGGGCTGAGGAAGTATCCAGGTCAGACCGTCTGAATTTAGGCACATCAAGGCCACAGGCTGTCTCAGACAACATTTTTATACCACCTTCAATGAATATATTAGTTTAATGAAAGAGCACATTGAAAGAGAGAGCACATTGAACAGCGAGAGAGAGTAGAGACTTGATGAGTTGGCTCGTGGCTATACGGCAATGAAGACCCACCTGGGCTCATGATGAAGTCCCTTCATGAATTCTGCGCATACAGAAAGACTCAGGCTTATGTAACTGACATCATCTATTCCACCCCTTTCTATATGACAACACAGCTGATGTGGCTGTAAATATCATTGGACGGATTTCTTTTCCTGGCTGAAGAAAAAAATACATACCTGTCATTGGAGGCATATATAGGAGTCACACTGACAAAGCCATAAGGTTCATAAATAGATTCAAAATAGATGCCCTGGTTATGTCATAAAAAAACAGTAACATTCAACGAGCTCCGTCCCTCCAATGAGAATTCATGCAAGTCTATGAAAGGTCAATGAAAGGTGTTACGGTGGTCCTGTAAAGACGTCACAATTAGTTCCACTACCAGTAATCAGCTCTTTGGTAAAGGTGAAGTTAAAAGGTACAAAAAGATAAATAAAGGCTGTATTTTAAACATTCTGAGGCCTTTGGACTACTTAAGCCCCCTAGGGAATGCTACATTACTTAAAAATAAAACAGACAGTTATAAATTTGACTGGTCTGGGTGCAGTTGTTGTGAAATGACCAATGCACATACATATGATAGGCTAACGTCAAGCGAGTTATGTATTAAGGCACCAATTATTTCAAAAATGTGTTATTCAAGAAATAATCTTTGCTTTGTAAACATAATACATCGTTAAAATATACAGTTACTAAGTAATTTATTTGATAAGTGTTTCAGAAAAAAATTATTGTTATTTTTTAAAAGCATTACAGTCATTTTACTAAGGGGATGCTTTGGCCAGAATTACAAATTTAACCATCCCTTCATTTTACTTCCAGTTGAACTACTGGAAATCCTTCTTTCTGTTGATGTATGAACATTAGTGTTCTACGGTTGTTTTGAGGTGAAAACATGATGGTGATTTTGCTTTTTACTAGTACGTGAGTGCGGAAAGGAGGTAGGTGACTGCTAAGAAGCCTGATATCGTACTCAGACAGATGAGGAGGACAAGCGTAAGTAACAGTTAGCAAGTTAATTGTCTGTTTAAATAGCCAACTTCAGTTGGCTTGATTTAGTCTAGCTGAAAGATTCCAAAATGTGTCTCTGATGTCAATTTTATAGATATTATTGCCATTTTATTTGCTATAACTATAATCCATAAAGACAAATCTCCATCGACATGAGCGTCCTAGCATTAAGGTAATACAGTTGCTTTTACTGTTTATTTGCAATCAATTTTGCTGCCCCCTAGTGGATGAGGAATTGGACTGCTGCTTCAAAAGCCCTTTTGGGTTAATTATGGCCAAAGGAGGGTTTTCTCACTTTTTAGTCTGTCCTTGACTTATGTCAACCCTTTTTCAACATAAATGTCAAGTATTAAGTGTAGACTAATCTGTACATGAGCTCAGCAGCTACCCATGTTGTTATCCATGACAAATCTTTTTCAATCTCCAGCACACTAGCCTGACCATCATAAAACTGTTTTCCTACCTCGTTGCAAAACAAAAGACGAACAGGAGGCAATCAATGAGTGAACAGTCGTCGTTTACAGGATCCATTCTGTACCGTGGCAGCTAATTGCTGTAATGAGTTGGTTTATTACAATTGCCCTGGCTAATTAACCTGGCAGTCTGGAGGGGGTTATCTGCATATGCATTAAACCACCCCACCAGTCCTATACCCACGATTAAGTAGGGAGTCTGGGAACAGAGATAAGAGCCATCATAATAGAGATATAACAAAATAGAGATGCTCGTAATTTGCGACTGTTGGTCGGATAGCTCAGTGCTTTCTTTGCCTGCTTGTCTATTCTCAGTTAAATGTGTCAGCATGATTTTGTAATCTCCAGGTGCAAGCACTTTAGCTGTTTACCTTCATTTAGCATAATGGACAGCAGCTAGCATCTCCTAAAAAGTAGAGAAACCTCTGGGACCTCTGAAAAAGAAGAAACGGAATATATGACTGTGTCCCAGTGCACAAAGCAGCTCCATAAAGACATGGCTGGAGGAGTTCAGTGTGGAAGAACTTGACTGAC
>JBBPCY010000039.1:3434079-3450305 GCA_037974405.1 Brachyalestes nurse | reverse complement strand
TACTACTGCTACTGCTACTACTACTACTACTGCTACTACTGCTACTACTACTGCTACTACTACGACTACTGCTACTACTACTACTACTACTTCTACTACTGCTAATGCTACTACTACGACTACTGCTACTACTACTACTACTACTTCTACTACTGCTAATGCTACTACTACTACTGCAACTGCTACTACTGCTACTACTACTGCTACTACTGCTTCTGTTACTACTACTACTGCTACTACAACTACTGTTACTTCTACTGGCACTGCTACTACTACTATTGCTACTACTACTGCTACTACTACTTCCACCACTACTACTGCTAATAATAATAATAATAATATCATGATAACTAAACCACTGCTCCTTTATGTGATGTGTGTGTGTGTGGGGGGGGGGGGCTCCTCAAGAATGGAGCTGACTGTGTGCTTATTGGGAGAGAACAGCAGATTCTCCTCTGTTTCTAAGCGACAAACCAGCCAATCACAAGTCTGCCTGGATGTGATATGAGTGTCTCTTTGGCTGCTACTTAATAAAGGTGCATGGCCTATGGATCAAAAGCCAAAAGCAAACTGCATTCATTTAAACTCACACTGTAGTCTGATGGTTCAGTGGCGCACTAGTTCAGTAGTGCACAAATTTAGTAGTGCACTAGTTCTGGTCCGAAAATCCACAGCAAAGTTGATGTTTTTTTTTGTTCCACTCTTTATTAGTTAATAAAATAGTTCAAATTTGGGGACAAATGGGGGTTCTTTCTGTATTAAAGGGCCTCATCCTAATTTTTACGTTTGATTCATTCATTTTTTTTATTTCCACAATGTTCAGTTTGCATGACTTCGATGGACCAAAACATATTATTTTAACATTTTAACGTTAGATAGACAGACAGACAGGCAGACAGATAGATAGATGGATAGATGAATGGATAGATGAATAGAAGGATAGAGGGACAGATAGACAGATGGATGGATAGATAGATAGATAGATAGATAGATAGATAGATAGGTAGACACATAGATAGATAGATAGATAGATAGATAGATAGATAGATAGATAGATAGATAGATAGATAGATAGTTGACACAGAGTTTTAGCCAGAAACAGCATTATTTTCCTCACTCTGCCACAGACAGAGTGAGGAATGTAAGCCTTGTCGATGTGTTCATGTCGACTTCAAAATGATGTTTTCCCCCTCGCTCTCAGTGATAGTATATCTATCTCAATTTCAGATTTCAATGGTCTTTAACTGTCACCAAAAGAAAGTCCATTTGAATTTCAGTGGTGTTCTTCGCCAATTATCCCAAGAGCGAATCTCTCAAAAGACCTCATTCGCCAGCTAAATTGGGCACTATACAAGGGTCAAGATGCGAACGAGTAACTGACGCACGTCGAAAATAGGTGCCACTGAATCTGAGAGTTAGCTTCCCTCCTCCCCAGCCCCCAGTGGTCAACATTGTCTCTTTTGTCCCGTGAGGGCAGAGGAGAGGCGATAACCACTTCTGCCTCAGAGCAATTTGCAGCCATCACATCCAGGAAGCAGAGTATTAGCTAGGAAATGATCTCCAATGGCTAGCCAATTCACAGGAATAAAATTGAAGCGCTTTACAGGCACTGCCCCAATGGACCGCTACAGCCTCTTCCACCAACTTTAAACAAGAGAAACCTGCTCCTCTGAGTTTACCTTCTATCTGTTCAATGGCGTCAGTGGGATGTTGAAAAGAGAGATGAAGGAAAAAATGAGGAAAAAAAAGGTTGAGGATGACATATCAAGCAGCTTAAGGAGCTTACAAGACTCTTCTGGCTTAGTGGTCAACACAAAATATATCAAATTACATCTCAGAGCGTGCATGTTCTCAGCAATGAGACACGTCTTACTTTTCACTTGGAAATGAATTTGGAGATGAGAGTTTAGACAGAAAAGCCTCTAGAGCTTCTCACATTCAAATGATTTTTTGTTGCTTTGTTTAAAATGGAAGAGAATAGACAAGAAGAAAACAAAGTTTATGGGCTTAACATCGCTGCAGAATAAGACTTAAGCAGTATGACCGAGCATGTCTCCTACAATGCTATACTTAAGTTTAACCAGTTGACCAGTATATGGTATATTTTCCCCTAGTCCAACTGGATGCTTGGCTGGTCTTGCACCTTTATCATCATAGAGCAGCAAAAAATCTCATAAACAGCCCTCAAAGACCTGCTGGGCAATCAGCTTTCAGCTTTTTTTTAAGAGCTACTTTAATTTGAACCATTTTATTGAACCAACAGTCATTTTAACGGATGGGTGTCTCTGTTAAACTCATGCTTTTTAGTCAAACTGCTTACTAATTTCTTCCCACTAGTTTGAAATCATCCTTCCACTAGGTAGAGTCAAACTAGTTTCTAGTACTAATTAGATTTTTAGCTTCTTACCATCTGTAACATTCAAACATCTAGTTTGTATCACTAGCTAGACTTTCAGGATCTTTAGACTAGCTAGATTCAGACATGAGTTTCTTCCACTAAATAGATTTTTAGCTTCTTACCATTTGTTAGATTCAAACATGTAGTTTCTACCACTAAGCAGACTTTCAGGATATTTAGACTACTAGCTACTAGGTAGATCCAAAATTATAGCTTCTTACCACTAGCTAGAGTTGTTACGTATCACTAGTATTCTATTGTTAGTATAGTATTCTATTTTTATTCTTTTTATTCTACTTTATTCTGTTGTTTCTTAATTTTCAACATTGTTCTGTCCACTTTCTGCCATGGCAAAACAAATTTCCCACTTGTGGGACTAATAAAGGTTTATCTTATCTCATCTCTTATCTTATCTAACTAGATTTTAATGTCTTGTTACTAACTCAAATGTCTAGTCACTTTATTACTAGCTAGATTAAAACATCTATTTTCTAAACATTAGTTGTATTAAAAGGTTCGTAGTAACTAGATTTAAACTTTTGATTACACACAACTAACTAATAATTAACACATTTTTTTTAAGTGTTCTACATTTCTGTACTAGACAACATGTTCTTTGGAACCCTTTTTATTTCTGTGTAATACTATTTCTAAAAGGTTCCTCAAAGAACTATACACATCATCACAAAGTTTAATTTTTTCATTTTTTAATTTTAAAGTTGAATCATAGAGAAGAACCATTTAACCAGGCCCAGTTAGAACAATTAGCTACATTTTAACTAAACTTAAAAGAACGAATGCACAGAAGGTAAAAAAAAAAGGCTTCAGGCTTCAAATAACATTTGTCTTCTCTCCGCACCAGTAAAAACCTCATTCCTGACAGCGTCAGCTCTTGTGAATGACGCTATGTTCTCACTTCAGACTCTGAGATGAACACTTGCAAACAGTTGTAATCTTAAAACAAATAAATCTGTCTACAGGAATCAGGAAACTATGGGGTGGTGAACGAAAGCACATTCACTGTCAGTGTCTAATCTGTAAACTTTCACTGATCTGCCAAAAAAAAAAAGTGTCCATGAAAGTCAGGAACTCCCACGTCGTGGAGTGATTCACACCACACACACACACACACACACACACACACACACTCACACCTTTTTTCTTTTCCTCAGTGTCTGAAGAAAAGTGACCACAAAACAGCTAATGACCAAACAGATCAATCAGAATAACCTTAAAATGCCCCAGGGAATATGCCTGCGGGAATCTCAATGCATGCTGGGACAGATTCAGCAGTCGATACAGTGACCTCAGCTGTCATTACCCATGGCTCTGCTCAATCGGACATGGCACAGCATCTTAAAGATGTGCCATATATAATTAATGATACACACAATGCAGCAGCATGCCTTGCAGCGCAATGACTCAAAGAGCATTCCTCACAGCCCGGGAGACGGAGGGGGGAAATAACTAGTTCCATTTACTCAGATCCATGTTCTTGAATAAAACACACTTGATAGATGGGAAGTTCTCCGAGCATTTCAAACGCTAATACTTTGCCTTCTACTCAAGTTTGTTTGTGAGAAAATCTACCTTTACTTCTACAGTTCTAGGCCTTTACAAATAATCCGGTGTGTACACACACACACACACACACATATACACTTACTGTATCTTGTCTACTACTAAAACCCTCCCGCCTGGTCTGTTGGTTTATGCAAGGTTGTGGGTTCAACTCTGAGTAGATTTTTGGGGCAGCTGGTGGCCTGGTGGTTAGTGAGGTCTATGATCAGAAGGCTGTGGATTTGAATCCCAGGACTGCTAGTGGCACCACTGAGGTACCCTTGATCAAGGTACCATTCCCACACACTGCTCCCCAGGCGCTGCGTTGCTGCTGGCTGTCCACTGCTTCACTTGGTGAATGGGTTACATTCAGAGAAAGAATTTCATACTGTTCACTGTTCACCTGTGACAAATCGTTCCCTATTAATAGAAATGGTGCAAATTTGCTCTCGGTAAAGTTGGGAGTGTTACATTTTGTCAAATTCAGTTACTGCCTGCAAATTTGACAATTCCCAGCATCAGAGGATTAAAATGCTGACAATAAGATAAGAATCACAATAAGATTTTGTTGACCTAATACTAATAGTAAGATTTAATTGACCTAAAACTAGTAGTAAGATGTTGTTGACCTAATAATAATAGTAGCTGACCTAAGCCAGTCAACAAAATCTCATGTCACCCCACTCCCCAGTCCACAGTAAAATTGTGACTGGAGTAAAGCTGGGAGCAGCAAAATTACATTAGGGTGGCAAAATGTCATGTGCTGTCGCTGGTTCTTTCCACCACCTTGCTGTCTCCTCTCATTTTCAGTAGAAAAAAAAAAAGAAAAAACTGAACACTTGCATTGAACATTCCTCTTCCTAAGAGATCATTCACGAGACCCCGAATTACGTCTCGGAGCACGCATGCTTTTACGGAGTTTGTGCAGCTTCTCTGTGAGAAATTAAATTCCAGTTGGAGATGAGAGTTCAGACAGAAATCTCTCTGGAGTTACTCACGTTCAAATTATTTTGTGTCACTTTCCTTTGAAGAGAAGAAACACAAAGGAGAAGACAATGGAAAGCAGAGCTGGCTTTACAGATCAAATAATCTTTCTCATCAGACAGAACAGCCTGAGGCAGACAGAGAACGCCAGCAGTAAAACCCGATTCCTTGACAGAGTCAGCCACTGCAAATGGCATTATTTTCCCATTATTCCCTTTTGTTTTCTCTCCATACCTGGAGATGGCAGTATGCTGTGTCTTTGGAATCAAAATAAGGAAAACAAGTTTTGTGGAAAGGCTCAAACTTGCCTTATTGCTTTCTTCACATCCATTTGGTTCAGTGTCACTGGTGTTTAGAGAACAGTGTGCAGTATAACAGGCTGTATATATGCAATGTACATATATAAAAAATATAATGTAATGTTTAATATATCATGTTTAGTGTAACTGGTTTTCAGAGAACAGCACACAGTATAAGGGGCTCTAAATATACAATAGAAATGTAACACATACATAACATTTAATGTTCACTATAGTATGATAATTTTAGAGTGACAAAAGTTAGACCTATAGTACTGCATGGTAACAGAATAGACTATATAGCAGAGTGTAGCATACTTTGAAGTATAGATATCCCTTATAGTCGCACATGAACCCACCACAGTGTGAAATTCGTACTGTCGCAGGGATAGCCTGGGATTCAAACCCACAACTTTCTGATCGCCGGGGCAACTACCTAAACACCAGGACAACAGGTGCCCACTAAGGGTGCTTCAAAACTTCCCCCTGTGCCGAAACCCTTCATCGAACCAGGGATCTTTAGATCTTCAGTCTAACACGCTGCCAGCTGAGTCTTTTTATAGTGTTGGAGTGGACAAAATCTAGAATTTGTTGTTTCTTTGCTAAACAGCAAATCATTACAAGCCTTTGATAGTGATTCAACATGGTCATTTGGTCAAAGAACCGTAGGAACACCAAACAAAGCTCAGCATGAGGTCTGAGCATCAACACAAACTGGGGGAACTTCCATATAAGCAACTGTTTCACCGTATTACAACAATTTAGCATTTGTTGCACTTTCAGCATGGATCAATGTCATGCTCTAAGGGTTAAAGGCAGACCAGGCACACATCTCATAGCTTTAACATCAGTGGGCGGAGCTAAACTCCTATAGGCTGAATAGGCAAATATATGTAAATCTTCATGACATCACAAAAACAACAAAGCCACAAAGTGCTGTTTCTGCAGATTTGTGGACTGTTACTTCTCTGAAGCAATCTTTAAACATCCCCTGAGACTCATTTATTTGAAAAAAACTTTTTTTAAAGAATTATTACAAATAATATGCAAATAACATCCAGGTTGACATGAAAAGCACAGTAAGTTTGTTTTATAATTGTTTTAAAAGTTCAGTTACAAAAAATGCATATCTGAACTCCGAGCGCCTGTAGACCTAATTTAGCAGGCACGCTAGCCGCATAATGGGGTTTATTAGGCTGTTTATTCATCTTCTTTAAAGGCATGTTTTATGTTAATGGGAACTGAATTAATACCTCATTTGTTGCTCCCCTCCTGCCCTGTCCTCTACCCACCACCCCTAGCCGGCCTGAGAAATAAACAAGTAAATAAATAAATAAATAAATAAAGACATCCACTGTGTCCTTTCCAGGTTAATCAAGCCATCGGAAGGCCTATAATTCAGCGGAGAGATCATTCGTTTCTCGCCGCACGCTGCCATTCCTCTTCGTCCGCCCGCCTCTAAAGCAAACCAACACATCCATGCATTACTCCTCTCCCTGGGTGGAGTGGAGCTCGTTGTGGGTCTAAGTTGGCCGTGATTGAATAGCTCCCTGGAGAAGAAGCAATTTCACAACGCTGGCTCCTCAATGCGAAATAAATAATCAAATAAATACGCACCGCAAGCGGCCAGCACGCTTTGTGCCAATACAGCAAACAGCAGAGGTCGAGAAAACCAGCCAAGACCCTTTGTCAAGGAACAGGCAGAGAGAGATACCACTAGTGCTGCCTTGATTTATTCGGAGCGACAAGTCAGAATCCCTCCTGTTTCGTCTCTTCTTTTAAAAAAGACAATGTAAGGTCTCGGTTCGACTTTTTCCGCCGTCATTTTTCAGTCATATTTCACCTCATTGTTCTTCACGTGCGCTGCAATATACACACAAAAGGGTTCATTTTCATATGAGCCATTCTTTGTATAATGTCAAAGTATTGATTGGTTTGCCTTTGACAAAAGCAATTTTCCCCAAACTAGTCAGTAAGGAAGAGTCATGGTGGAGCCATATAGTTTCTTTTCTTCTTCATTTTCCCCAAATTCGATATATATATATGTATAAATGTATGATATGATTCTATTTTAGCCCCGAAGAAAAGCCTCCTGGCAAGACACAGGACACCGGCTCCATAGTACACAGCACAAATATGCAGCGAACTCCTTTGAAAGTGCTTAGTATCCATTCTCCGGACGTCCGGGATGCTGATGCTTGACAAGCAGGAACGGCTGAGGCTAGGAAACGATTTAGCTCCACGGTTTCTGAGCTTGCTTTCAGCTAATGAATGCTACTTTGTGGTCCGGCCTTGTTTTATACTCGTGTCCACATCACTACAAAGGTGTTTGAAAGAGGAGTGGAAAAAAGTGCACATTTGCATTTAAATTGAAACGATGAGTTAAACAAATTTAGCGGCCTACTCACAGGCCGGCGATGCAGCGCGCGACAAAAAGGGCCAGCCTTTGTCTTTGGCACGGAGGGGAAAGTCAAAGAGAACACAAGTACACAAAGAGTACGCCTAGATGAAGGAAAACTCATTTATGTGGGGCATTATTAGCAGAGAAGGGCGAACGATGTTACCATAATTAATTTTTTTTTTGCCTCCACCGTTTCATTAGCTGGTGCTCGGCTTAGTATTCCCGGCACATCCTAGACTGAAGCGCTGGTCTGTGGTCAGTTTCTGAACAGACCCCGGCTTCCATTTGAGGAGGGTTTGATTATTTTTGAGAGATCTTTTTTTAGGTTTTTAATTTTGACATCAGCATCTTCATAGATCACTCATTTCTCCCAGAAAGTTGTATTAAAGTGCTTTTACGGTCTATATTGATTTTTAATGTCTTAAAGGGGCACTATCTGTTGGATTGTGTAGTTATACACACACTCCATTACAGCTGTGCAATCTCTTAATCCATCATAGGGTGCAAAATAAGTATATAAATAAATAAAAAGGTAAAAAATCCGGGAAAAAATAAAAACAGAAGGATGATGATCAAGGCCACTAATTATAGCCTGCTTCTTTATGCTCTTGAATATTAGTTCATTTTAGTGGTTCTCGTGTTCTTTGAGAGTTTTTCCGGCTTCAACAAGTACCTCTTTAGCAGTTTTTAGTATACAAGCAACTTTTTTTCCAAAAATTTCCCTCACCACGCATTCCTAGCAACCACCCGGGAGACCTGGGAAGTTGCATCTGGGGCTTGAGGTGTTATGGTTTGCCTTGAAAGTAGATAACTCTAGATGTGGTGGTTCTCAAAATTAGCATTCCTTTTCCATCTTACGGCCCAACACACTAGGCCCTAGAAACTCAAAATCTCCCCCAATCACATAATTAATCTCTTAGAGACGTATGATTAGGACAAGTAACAAAATTATTAGTTTTGTAACTGCAATGTAATTACAATAATTTCAGCTATAACACATTACGCCACTTTATTACAGGAAATTGTAATATCATTGCCACAATTCTTTACTTTGTAGCACATTACCCCATAAAAGTAAGGCTTAGCTGATTCAAATTCAACATCAGGAGTCAGTAGGGAAATGCAATGCTAGACTCTAAGTGTTTCTTTGTAACCATCAAAGGCGCCACAAAGTAGCTCTTATGCAACTTTGCTGTTCATGTGCACGGAAAAACTTCACATCCAACATCAACAGAACACCAATTCCTCCAGATGAATGAGTCAATAATGCAGGGGGAACATGAAAAGCACCTGGCACCTGGCATAGGGGTCTTTTCTTTCAGTGAAACAACTCTGAATTGATTTAACCCTCATTCTGTTAGCTGGTCCCCCTTCCCCAGATTAAATTAACCCACTGAAACATGCATCACCATGACAATGCGGGGGGAGCAAGCGTCACAACCCCCACTGGAGAAACACAAGGGAAGTAATCTATTCATGTTAATGAATGATCTTCCTCTGCACTTCTCCATTAGCCGGAGGTTCTGACATGTGAAGGCTCCGGATAGGACGCGACTCCTCTGCCGCGCGTGCCGAAGACTGGAGCACGTTCATCTGTCAGCCACATTAAAAACACGGATTCAGCTTTCAAAGGAGAAGACGTGATGCAATTGTCTGCCTGTCAGTGGCAGCTTTCAGACAGATGAGTTAATGAGCGTGTCTGTTTTCACATTTTGCAAAGCCACAGTTGACAAATGAGGAATTACAAACTTGACAAAAGTTTGCCGTCACTCTATTTACGTGTGTGCATACAATAAAAGTTGCAGTGAAAAAAAATAAAGGGATTCGTTTACCACTCCAGGCCCTGCATGAGCAGCAGTTAACTTCATTTAGGATTTGCAATCTAAATGGGACAAAAAGCTTGAGAGGATGACACAGTGGGAAGCAAAACAACCAACCTCCTGTGTTACGCTATATGGACAAAAGTATGGGGACGCCTGAACATTACACCAACAGGGCCTTCAATGACATTGCATTCAGATCCAGAGATCTGGAGTTGGTCCCCCTTTGCAGCTATAACAGCTTCCACTCTTCTTGGAAGACTTTCCACAAGATTTTGAAGTTTCTGTGGAAATTTGTGTCCATTCATTCTGTGGAGCATTTATGAGTTTAATGCACTTAGTTTAAGCACGGTTTCTGTCCCACAGGTTTCGATGGCTGCAGCGCAGGCTTCAGCCAGTGGCCCCACCGTGACCCTGGTGCAGCTGCCCAACGGTCAGACAGTTCAGGTTCACGGGGTCATCCAGGCTGCCCAGCCTTCTGTCATCCAGTCCCCACAAGTCCAAACCGTACAGGTGAGTGCCTGCTCATATGACGAGGCCAAATGTCTTCTTTACAGTATTCTTATTAGCCTTTATAATTGTGCCCTGTCATCCATATATTAAGTAGCCATTTAATAAGGTGCGGCAACTTTGAATCAGTATTTGCTGGCTTATTTTTTCTGATACATCTTCCAATAAAGGGGTGCTTTGTCAAAAATACTATTAGTTACTATAGTAACTGCATACCTACATACCACACTTTTATGGCAGATGTACACTTTATACCCAAACGTTCGAAGAGTCCTGATTTGTTCTATAATAAAGCCTGTTTATAAGGAATGTTTTAGTAACAGTTTCTACTCTTCCATGAAGGCTTTAGATGTTAAAGCATTACTGTTAAAGTTTGATTGCACTCAGCCACAAATTGAACTCTTAGCCACTGCTAAAATCGTTTGATGGAGCTCCACCTCTCCAGCGTATACAGTTCCACTGCTCCACAGCAGTACTGGGGGTCTTATAACGTTCAGGTGGGCACTTGTCATTTGACGTGGCGTCCTTTGGCTAACATGTGGCTTCTCATTCTGTTAACAGTCTTCTTACTCTTCTTTAGTGATTATCCAAGCTGTGTGAGTCAGCAGTGAGTTCCTGGTTCACTAATTGAAAGGGGTGTCCGGACATATAGCGTACCTGATAAAATAACTTGTGTGTAGGTACAAGATGTATCCAAAACTGTCTGTTCTTTACTGTGTGGTATAATGTTCTCCTTTAAATGATGCTCTTGTGTCTTCTTTCAGATCTCCACCATCGCTGAGAGTGAGGACTCACAGGAGTCCGTGGACAGTGTGACGGATTCTCAGAAACGGAGGGAGATCCTCTCCAGACGTCCCTCTTACAGGTATGGAGTTAGCTGTTTTCCGCATCTTGTTTTTGCATTTCCTTCACTAATCACACAGTGAATCCTGGTTGGTACTGAAAAGATTTTGTTTTCCGGTAGGATTTGTAGTTTTATTGCTTTTATAACTGAATTCATAATTGAATATATTCTTAATTTTTCATGAACGGTCTTTGGTACAGAAAAATCCTAAACGACCTTTCGTCAGACGCACCCGCAGTCCCGAGGATAGAGGAAGAGAAATCGGAGGAGGACACTGCACCGGCCATAACAACGGTCACTGTGCCGACACCCATTTACCAGACGAGCAGTGGCCAGTACAGTGAGTGCCTGACTGTCATTTAAAGTTAATTGACATACTGTATAAATTAAGGGAGGATTTTTCCTATCACTTGAGAACAGCAAATTAAAGCAGTCACCATGCATTATATCAGCCAAAATTATTTTACCCTGACAACCATAAAATAAACCTTGCATTGTAAAAAATTAAAGCCATATTAAATTATTTATTATTTTTTTGTGTGGTATGTGTGGCAGTACCAACCAGTAAATGGTTAAAAGCACTCCTGACTCTCAGCTTCACCTTAACCGGCCAGAACTAGTTGCACCATTTTAACTTCTGTAGTAGTTACGTTTTTCCACGTAATGGTTTCGTGTTTCCTCCCCCAGTTGCCATCACACAGGGTGGGGCCATCCAGCTGGCCAATAATGGAACAGATGGGGTTCAGGGCCTCCAAACACTGACGATGACCAACGCAGCTGGCACCCAGCCAGGCACCACCATTCTGCAGTATGCCCAGACAAGCGATGGCCAGCAAATCCTGGTGCCCAGCAACCAGGTAGTTGTACAAGGTGAGCCAAAACATCAGTGCGTTTAACCTGTTCATTAATCCAAAAATCTAATTTACATAATTTTGTTCTGAACCCCAGTGAGGACATGGTTGGTTTTCCTGGACAGAGTCAGAATCAGAAAACTCTACTGATCCTGGAGGAAATTGCTTATGTTACGACTGCACAGATACACAGAAACAGACAGGAACAACATAAAATATCAAGTCTAAATAAATCCAAGAGACGTCTGTAGAAACAAACTGGGTTTAAACACTATAGCTAAGTAACAGTTAAGTGAAATTTAACAGCACAGATGGTAGGAGTCCATCACTGGACGTAGTAGAGATTAGTATTATATAAGTAATATTGACATAAGTAGTGATATTTACACTAACTGTCACGCACAGACCATAAGCATAATAAAATATTGCACATAATTCATGTTTTAAGCACCCGATAAGAACATTGCACAATACTGCACATGGTAGATTATTGCATTTTGTAGCAGGATAATAACACACATAGTGATGCAAATAATTATAGTTATTTAAACCCAGTAAGAAATTGCGTAACAAAGTAGCAACAGGTAATTGCACAAATGATTGTGTGAATGTGTGGCAGAGGGAAGAGTGGTAGAGTCTGATGACGGTGGAAAGGAAGGACACACCTAGTCAATGGCAAATCACCATTTAATCTAAGCTTAGGCTTTATCTTGGTCTGGAACTGTACTGTTTCTGAAGTTTCCTTTTATTTAGTTCTGCATTGGAGCTACAACAACTAGAGACATGGAATAAAAGATCATTTTCTGGGAAAAGCTGAAGTATGTGATTTGAAAAAATGATTTAATTACCAGTCAAATCACAGATACAGAGATCAGACCATACAGAGCACAGAGACTTTATTTATGTCTATGTTGTTTGTTTGCATTATATTGTACTAAGACACAGAATCAGTTCTGGCACTGTATTATAGTAATGTTCCACTGAATAATATGATTACAGTTAAGATCATGTAATCTTAATTGATGCCCTAAGGGAAGGTCAGTTGTTCTAGAGTAGCAGCATGTATAGAAAACATGTAGAATAGAAAAATTTGCAGCTCTAATGGAACGTCTCTTTCATGTTGCGAAGCTGCCTCCGGGGATGTTCAGGCATACCAGATTCGCACCGCAGCCGCCAGCACCATCACCCCCGGAGTGGTCATGGCCTCCTCTCCTGTTCTTTCTGGCCAAGGAGGAGCTGAGGAAGCCACACGCAAGAGAGAGGTGCGCCTCATGAAGAACAGGTACGGCTCCTTCGTTGTCTTTTATTATTCTCCTGATTATCGACTGTCATTGAATCAGGAATTCCATATTGGTGCATTCCTAGTGTTTTTACATGTTAAAAATCCATATAAGATTAGAATAAATATGAATACACTAACATGGTAAAAAGCATTTTCTTGCTTTCAAACAAGTGTGTGTATAATTAAGTCTAAATTCATCTGAAACCAAGTGATGTAGTGTAATAAACCCAACCAGATATTGAATGTTGACAGTAAATGCTGGGCATCTTCAAGGACATGTTTTTAAATAGTTTTGTGTATTTGTGTATTGTGTATTTTATATATACACACACACACACACACACACACAATCCTTTTGGGATTATATTAATAAATGCATTGTGTTTATTAGGGAGTGTATTAGATTACTTCTCTACTACATTGCACCTTTTTTCAGTCACTGCACATTATATTTATATACAGTGCACAGAGAGCTGTCCACACACTCAGGACAGGTTAATCTTTACTCTTATTCTATACTGCTTTATTTTCACTTTTCTGTATTCCGCACGTCTTATGTCTACTGTGGAATCTGAGCTTCGCCATTTCGTCTCTTTCAACTTGTATATGACTGAGATGACAAAGTTCACTTTGACTTTGACTTGAGCCACAACAAATCTGTGTAAACCTACTAGTGTTTTCTGAAGGTAATGTTGTGTTTTGGCCACAGGGAGGCAGCGCGGGAGTGCCGCCGAAAGAAGAAGGAGTATGTGAAGTGTCTGGAGAACCGCGTGGCCGTGCTGGAGAACCAGAACAAAACCCTCATCGAGGAGCTCAAAGCACTTAAGGACCTTTATTGTCACAAATCGGAATAACTCTGCTGCTCCACATCCACACACACACACACACACACACACTCAAACACACATACGCATGTACACACACACACACACAAACACATTCACATGCACACAAACACAAACACACACAGGTCCATGTCTCAGCTGCCAGTCAGACAGCTTCCCAGCCCAGGTTCTTCAGAGACAGAGACTCTAGCGTTTTACGGGTACCTGGGCGGCAATTTTCTCTTTTTCTATCTATCTCTACGTTTTTTTTAAGAAAAAGAAAAAAACCCCAGATATTATTGGCGTGTAAGAAGTTGTGGGGGGGAAACAACTACAGTGTATAAGGGTGACTAATCATTTTCCTTTGTTATGTCTTGTAAAAAGTAAAGCGAACCTTTTAAAAGAAGAATCACCGACACAGTTTAAACTCCAGCAAGACCAAGCGGTAGGTTGTTGACCGAGGCCGAAAGGACCGCCAGCACCGGACCCTCAGAGGAAGAGCTGCGGCTGAGAGCATCGCTCCTCGCGGATTCATAGCCAATAGAGTTTGAGCATAATGCTTTTTTTCTCGAAACGGGCCGGTTTTGGACGACCGCTCCTCCACCAATCAAGACTTTTTTTCACGGAGATGTAGGTCGTCCAATTTCACCGAGTGGGATTTCAGCGAATGGGTTCAAATCAACATTTCAACAGCTGGGATCACACTTGAAGCGTTTATTTTGTAATGGAAATCTGCAGATCAGCTATGAATTATGTTATGCCTCTGTTAAGAGTTTTGACATTTATTATGCGCCTTTGCCTAGATGTTCTTTTTTTTTTGTTTTGTTTTTTTCCTCGAGAAACCTGCGGAGTTACTTTTGTTACAAGATCTTGGTTTTCATTCACTATATGGTTTTGGATGTACCATCGCGAAGCACTGAATACGACTATTATACGAGGGTGTTAGAAGCTGCAAAAACCCTTTCAGAACATGGCGCTAGTGAACTAGCGACCTCTTGGACATTTTTAATGCTAAGACATGTTAAGCTATGCCAGTTTTTCAGAGAACACTTTACTAATATCCTCATTCTTGTAATCAATCTGAAACCTGTAAGACTGCCGATGGTGCTTTTACATGCTAAACTGAGGTCAGTAAGGCGGTTTTTCTCTCGTAATGGTTAACGTTGAGGTTTGACTAGAGAATGACTGATTCTAGATCAGGGAGAGAGAGAAAAAAAGAAAAAGCTTGTACCTGAATCATTGCTGTAATGAAACACCATGCTATGTTATACTTCTGTCTTTTGCCATGAAATGTAGCCATCTGTAACAATATTATATGCATCCTATTTTTAATATTTTTTTTTTTGCTATTTTTTTTCCATTTATTTTGTGTATACCTTGTATTTTTAATCGCCACCTTTCACCTGTATGTAATACGATGCAGAACATGGCCTACTGGAGCAGATTTTCTTCAATAATTACACATTTGGCAGTTATTGCTAATGAAATGTCTCAACTGTGCATGTTTGTTTATTTCATTTGGTTTGAAAAATTTCATCGTGTTACATTTTTGAAAGGCCCTACACTCAGCATTCATAAGTGGCAGGATCACATTCCTGCAGTTAATAGAATCTTCTATATCCGATTTCAAGTTCAGTTGCGTTTAATAGACATTTAGTTGGATGTAAAAGACAGCAGTCGTTTACAAAGCGCCTACAGTAGAGCATCATTTTTTTTTTAATACTCATTTTAAATCATTCAGAAATCCTCATTTTCCTTAACACTTTTTTTTAAGGGTCAAGGATGACGTAACCTTGAATCAAAATAATGTTATAAAGGTAAATGAGGATTTATGGATTATTTAAAACGAGTACTAAAAAACAAAAATAACTCAAACAGTGATGTGTTGCAACATGGAGACGTTCCAGTGAGGAAGTCCACGCGGCAGGACTGCTGTGTATAATCCATACATTATCTTTCCACTACTATGTCACTGCTGTGATTGATGATTAAGGATTCGCCCCCCAACTAATATCTGTTTACTCGTCTTGAACATTAAATAGGCTTGAGCCTTTGTGGCTAAAAAAAATGTGTTACTACCGACTAAAATATTGAAAACCAGTTACATTTGTTTTCAGCATTTCTAATGTATCCTTTATTTATTTATTTTTTAACAAATCCTGTCTGGCCTGAAACACCTATATACAGCTCCAGGGGAAAAAAATGAGAGTGCTGTAAAAATGTTCAGTTTCTCAGGTTTGATCTTTTATAGGTGCAAGTATTGAACTGAACAGCTTCGCCTTCGTTTTTAAGAATGCAGCGTTTACAGAACTTGAATAATTAGAAGAAAACAATTCTCTTGTTCACTCAAACAAAATGGCAGTAATTACCTTTGAGATACTTCTAGTAGTGTTTTACCATCCAACTGGTCTCATTGTGAGAGGAGAGTGTTGATTACAGCAGTGTTTTTATAC
>JBBPCY010000039.1:3380752-3393516 GCA_037974405.1 Brachyalestes nurse | reverse complement strand
AAAATACGTAATACTATAGTCTTACGTTTTGTGCATTTTGGGACCGTCCTCAGATTTCCTTCATTTCCTATCCAACACGTTTAAATCACATAGAATGTGTATCCACATGTGATTTTTCTTAAAAATGTTGCATTATTTTTGGAAAAATTAACTTTAAAAATGTGCAAGAACTGGTTGTCACATAAAATGACACACACACACACACACACACACACACACACACACACATTTTTCAAAGAATACACATTTGTTATTCTGAAAATGATTATGAATCATGAAAACATAGCCCAAACAATACATTGCAGCATGAATTAAAGAAAAATCTCACCTTGTGTTTTGGACCAAAATTGTAAAAATACGTAATACTATAGTCTTACGTTTTGTGCATTTTTTGACCCTCTTCAGATTTCCTTAATTTCCTATCCAACACATTTAAATCACATAGAAAGTGTGTCCATGTGAGGTTTGTCTTGAAAATATTGCAGTACTTCTGGAAAAATGAACTTTAAAATCGGACAAGAACTGGTTGTCACATAAAACCACACACACGTTTTTCAAGAAGTGCATATTTTTCATTCTGAAAATTACTATAGACCATCAAACGCAACCCAAACAATACATTTCAGTATAAATTTAAAAAAAATCTCACCTTGTGTTTTGGAACAAAATTGCAAAAATACGTAATGCTAAAGTGTTATGTTTTGTGCATTTTTGGACTAACCTTAGATTGCCTTCATTTTTATGCAACACATTTAAATCACAGAAATTGGCACATATGATTTTTCTTGAAAATATTGCATTATTTTGGAAAAATGAATTTTAAAAATGGGCAAGAACTGGTTGTTACATAAAAAGCACACACACATTTTTCTGAAGATCCACATTTTTAATTCTGAAAATGTTTACGAATCACCAAACAATACATTGCAGTCTAAATGAAAGAAAAATCTCACCTTGTGTTTTGGACCAAAATTGCAAAAATAGGTAGTTCTAAGTTTCAATCGTTTTTTACTTCATTTTACCTGCTGTTAACAAATGACTAGAAACTAATTATTTTGGACTCATGGCACTTAAGCCCAAACTTTAGATTCACACAGCCAGTCTGTGATTCTGTCTTAAGGCTGGAACTGGAAGGTGGATCTGAACACTGCAAGCTTAAAAATATAGCTTTGTTTGTCATTATGGACATCTAAATTGAATGACAATTATAATAACTAATTATCTAAAAAACTGAAGTTGGACAGCACCACGGAATTAAATAATTTTACACTGAAACTAAATTGTTTATTTCTTTATTAATTTCTTGAAAACATTAACTCCAATCAATTGAATGGAAAGCTATTTCAAAGTGCTGAAATGAAAAGAGGAGCTTGCTTTTAATAACACATTTTAGTGGTCAATTACAACGTAATTGTGCTTTCTTGTCCCTGGTGTTAAAAAACCCTTTTTTTCCTCAGCTCACATTAGCAAATCCCTCCAGATTGCAAATTTGCATAGACTCCTACCCTATTTGTCCACCACCACAATGGCACTACTTTAAGAGCTCATCCATTAGGTCAGGGGCTCTAAACCCTGCAGCTCAGTAGTGATCATGTGTGCATGCACAAAAAAGCTTCTGTGCATGTGTTGATAACTGTTTTTGCACAAACAAAATACAATATTTGTAACTATTTAACTGGCCGTGGATGTCCAAAAGTTTGTAGACACCTGCTCATTCTCCTGTAATTAAGGGGATTGTGAAAAATTGCTGTGAAAACTGAATGGCATTAAGCCACAAGAGCATTAGTGAGAAGTGCTAACGTTGGAGAATCGGTTCTGGATCAGTCGAGCTCATCACAAAGATATTCGATGGAGCATCACAGCATATTGCTGAGACGTTTGATACACTTCTAGTTGGACATGGTATCATGTTTGGCTGCTCCAGAGTGTCCCATTCTTTTGGCCAATGGAGATTATACAAGCTACACTATATGGACAAAAATATTTGGACACCTGTTTTTCAGGGTTTGGACTGCGGCCTTTACCTCCAATGAAGTTCAGTCTTAATGCTTCTCCAGACCAAGACATTTTAGACAATACCATGCTTCCAACTTTGTGGACAGAGTTTGGGAGAAGAACCTTTTCCATTCCAGCAGGACTGTGTCCCAGAACACAAAGCAGCTCCATAAAGACATGGCTGGAGGAGTTCAGTGTGGAAGAACTTGACTGGTCGCACAGAGCTCTGACCTCAACCCAAACCTCAACACCTTTGGGATGAACTAGAAGGGAGATTGCGAGCCAGACCTTAAGATAATCTGACAAATTGAAGAAAGCCCCTTGACATCACTTTGACACTTGCAAAAAGCAAAATACAAGCAAGCTACAAAGCATCTATTACTGTGATGGAGCAGTACAAATTCTAATACCTCCAAACAAATACAATAGACACGCTGACCTCACACAAACTGGTGACTGGAACACAGGAGCAATTCAGAAAGTGAGCTTGAGATTTTGATGCTGTGAAGGCAGCAGCCAATTACTTTCTTGAGAGAGTTAAATGGCAAGCTGATGGAGGGCAATGACTGTGAGGCTCTTGATTAATCAATGCCCTGTGAGTCAACTGGTGACTAGATATAGTCAGATGCTGACAGCTTAGACACAATAACAGATAGCTTTAATCAGTGTTTCTTATTAGAATTGGGATGCTTGTCTCGGATTATCCTGTCTCTTCTACCATCACTTTCTTTTTACATTTGCAATAAAGACTTATATTTATCTGCTATTCATTTTATACATTTGACAGAAAGGCAACTAATGAGAGCTTGGAGTTTTCTTGAGTCTCCCTAGAGTTGACTATGTATGGTACCTCTGAAAAGGTGATGCACCCTATTTCTAAATATTGGTACCTGTCCTTAGAATGTATTTTTAAATAAAGGTTGCAGAAAGGGTTCTTTGTGTGGTGCCACAGATCATTTTGGTTCCTTAAAAACCTTTCAATTAAGGTTTTTAGACAACTATTTTGAAATCAGATTTTACTAATATGCATTCTACTAATATGAGTTATAAGGGTTAATATTTGTTTTCACTTTTCTGCTCATACCGGTTTGATGATTGAAGCTATGTCTCTAAAATCTGTGAATTTACATTGTAGTGTTTGTGCATAAGCTCTTATCATTGCATTTGTTTTTCTGAGTGATCAAAATTGATGCCTATTTTACTGATGCCACCAATTCAAATCTATCTAACTTGTCCTTTAAATTGTGTGAATATTTCATGATGAAATGAAATATTTCATTAATGTTATCATGTTTCCGTCTTTTATCATTTCAGAGATACAGTTCCTCTGGCTTTGAATCCGGTGGTCTAGTTGGTTACCAGAATGCTTACATATTTCACTGTAGTTTAGTGTATAAATATGATCCTGCCATAAAGAAATAACTGCACTGTGATTATTTGATTTTTTGTTATGTGATACTTCTGCAATATTTGATTCGAGCAAATATTGTGCTCATATGTTTCCATATTGCACTCTCCAGACATTTGCCTGGACGGAAGCCAATCTGTGACTAACTCTAACTCTATGGCTTGTCACAGAAGGAAAGTAATCGCTTCTTCCCTCAGTGAGGCAGTAAAGGTTGTCACAATCCATTCCACGTTCCTATATTTTCCACACCGGGATGGCTCTAATGCATTACAAGCAGGCTGTTTATGATAATATGGTGTTTATGTGTGCACTCATGTAAATGTAATACAAATGCACATACGTAGTTGGATGAATGTGTTATTTAAAATAGAATAACTCAACACAATAAAGGTGTCAACAAGAATTCTTCAGAGCAATTCCACAGAAAATCTACTTTTGGTACTCTAAAGAACCCTTTTAAATCTTAAAAAATGCCTTAGCGATGGTCCTATAGCAGATGTATAACTGCAGGGGGGGTCTGGCAGGGCCTATGCCATCTCATGTGTAAATCCCATCTTCTTTCCCTATTAACTGATTGACTGATTGGTTGACTAAATTATTGATTGAAATGTTAACTGGTTGATTGGTTTATTGTTTGTACTAATACAACCTTGTACTAATGCAGGATGAACACAAAGCCAACCAAAGAGTTCTTTGATGGTCCTATAGCCTTTACTTACACTTTACTTATGACAGACTGACAAAACTCTCTTGGCAGATTTCTACCTACTACCGATACCGATAAGAAGTAAATATGATGTAGTTACGTTCACTCGGCAGGTGGGGGCAAGTGTGTAAAGGGGAAGAAAATGTTAGCAAAATAGACAACAGCAAAGTAGACTGTAAGCTCTGTTCTGTCATCTTATCAAAAGGAGGAACGACGCCAGTTACCTTTAATACTAGTAACCTGATAAAACACTTAAAACACCAGCATTAAAAAGAATACAGCGACTTTACAAAGGCCACTGCCACCAGCAGCTGTGGAACCCAGCAACCTACATTAAAATAAACATTACAGAGATGAGAAAAGATGCCGAGAGATAGTCCGAGAGCAACAAATATAACAGCTCAACAAAAGTTTAATGGAGATTGGTGGTTGCCCCACCTAGAAACGCCGTGAGCACGTTTCATGGGGGACTAAAGTATTGGGACACTGGCCCGGGTGTTCCAATACTTTAGTCTCCCACGGAATGTGCTCGCGGTTTTTCTAGGCGCTTTTCTAGGCTTCATGAGACCGTTCCAAAGACCCCTTGTTTGCCATAATAGTCCCCGGAGTTATTAACCCAAAACTGTTCACCTCGTGTCCTATTACTTTTGTCCAAGGTGATCGGTACTCAGTATCAGTACTCGGTACTGGTAAGTATACAAATAAAAATACTCATACTCGTATCGGTTTGTAAAAAAGTGGTATCGGTGCATCCCTATTAAAAACCAATTGATCTTACCACTTAAGCAAGCATCATGTTGTGCTGAAAGTAAAAAAAAAACGAGGTGCAGGTTTACTGTTTATGGAAAATTTATTCAGACAATATTAACACAAAATGTAAACAAACCGTGTGCCTCAAATGCAACATTCAGACAATATCTTTTAAAGTGCTCAGAAAAGAACAAAACTAAAGGTAAACAAAACGTGTGATTTCCCTCTAAATCTACACAGATTTCTTCAAAAAACGGACTCAAATGTTTAAACAAACTGCTTCTGCAGAGTCGACCGACCATCAGCCTGTAATTAGCAAACGTAAAACGTGAACTGCATTCAGTCTCGCGAGAGTGACATCACTCACGTCCCCGTTCATAATTCGTGAACTGATTCATTCAGTTCAGCGTTCCTGAAAAATAGGAATGTATTCAGTGAGCGCATTCGTTCACTACACTGATTATTGCATGTTTTTTTATTACAATAACTTTGGTTCTACGTGACAGAGGAACCCCAAACAAACCTCAGCATGACGTCTGACACCTCGAGCATCCACGGAAACTTCCGTAGAAGGAGTTGTTATAGTCTATGATGACAATGTACTGTTTGTTGAGCTGCCGCTCATGTTCTAAGGGCTAAAATGTAAGTGTCTATATTAGACAGAGTGTTTGTGTGTCTGGGTTTTAACTTTATTTTCAGGTCAGTCAGTTTCTGGTGTTTTTTAGCGAGTCCACTAAGTAGCGACATGCTGTCCTGTGCGTTATGCAAATTTGCCGCAGCCTTGCCAGCCCCCTGTTCCTCTGGATGACAGGCCCGGCAGGAAGTGATGGCGCACACCGCCTCGCTGCTCTGATTAATCACAACACTTGCAGGCCAGTCACAGCCGTGCTGCTTACTGTGTAATAAGCAGACCTGGCCTGGGTCTGGAGGTTAAATACCCATTTAGACATGCATGATACAGGGACGGGGGAGGGGGTGATGAGAAGTGTAAAGGAGGTGTAATGGGGAGGACGTGTCACAGGTTAAAGACATTGGGCCTCAATGGCTTAATGAGTACCTACCAAGCAGGCTATCAGGTAATCCCCCAGAACACTATTTCACACCACTGGTCCTGGAGTACCCCCTGAGTGTTTTTGTGTGTTCCCACACACCCTTTAACCCAGGAAAGGCTTGTTAATTAGGTGTTTTAGTGCTGGGGAAACTCCAGGACTTAGGAATTACTGGCTTTGAGAATTTTCAACTTTCTGCACAAAAGTGGCTTTTGTTCAAGACTGGTTTTGCTAAACAAGTGGCCAATTTTACACTATTAGGCAAACATTTGAGCACCCTAGTCATGTTTTGCTGATTCTTTTAACTGCATATTTGAGATTTTGAACCATGCCTTCAGCTTGTGGTTGTAGTACAAGAAAAGCATGATTTAAGAAATAGTGAAAGAACTTTGAGAGCTTAGGCTGGAGTTCTTGGAGGATTCTTCATTGAGCTGGAAGCCTATACATTTTTTTAGGATTTATTTACCTTCTTTATAAATACATGCATAGTCATACAAGTACAACACACAGTGAAATGATTTCCCATTCACCAAGTGAAGCAGTGGGCTGCCGCCAATGAGGCGCCTTGCTCAAGGGTACCTCAGCGGCGAGCAGTTGGGATTTGAACCCCAACCCTCTGATTGCAGGGTCAACACCCTAAACACTAGGCCATCCAGCTGCCTAAAGAAACATCTCCTCACCTCCATCTTTTTTATGGCCGGAGAAAGGACTGAAGATAGAATTTAGAACCATGCAGGAGAGGGTGTGGAGGTGGGATGGGAAAACCTCATCACAGCAAACAGAAGGTACAGATGGAAAATGTATCAAATGTATCAGATGTATCAGACTAAAAACATGAGGAACCTCCTCCCAAACTCTTTTCTTTTTCCAAAAATACATTAAACTAGTATCATCTACAGCAGCCGTCCCCAACACTTTTTCATGTTTCATGCAAAACAATATTTTCATGGACCGGTACAGATACAACTAAAAAGAAAGTGGGCTACATTTTTGATGTACCGTACCACGTAACCGAGATGAGATGAGTTTTTATTATCCCAAATGTTTCAGACTCTGATAATCAAGAACAAATTTTATTACTTTCAACTGTTAGAAAACCTCAAGTTTTCTTCTCTTCTCAGTTTTTGCTTGTTACATTTTCTGATTTATTTTTCCAGGGTGTCAAAAAATAAGACATGCGCAAATATTCACAGCTCCCTGTAGAGGATGTGCACTTCTTTTCTGTAACGCCAGACTGCAGGTTTGATGCAAAAGCAGAGGTTATTAAGAGGTCAAATATAAAAAAAAAGGCTTGGAAAGCCAAAATGGAAAATCCAAAGAGGAAAAAAGTGAAACAGAAGCAGAGGTCAAAAGAGAGGTGATGATGCCCAGAAAACAGAGGCTCAGAACTGATCCAGAGATGATAATACTTCACAAAGGCAGACTGAATGACGGTGTATAAATAGTCCTGAGTAAATCAGGAAACACAGTGCAGGTGTGTGTGTGTGTGTATGTGTGTGTGTGTGAATGGGCCAGTAATCAGCAGGCTACACAACTGATAGCTTTTACAAAAACATGTCATCTAATGAAGCCTTTTTTTTACAATTCTATGTGTCTGGTTTAAGTTAAACTTTTTAAAGATATATTTTATATTTAATATATGTACAGTATGTACTAAAGCCCCGTTATTTGTGGTTCAGCATTTCTTAGAACCAAACTAATAATTGTTTGTGGAAACTCCCACAAATTTGCGAAAACCACAGATATCCGCCTCATTTTTTATTTTGGCTTTTTTTGTGGTAATATATGATTTGTCATGCATTTTAATGCATTTTAAAGAAAAATATAATGTACTAATTTTGTAACATAAATATTAATGTAAATTCAGGTACATTTCTATTTAAAATATAACAGTACAAATTTCATAGTACTGTTGAGAGAACACAAAGAAAGCGCATCTTGGGATGGAGAAATACCTCTGTACTGAGAGGCGGGAGGTTTGAAAGTAGCCAATCCAAGAACGTTATTCATTTCTCCTTGCTGCCGATTGGCTGCTGCCCTTTGACGCATCTCTGACAGTTGCAGTCTAGAATTCTCGCATCAGAAGAGTGTTCTCATATTTTGAGCCCTGCATTTTTATTACTGTGAATTAAATTAATTTATTATTGTATGTACCTTGCTTATACCAAAGAAAAAGACAGCGCATACCAAAGAAAATGGGCTTGCAGGAATCACAGTACAGTCTATATAAGGGTAACATCTATATTTTACATTCTAGCACTGTAGGAGACAGCAGTTCAGCTGAGTTTAAAATTAAATTAAAGTGTTTTGGGAGCATATTTGGGGTTTACACTATAAAAAAAATCTCATCACAAATTTGCATTTTTTCACTATTCACAGGTGCTCTTGGAACGTAATTCCTGCGAATGTCAGCTGTTTAGTGTATGTATGTGGGTATATATATATATATGTATGTATATGATGTGGTCTAAAAAACATTTCAAAAGCCTACTGCTTACTCCATACAGTCCACGTATGGAAACACATTTGCAAAAACTGGATTCATAGTTTTTTCTGAGGTTTACATATTGTTTCCACCTATTCAGGTCAAACTGGTTAAATCCAGCTCATCCTGAATTAATCACAGTACAGGCCAGCCAATTAAAACAAAGATCATTTGCATATATCCGCCTGTAAGAAACCGTCTTTTCAAAAGTGAGCAGCACCAAAACCATTACTTCACACAGAGAAAATGAACATCCTTTTCCTGAACATTTGGAGATCACACAACAAAACAAAAGGTTTTGTTTACTGAGAAAACTCTGCACTCGCAGCTAATGTACAGGCACCATTAGTGCAGCTGGATGAAATGACGGAGTCTGAGGAAAGTGATCTGACAGGGCTTGTTAGTGGAAGCTCTTGAACTTGGTGAAGAACTTGGTAAAGGTTTCCAACAAAGACTTGGATCAAACATCTAAACACTCCCAAAAAAAACTGAGCTCTAACCAGACAGAACATACCAAAAGTTGTCATCTTCCACTCCAAATACTCAAATTGGCCAGCATGTTTACACGCTTTGTCTCTTTCTGTCAATGCCAACCTCTTCTGCATTCACTTTGCAGAAGATCTTAATTTTTTTTTCCCAATGTTCTTTCCCTGTGTTAAAGAATACTCTATCATTTTTCAACCCAATCTCTACTCAAATTTGCATCTTCTTTGTACGGTTAGTTCCCATTGACAGTAATCTCTAAGTACTTAGAACAAAAACTATTGACTCAACACACTTAACGCCTTTCTAAATAAAAAGAAAAATAAAGGATCATTACTGTTAATCAGCCACATGCTACAGATGCAGAAGATTGAGATCAGATTGAAAAAAAAAACAAAACCGGAAGAGTACTCCTCTAAACACTTCCACCAACTCAAACATCCAGGGCTTCTCCAGCCCTCAAGCACATCAAATGCAAGGGCAAGGGTGACATGGACAAACAGCAGTGGGGGAAAAGTACCCAGGAGATATTTTCTGGAGTAACTCATCTGGCACCCTGCAGCGCTGCAGGAGTCTTTGTGAGGGAACTGATAAACGCCTATCAAGAAAAGCGGAGCCCCCCCAACTCCCCAACCCATGGCTCTGAATTATGAATGACTTTCCTCTGCCTTTCTCCATATTGTGGTTTTTTTTATGCGAAATCTGATTTAGTCGCAGATGAAATTCAAACTTCTGCCCACTCTGCAAACAGGGGGATATATTCATTCATTCCATCCAGTGCTAGAACTTTTTATTCCACAAAACCAAATGGGCGGGGCCTCCAGTGGGGGGTTTCTTCAAAAACGCAGAATCCGAAGAGGTTGTGTAACAGCGAGGCATGTGGGCTTTAAAAACTCTAATGACGTCTTGTTTCCACTGCCACGTTTTCACCGAAGATGCTGAGACATCAATCAAGGACGTCCTTGTTCTTGTTCTTCTTGTTGTTGTTTGTTGGAACTTGAGAAAATATCTTGCATTGCTACCCACTCCCCTTACTTTGATTTAAATTTCACTTTTAATCATTACAGATTCTTTCTAAGCGTAGCTCATGGAGGCCTGCAATAAAAAAAAAAAAGACATCATGGCTTGAGATGCTAAATTCAAATTAAGGCCGGTTTATATTCATATTGGCTTAGAAATAAAGAATGCACTGCCATAATAGATGAAGGAAAACAGAACAAAATACTTGGGCACAGAGATCAGTGGGATTGCTGTGAGAGCTTTTGTGGGGGTCCTCTCTCATGGGCTCATCAGCAACACTGAAAATGATGCAATGGGGGGAAAGCTCCACTGCTTCTGTGCTGGACACAATGACTTGCAAAACAACAGAGTGGGACCCGGCACAAAAAAATGTAAAAAAAAAAAAAGAAAAATAAAAACAACCCAAGGTGGTAAACAAAAGCGGTAATGCAGCAACAAAAAGCACCTTGGGTCGAATGAGCATTTACGATGTTAATTTGCATGGATCTGAATAAACACTGTAGGTGCCTCAGATGATAAATACTAATTACATTGAGCTAAATTGAGTTGTAAGACCTAATCCGACACTCGTCGCTGTTAATTCACCACTGTAGGTGTTCGTTCAACATTCAGGAGATTGCTTTGCACTTGGCTGGAAGACACGAGCCTGTTTGAAATGTACTCGGACAGCTCTGAGTGAGAACTTCTTCTAATTATGTAATTGGGAAATAAACTGTTCATTGATCAATCTCGCTTAAGTTAGCATTCGTTTACAGAGGCATTGCAAGGCCCTTATTGCGCTCAGCAAACAGCGATAGCTTAACGTGATGGTGATATTTTCAAAGGTTACGAAGCATTTTGTTCAGCAGTTTTGTTTCATGGGTTTATCGATAAAAAGGTTGCACTTGTCAGCAATAACAAATCTGCAGACAGATCACCCGGCAGCCTGCCATTTGGCTCTCACTCCGTCAACAAAGTCCAGATAATGTTCTGGTCGGGGCGCTGGACGATCCATGCAGCAAATTATCTTTGCAGAAATGTCCAGCGAAGCTCACCTGTCAATCAGAGGTTGACCTACTCCAAAGAGACTGAGCAGGGCGTTTCAGTAATGGTGTCACGATCAATAGTCCGAAAGGCTTATGGGTTAATTGGTGATTATAAAGAACGCTCAAATACAAAATTGGAAAATCGCTGTCAGTTCCACAAAAAGAGGTGAGTCGAGAACAATTTGGCTATTCAGTACAAATCACTGCAGTCTGCTTCCATTTCCATAAAATCTCATTTGTGCCACACATGGTTTCATTCTCTATTCTCGTCTCGTCTTTAGTGAAAATGTCAAAATATTACAATGACCACTGAACTGTACCTTCACTCTAAAGAACAATGCCTTCGAAACAGCACATACGGTCCTGGGAAGAACACTTAGCTGGCATAGAATCACATTATTCTACGGTTTCTTACACATGGTTCTTTAAAGCAGCGGCCATCGGTAGGTTCTTTAGGTAACCATCAGTGAGAAATGATAGAGAATTAGTAGACTTTAATGGTTCTTCTATTTCATAACACCAAACAAAAATAAAGTTCTTTTCACACATCTAATTTACAATCATGGTTCTTTAAAGAAGCATCCATTGGAAGGTTCTTTAAGAAACCATCATGGTTCTCTTGGGGCGGTAGTAGCCTAGTGGGTAAAGCACTTGCCTCTGAATGTGGTGACCACAAAGCTGCAAATTCAACCCCCCCCCCCTCCCTCCCTAAAGGTTCTTTAGCGAATCAATCATCATTGTAAAGCTAAAACACACCTGGTTCAACTCACCTGTTAATTGCCAGGTTTGGTGATTTGGTGTTTGAGAAAGGGAACAATTAAACTGTGCTTGATGCCGGCCCTCCAGGAACCCTGTTCTAAGGCATTTCTCTGACTACTTTCCTGGCAGCTTTACTATTATGAGTGTTCCAGCGCTGCTACCGTGAAAAATTGGAATTAAACTAAAGAAAAAGCAAATCTCCCCAAAACCTTCCGTAATACTTCACTGCAGCTGAGAGGGACTTTCAGGATGGACTGAGTGAATGAAGCTGGGTCATTTTATAGTTTCAAAGTATAGACTTTTTTTTTCATCGAGGTCGTTTGCTGAGCTGAGCCTGAGCCTATACAGGCATAGAGCTTGGAGTTTAGATTCATTTTTCCTACATGAATCCCATCATCTTAGAACAGTTCTGCATGAAGAACCAAAATATACATGAGACAGAGAGGCCCGTCCCACCACTTCTTCATTTATTTATTTTGTTTGTGATGATTTACCATTCTAATCCTTTATTAATGAGTTCATTTGAAAGAGAATATGAATTAGCGCCTTCATTATCTGTGGGCGAGGAGGAGAAACATAAATCAAGCGGAGGGAGGCACTCATTGTGACAATACCCAATCGCACAGTCACAATTACAGCAAGGTTAAACCTATGCAATCCACGATGAAGAGCAACCCAGTGCATTCTTTATTTATTTACTTCCTTTTGTTCTCAACTGAGTCTCTTCAAACAGAAATATCAGGTATTTTTATAAGTATATAGTAGTTTTATCTAGAGAAACTGATCATTTTGCTAAAGCGTAATGCAGAGGGATTTGAGTCTTTTGCAAATCAGTTTCATTCAAAAGATCCACTGAAAGGCTGATGGTTCTTTGAAGAGACTTCCATTGGAAGGTTCTTTAGGGAACCATTATGGTTCTTCTGTTTCATCTCTCCAAACTATTCTTTTTGATAAGGATCCAGATTATAAAGAAGTTCTGAAGGTTACGTTAATCTAAGGGTTAAGAATGTATTAGTAAACTCTGATTTCAGTAAATATAAACAGTGTAAAACAGTCTAGAACCGGTGTTTACTCTCAGAACTCA